>CABPRJ010000950.1:0-600000 GCA_902439185.1 Cinara cedri
TCTCGTATTGTAGAATATGTGATTCCAAAAATATTTTACTTAAGTAATTTTTTTTAAAAAAAACAAATATTTCATTGAAAATTGTACTGTAACTTGAAATTTAAAAAAACTATAGTATATTATACATGGATATGATGTATTTTAATACAACTAAATACTCATATTTATAGAATTTACCTTCTCTTTGAAAAATTATACAAACCTTGATTAACCAAAATGACCTTCCGGGACACCCATTAGTTGTGGCCGATAATGTTCGGGTTGCTTTGGACATGTGAATAACGCATCCACATCGACATTCAGAACTTAGTTCACTATTTGTGTATATAGGCAAAAAACCAGTACTTGAGGTGTTATTATATTTTTGGATTTGCTGTTCAACTTTGCTACATTCATTTCCAGACATTTGTTTTTCCCCACACGATTGCGTTTCTAATGATGGACCCTAAGACATGATATGATATGAAGATAACACACATACATACTTACATGCATTTAATTATTTATGTAATTTATATACTATATAGTTATTTTGTACCTACACCACATAAAAGCATTGAAAACTGAAGTAATGTTTATACTGAGTAACTATTTTATCGTCGAACACTTATTATTTCTAAAAGCATTGATATTTTTAAGGAAATTAAAAAAATAAGCAGCTTTAAAATATTACATTCCTAATATTTCTTTTTCATTTTTCATATCAAAAGGCCACGCGCCTTGCCGCCACTTAATAATGAGGCTCCATTACTCTCCCTTTATTTAAATTTAAAAGTAGAACGGGTTGACGGAATCAAAAATGTTAATATCAAAATGTATTTCAATTAATATTCCATTTATTGATGGCATTTTGTAGGTAGGTTCCTTTTTAGAAATCAAAGTAAGTAGTTGAAAAGGCCGGTTTTAACTCAAGAGCGGGAGCGGCAGCATATAATCATTGGTGTCACCGTTATCGTGCGAGTCCGCACATATGTTGGTCCAAAGATCAATTACGACCCATATCTTTCACATCTATTTACCTACATACACACGTATACACTTTGTTAATAAAATGTTGTTAAAATTTGTAAACATATATGTGATATTAAATTTAAAAAAATTGTTAAATTTAGTCAAACTATTATATTTTAAAATAAACACACACCCATCTAAGGTTATATAATATCTATTCTTATATTTATAAAAACATATTAAAACATTATGAGTTATTAGTTAACAACATTTTATTAACAAAGTGTATACGTGTATATGTAGGTAAATAGATGTGAAAGATATGGGTCGTAATTGATCTTTGGACCCACATATGTGCGGACTCGCACGATAACGGTGACACCAATGATTATATTTTTCATACCCATATACTGCATTGCTATTAAAAATACTTGTATCTTTATGTATGGCGAGCATAAGTAATACTATTAAATAATATTTTCGAATAGGTACTCGAGATCGGTACATAGTATGATAATTCTATCATCTATGGAAACGACTATATATATAGGTACTCTAATAATTATGTTATCGATATATGTGATTGATGTGTCGATACATTTTATGTGCATATGCGATAGGTAAGCTTAGTCGTGTGATATTTTATCATAGTGGTGGTGGCAAAAAAAATATATTGTTCATAGTAGCACATGTGTGTAATATTTTATCGATGTGGCGGGGGGTGTCTGATGTCTCACGATGTTGCGAAAAGTCTTGCAAAAAATGTATTAAAAATGATCGGTAATATTTGTGCATGATCGTGATCGTAGTTGGATGACCATGTCATAGGTATAGCATAGGATTTATGTATAAAAAAAAATATTTAAAAAAAATATTATGAAAAGAGGGGGTAGGTAAAATATAGGTCGATGAATAGGTGGGCAATTAGAGTGGCCATTTTAAAGTCTAGCATCAGCTTAGGCTCAGAATCATCTTATGATTTGAGCAAGATTGTGGTTGGGCAGCCATGTTATAGGTATAGCATTAGCTTTAGGCTTAGGATTAGCTTAGGATTTGATCATATTCCTGCACAAGATCGTGGATGGGGTCCATGTTATAGATATAGCTCTCACACAAAATTGAGCATGCTGCCGCTCCCGCTCCTCCTGAGTTAGAACTGTCTTTTTCATACTACTAAAGTAGGTAGTGATTTCACTCCAAAAATAAGGGTGACAAATGGAAGTGTAACCTTTTAAAGCTGCTTGTTTTTTAAATTGTCATAAAAAAATATAAAAAAATTACCCTGTATAGGTACCTACCGGACAAAATTTGGCTCCGTATTTTGGTGGGGGTGAATCACAAGTCCTATATCTGTTTCTAGTTCCTCCATAACACGTGGTCGAACATGGTGACCATTCGCTCCATTTACTCCATTTTCCGGCATCATTTTCTACAAAAAAAATAATTGAATATTTTATTATTATTAGCACCATAATTAATTTTTAAGTATCATGTATTATTAGTATATACCAGTGATCGGTAATGTCGGCACACAGTTGGTTTTGATATTTGTAAAAGCTCCGTTTATAGCTGTATTCACGTACACAAAACAATACTCAATGTATTTTTCTGAAAACAAATCGCAATCGAAATTCACACTATGACGCCCTTTAATTATTATATGCTCAGATACGTAATGCAATGTAGTGGGTGGGACCAAAGTAGAAACATCTTCTCGTTGTCGGCCAAATAATCGGATCTAAAAAAACAAGTTTATAGCATTTAAATAAAATAGGTACAAAAACAAAAAAGTTTAAAAAGTTTTTACAGAATATTAAAAGTCAAGTTAGACTTGTATAAGATTGAAACAATTAATTAATAACTCCCAAAATCTATATGTTATAATATTTTGTAGTTTAGAGCATTTAAGTACTTACTAAAATATTATTACCTATAGGTCTACAATATTTATATTGTATATTTTATATATTATATTATATATTTTAATATATATATAATATTTATATAATAAATACGTTTTTAATACAATTTTTAACATTGAATTAGTTTTTGATAATACTTTTTTTTAAATAAAATTATAGAATCAGATTGAGTAAATTTAATAGTTGACTATCAAATCATATTGGAGTTGGAAAATTATCTTTATATATGTTAGTACATACTACAAATATATAATTCGTACAAGAAAAAAACTTCTGAATATATAACGCATAAACTATTAAACATTTTATATGTAGGTAGGTAATATTATCTAATTATATATAGGTTTTTAGTCAGGGCCGGCTTGAAGGCAGTCCATAAGCTATGAATTTGATTCAATTAGATCCTTGCGTTTTTAGAAGCCTTGCGTCTAGTTCCATTTATAGAAAGACAGTAATTTCACATAGTTATTTAGGGAAATGCAAATTAAAATGAATGAAATAAGAAAAATTATTGTATCATAAAGATTTACCTACGCTGAGTATTAGAAGATAAAAAAGTAAAAAGAAGCTTATTGAGGCCCCGGAAAAATGACTGTACAGGGTCTCGATAATTTCCAAGCCGGTCCTGTTCTTAGTATACACAAGGTACATATCATTTTTTTGATCGTATTGATTCGAAAATAAATGAAAATCATATTACTCTATCTGCAGTTGGCAAGATACATGATGGGTACTGGAACATAACGGGTACACCTCCACCATAATTATCACAAGGAAAAATCGATTTGCCATGAACACTCAAATTAAATTTATTACTTGGAACAACCTAAATAAATAAATTTCTTAAATTAAACTTATTATTTCATCATTAAAATATTATTTCATCTAAGTATTCAGTACATTTTATTCATACCTCTAACTGTCCATCCATAACGTGTGTAAAGACCGATTTTCGTTCGGGTGGTCTTAATACTGCAGTATAAAAACCAGCGATACCAAAAATATCACATTTTAAAAATATTTTTCTAAATTCCGGATAACCACGAATTTGTTCAGAATGAACAATCTAATCAAATTAAACAAGTTAAAATGATTAAATGAGTGTAATCAAATTATTAAAGGAGATCTTTAAATACAATACCAAATGCTCTATAATAGAACCACGGGAAGACTCTCTGGAGACATTCTTGCATGAATTGGCAGATAGTCCACAATATATCAAATCAAGCCATAGCACGGGCACAGCAGACCCAACAGCAGGTTCACATTGAGGACCTTCAAATTCCATTACTATTACAATTTGTTGAAACGGATCTGGGTACGTGGTAATCTGTTTCGGTTCAAACGACAAACTAGCTGCAGGCCATCGAACATCAAGGTCAACAGTCTGCCCATCCTATAATAATTTATTTTTATTCATTCAATAGAAAAATTAAAATTTAAGTATTTTGATTCTCTCCTCCGAGGAAAATATTGTATATTACAAATATCGCATTTGTAATATTTTTCTTATAGGATAGGATCAGAATATTTCCACGGTATCTCTACCTGTCGTAAAAAGTCATAAATGGGGTTGCGTCAGGTCAACAACCGGTGTACAATTCGGTAAAACGCTAAGAAGAGTTCTAATAAAGACTTGGACGGATTTTCAGTTCTCGGATGAGAGCGAGGACTACGGATGAGAAGACTTAATGTGGTGCAAGGTGTTTACAGATGATACAGCTTTGAAAGGAGAAAATCGGAAAGAAGTTCTAAGGGAAATCCAGAGAGAAATTCACAGAGAATCCAGGAGGAAAACATTTTTATTACTGGCACGGGCTATGTCGAGTGACACAGCTAATTTGAAATAATTATAAAAATGTATATCCTGATTATAATATCAGTCTAAAAAATTAATCGAATATCATTCATTCACTCCATTATTATAAGTTAACATAATTTGGTATGTTTTTATTTGGTAATAAATAAATAAATATACTAATGTACACGATTTAAACATTTTATAATACAATTATCAATTACATAGGTACCTATTATCTTAAGTAATGATGTATACTTTTTAAAAGCATATAGATTTTTAATTGGTAAAAATTAAGAAGAGTTTTAAAAAAGTTGAAATTGTACTCGGACTTTCTGATAGTTATTTTCATATTTGTAACTTATATGTATATAGTTGGTAAGCATGGTATGACAGGTTTATAGCTTAGATTAGTGGTTTTTAACCTTTTATATACAACACTAACATTTATACAAATGGCAACAAACTTAAATGAATTCATAGATCTTAGTCTTCCAACATAATTCACCCAACATATGTGACAAAAATTAAAATCAAATTTTAAAAATAATTTGTTTAGTGATATATATTATGGTAATACATGGCACATTAGTGTTTTATGACACACCGATTAAAAACTATTAGTTTAGGTTGTAAAAGCAATAAATATTGTTATCTAATAATAATTTTACTTGAATTATGTCGTTATCCTCTGTAGTATCATTGGAAACTAATTGAAGTAGATAATGTCCTCCTTTGGTAATAACGCCACAATGTATAGTGACATTTTGACAATTTTCATCGATAGGTATTGTACCCATTAATGTGTAATTATTATTTTTAATTTCATAGAGCTGCACTGCACTACCTGGCTCCAATAAATTTATTCTGAGATCGTTCATTAATGCTGTATAGTTTGAAGTTACATTTAGCCATTCTTGAGCTACTACACAAACTAGAATTAAATTTAAAATGATTATAAACAATTGTATACATGAAATAAAATAAAATGTATTTCTTAAACTTGTTTTATGAAATTTATATTCACAGGAATAATGTTTTAGATTCTGAGTGGAGCGAGGAATACATTGATTTTACAATAATGTTTTTTTTCTGTGGACAACTTTTCTACCGGCAATTTTGCTCCGATTTACAATGATAACACTTTTTCTAAAAGAAAATTTGAGTGGGGTTGTACTTTAAGGAGGTGATTTTTTGATTTTCCTAGGAGTATTCCCAATGAATGGGGAAAACGTAGGAAAAACAGGAAACTAGGTAAAATATTAAACAAATATTATTAATGAAAATACATATATTATGCACATATAATTATTTAACGATAATATGACAAATATTTTGTTGACAAAGTAACACCGTCAGCCGAACTCAGCTCAGAATCATTTTTTGCTTTAGCTATGGTTAATCCTTGCGTTCTCATTTACATTAAATTTCTCCTCTACTATTTTTATCGTAATTTGGTCAAAAATAATCATAGAAATTTGAAATTTTCACATAGTACTAATATTGGTTTAATTTATTACATTTTCAATTTTTAAAACACGGTATTTTGTGTAAAGCGACGTTGTAGGGGGTAATTTGAGCATCCGAGTACAACACCGGCGGTGGCGGTTGCGATATAGAAGGAAAATTTCAGATTGCGCTTATTGTTTTAATATATACAAATTAGTATTTAATTCATAAATTAATGAGTTCTGTTGTAGTTTGTTTTAAAGAATCGTAGAAATAAGCACTGCTCAGAATTGCTTTTGATTACAAATGATTTATCGTTGCTCACAAATGTATAAATTAAATGAATCATACATTTAAAAATTCCCACCTAGCAATGGTACACCAATCAGCAGTTGCACGTTTTTTTTCTTCCAAATACGACGTATAATGAATAAAATGTACCATTTTTTTAAAAAAAATAATTGGATATTTGTATGAAGCAAAAATCTTTATTCAAATATTACTAAAAATACTTAAAAATTTTAAACAGCTATGAATAACTCGAAACATACAGAGTATAACGATCTTCAGAATATTTCGAATTGTACCATAGCTAATATAAGTATTTGACTATTATTTCAGATCTCTATAGGATCATTTTTCACTGAATTACGACGAAAAAAAAAATTAAAGATTTTTTCAGTTTCCCTACTAGTATTAAAATATAAAAGTACAAGTAAAAACAAAAATTGACCTTTCCAATACACCAACTATACAACATTTTTACCAGAAAACAAAAGTTGATGTTCGGATTAAGATTTCTATTCGGAAAATTGTTTACAAAAAAAAGGTTTCTTACCCATTATTATAAAACCAAAACAATAAAGTATTTGTGAGTACTAGTAAAGTACCTACTATTAATATTACAAATAATTCAACTTATTTTTAAAACCAATATAAAGAAAAATGCCGAAACAGATAAACGTCAATAATTAACTTTTTTTAACTAATATCTATAATTATAATAAATTGAATATAAACTTTAAAATTTAATATTCTCGATGTTATATGGATAGTGTTTATGTTATTTAAGTACAGGTATTAGGTAATAGGTATGTACCTAAAACGGTCATTGAAATTTATGTCATGGTTGTAGATATAACAGTCTTAGCCCATAGGAAACTTAAATAGCAGCAACATGGATTTTGGTATAAGAAACCTTAAAAATAGTTATTGTATAATACTCGTAAAATATTAGATAGGCCTATTTTGCATCGGCATTATTGATTACCTAATACCTTTTGATAGTAAACTAAGAAAATCGATTAAAATGTGTTGGTCACGAGATAGCATTAATATTAAATTACAAAACCCTGTATTAAGTAAAATTCACTCGTATAATAAAAATAAATGAATATAAAATTATTTTTATATTTAAAACAAGTGAAGCCACATTATTTTCATCATTGTTTTAATTTTTAAAGCACATTAACAACATTACACATTAATAATAACAGCTATTTCACTTCTAAACAAACTATCATAAAGATTATATTATAATATATATCAGGGGTGGCCAGCGAGAAGAGCTTCGCGAGCCCCCCCAATATATTAAAAAATATGAAAGAGCCGAAATAAATAAAAATGTCTTATTAATATATATATATATACATATATGATTATCGTAAATAAGATAAGAGTCTTTATACTCGACAATTAAAATAATAAAAACTTAACATCGCTCAATTTTAATGGATGATAATTTAATGGATTTGTTTAGGACTACTCTAACAACATATAATCCTGACTTCAAAAAACTTATAAAAAAAAAAGAAAAATGAACACGCAACTAATAAGATATTATTTAATAATTAAAAATATTATATCAAAAACACTATATTTTTTTGTAAAAACGTTTTGTATCTTACGATAGGATACGAGCCGCATGAATCTATGATGAGAGCCGCATGCAGCTCGAGAGTCACAGTTTGGCCACCCCTGTTATATAGTATACATTATATAAATATGTATTAATATATATTTTTAAGTTAAAAAAATCCCCAATAGAAAAAAATCCTAAAAAGACGAAAAGACGTCCTAGGATAACAGGTGCAGCCATTGTTATAGATAATTTTATGTATACCTGTTAGCAACGATAAACCATTGCTTACGAAAAAACGATTCTGAGCGGAGTTCAGTTGATAATGATGCTTTGTCAACAATATATGTCATTTTATAGTAAAATAAGTAAATAGGCATTATATATTTTCACTAATAACATTTGTTTAGAGTACCGATTTTCCCAGTTTCCCTAAGTTTTTCCCGGTTTAACTATGTTTTTTCCCGGATTTTCACATTTGCTGTTAGGAAAATCGAAAAATAACCTACTTAAGGAACCTTCTCACACCGATTTCCTTTCTGAAAAAGTGCTACACTTAAAAATCTAAGCACGTCTGTCTTCTGGTAAAAAGTTGCAAACAGATAAAAAAAAAAAAAATAAACAGTTTTGTAAAATTATAAGCTTCTTCGCTCCACTCAGAATTTAAATTACAGTAATTTTTCTGTAGTTTTAGATCTAATATATAATTTAAGAAGAAACCTATATAATTGGTTGGTAGCTATAACCAATACTTCTTAGATTCCGAGCATAACGGGGGAGCTATTGGTTTTACAATGCTGTTTTTTTTCTCTTCTTTTTTTTTTGTTCTAGTCTGTGTCCATGTTTTTTCCTAGTTAACTTGTTCTGATGTATAAATATAGCATCTTTTTTGAAAGCTTAAACTGTCTAGATTGTATTTTAAGAGTCATTTTTTGATTTTCAATGCCATTTTCTCAATAAAAGCACCCAAGTAGGAAAAAACGTGGGAAAACGTACAATTTCTCGATTTCATTATTTTATAAAAACACAGACGATGTTTTCTACCAGAAAAAATGATTTAATCGAAAAATCACAAGACACTCTTTTTGATTTCATTTCTTAAGGTATTATCGCCAACACTTTTGAGCTTTTAAGGAATTTTAATTTTTGGGAATTTGTTTTTTGTAATTCGGTTATAAATATATGTAGAGACTTTAAACTTGGTAATAATACTTATATTGGACTTACTTAGACGTGGTAAAATTTCTAAAATTATCGGACGAATTTTTTTTTTAATAAGCGTTTTGAAATCAGGTTTAAACGAAAATCGCAAAAAAAAATACGGCACTTCAAATTATGTATTACCAAACAGCGCTCGGAATCGTCAAGCAATGGTTTATCGTTGCTTAGAGATATAAATGAAATAACCTTGTGTATCCTATCTTCCTAACTTTTCACCTTCTTTCCTTCCCAACCCCGACATCAGCTCTTTTTTTAAATTTTCTTCATCCCTTAATTATATATACAATTTGTATTTATCTATAAACTAATTTTATAATGAGAAAATATTTGTTTGTATGTTTGTAATAGATAAGCTCAAAAATTATTTAGTCTATTTTAAAACTTCTGTCACCTATAATAAGCTACATTATTCCCGAGTTACATGGACTGTAATATATTTTCAAACAAATTAGAGATCCCTACAAAAATTGCAATAATTAGGTTTTTAGGTATTTTCGGTACAAATCTAATTGTTTATTTATTTTTATTTATTCATGGATTACCTTGTTTATATGGATGACAATTTCGTTTTCACGGACTAAGGACAAAAAAACTATTATTATTATTATTATTACTATGATCTACACTATTGTCCAGCAATAGAAAAGCATTGACAGACCAACTAGTTATAGATATTTTTATAAAAAATTGTCTATTCAAAATTGTTTTTAATGTTTCCAAGTTTTCGATTCTAAATGGAGCGAAGAAGCTTATTATGGTTTTACAAAGATGTTTTTTTCATTTTATTTTTTTCTATGGACAACTTTTATATCAGAGATATTGCTCCGATTTTTAAGTGTAGCATCTTTTCTGAAGGGAAGTCGGTGTGTGAAGGTACTCAAAATAATTCATTTTTTGATTATTTCAAGAGTTTTCCCAACAAATGTGAATAACGGTAAAATATGGGAAACTAGGAATATTGTTAAAAAAAACGAAAAAATCAGATGAATTTTAAACAAATATTACTAAAGAAAATAATATATAATGCCTATTTAATTATTTTACCATAATATGACATATATATTGTTGACAAAGCATCACTATCAACTGAACTGCAATCAGAATCGTTTTTTCGTTAGCAATGGTTTATCGTTTCTTACAAATATACATTAAATTCCCTTCTGTATTCTAACTTCCCAACTTTCCATCCACAATAGTGGCTACACTCGTCCCCATTATCCTAAGTCAGCTTTTATTAATTAACAATAATATTTTACGTGTATATATGTATTCTATATATAGAGATTACGGTGTTTGTTTTATCCTTAGCGTTACATGCATGATTGCAAAGGCTAAGCATATACTTTTTCACTGCACATTTTATATCAAACCATACTATATCAGAGGTATCACCCTCCTCCATCTCAATGGAACAATTTAAGTTTTGGTGGGATAGAGATGAATTTTTAATCAGCCCATTAACGGACAAATAACCGACGCTATTTTAGATTTTCTCTGAAAGACTAAATTAGTATATTTGTTTATTTTAACTCGACCAAATTTTAAAAAAAAACGTAATTAATTACTAGTACAATTTGTACATCAGAAATATAATAAATATTAACTATATATAAAAAGTTAAGTTTTAATTCGATTTATGATGTATTACCTATATGAATTCATCAATAATAAAAGTACCTTTACCTTTAATCTATTCCGCGTCTTTATCATCTTTGAAATAATATGTGATGTCTTTCAATGTTTTGCGAGTTAACTTGTTGTTATTTAAAATTTTAAGAAAAATACATTTTAGAATTTTTTTTTTTTTTCTTTAATAATGATTATTAAAAGTGTAAAAAAATGTCAGGTTAAAAATGTATATAAATAAATATCCTAATATAACTGCTAAACACTTTTTAATTTCGTACTGCTACACACCTAAAATTTCGTATTACATAAAGTGTGTCGTACTACGCAATGTTTTAATCCCTGCATACTATATATTATAATTATGATATTATTATATATTATTTGCAAATTCGTATTAAGTAAATAAGAAATGCTATTACCATCGGATTTTTGTCTACTCTCGCATATAATTTTATTATAAAATTAGGGAAATATAAATTATTAGAATATAATTAATTAATATTATATTTATACAAGAATTTGGTTCTTGTCTTCATTTTTAGATAGGTAATTTTATAAGTATTTGAACATAGAATAATAAATTAAAATACTCGTACTTATTGATAGATAGAACTGGATTAGTTATATAGGTATTAGATGTAATTTTTTGGTATGTTTGTCTGATTAATTAATTAATCATGATTAGGAGTATTGAATAATAATATTGCTTTAAATTTCAAATATCAATAATCATCTTGTGTGTTTTCACATTTAAATAATTGTAAAGTATTAAAATTAAGAAATATATATGTAGTGAATATAGGGAACATATGGGTACCGTATAAACTTGATCAATTTAATCAATATATGTAATAATATATTTTTAAAATAAATACAATAATACACATGGTACTAAATCCGAAGTATAATTGGGACTAGGTCGATTAATCAAAATATGAATACATAATAATATAAAGGTACCTTCCCCGTTTTTTTATAGCTCACTGTATATATTTGATAAAATAAAAAGTACCTATATTGTGTATAGTATACACGCGTATATTATAGGTACCTACTTTAATGGCACGAAAAAGTACCTAACTACCCAATATGTTGCGTGTGAAATGGGTATTTTTTTTTTAAACAAAGCTACTGTAAGGTCAGTTTGACATGAACCTACGGGCCACGATATAAATATTGATTTTATACCTTCGTGCTACATTATAATCTTGAGTGGGTATTCAAACTTTGACTAAGATGAATGAAAGTCCCGGACATTCTGTATAATATATTTTACGAGTATGTATGTATAAACACGAGTCGCGTGTGTTTACTTGTGCATATATTTTACTGTAGACCAGTGGTCCTCAAACTTTTTAACTATCTTAATTTGCTGATGATTTTTTTTTTTTTACTTATAAACAAAATGTTTACAAATGTTCGTTTTGTTAGGCGTCTTTCTAGATATCATCGACTTAAAATGATTTTGAATTATACTTCGGATTCCTATCGATTCTGGGAAATCGATTAAATGAAGTCATGAAGTTTTCACAGATAATGTTAAATGTTATATTGGAAGTGTGAAATCAGACGGTTCCGACAACCACTATCGCTTTATGTAAATTATTTTTTTAATTTTGTCGGTATGGCTCACGGACCATAGGTTAAGGACCTATGATGTAAATATATATAGTTATAACCTGCAGGTACTATATTTAATGGTAATCTTGTCTCAAGAGTCAAGAGTGCGCCTATTCACTATTTTTTAATTTAATGCGACCATTTTTCTAGGGTCATTTTCAACAGGGAATATTATTCTGTATAATCCGAATTTCTATTTTCAAACATAAATTTAAAATTAAAATTAAATTTGATATTGAGTTATTACGTTTATGTATAATAAGACATAAAACAAAACTAATTTTAAACTGTTATAGTATGAATCATTATTATTGTTGTGCGGTATTATTATCTATGATTAGTGTTAAAAGAATTTTGAAACTAAATTTGGGATGATAATAATTACAAATTTATATGTTTTTAATTAAATTTGAATCAAAATGATAAGTGGTAACTAAAATTACACTGTTCAAAGTTACTTGCGGAATACAAGAATACGATGTCAGAGGTGTTTAAATTTGCAAATTAAGATACTATCAGGCACGGCTGATATCAAATTTTGGCTTATAAAATCGTAGCTTCTTTCTATACGATTTTTAAATAAATGTCCACCTTTCCCACTAAGATCAAGCCCAAATTATGCTACTAGTTTGTGAAGTACTGTAGATTAGAGAAAAGTGTGCAATTTTCAAAAGTTAGCCTTCGTAAGAAAAACACACTATTTAAATTTGAATTGGAGAGGGGAGGCTGAGCGTACCTATTTGTTTTTAAAAATATTTAAGTGTATCAATTATTATATTTCACTATTGATGTTATGAATATATATTATAATATATTATGCCACAGTGGCGCCAATGTTTAAAATATATTATGACATTGTATACATCAAGGGGCCCCTCATTTTTTTTTAAACAATTGCGAATCAAAGCACCCACAAAATTAAATAAATAAGCTATATTTTCAACCCCTTAATGGCGCCCCCTAGCTACAAAATCTACTATGACGTAAGTCATAGATAGATCAGGTGATGACATAATATGGCATATGCTATGTGGACATAAAAACATTCAATTATTTGGGCATATCAATACATTTTTTACATATTTGTGTGTAGATACCCTTCTTAAATGTTTTCCAATTCAAGTACCGAATTATAAACCTATAAATGATGTATTTATTTCGTATGAAGTATAATTACAATAAAGACGAGACCGTAAAAATAGCATTTTAAACAAGATACCATACAAAGCCGGGTCTTTACATCCATAGCTGAGCTCACGTTATACTTTATTTTGCGACACAATATGCTCGCGCGTGTTCAAATTTACTCATGAGTCTTGTGCATTCGACTCACGGACATACAAATTCCTTAGAACATCTTTTGGGACGATCTTAGCATATTGCGCATTGTTCACGGACTACGGTACGTATTCGATTTTACCGTAAACGTAGTCGATCCCGTGCGCACAATTGTGATTACTAATACAACGAGCACGCTCAAGCAGTGTGGACCCGGATATAGGAATATTAAGAAGTATAGTAAATAAATAAATGTAATACAATTTAAGTTTTCACTTACCAACGGTTAAACAGGACGTAAGGTAAAATGTGCTGAGAAATAACATGTTTCCGGAATCAATCATTTTTTTTTTCTTCATTAAACAGTATTATTCATAAAGTCGATAATTTCGTCCAAACAAATACAAAAATCTAAAATGCAAAACAGTAAAGTTTAATCATACTATCATAGTACCATAATAATGACTGATGTACTTAAATAATTTTAGTCTGTTCTATTTTTACAAACAAATTCTATTTGATCATATTTACTAAAATATTTCGTTTTATTTTCTAAATATTATTGCTATGTAAATACGTAGTTTGTGAGTACTTATAATTTTATTAAGTATTCAAATCGATGACGAGTGGTTTGGTTAGAAAACAAAACTATCAAATATCTAACTAATCATAAGCACCTATATACCTATAAGATAGGTTAATGATTAAAATGATTCGTACCTAATATTTTGTTTTATTTTAACTTGTCAGATTCATCTGCGGTACATAAAATATAGAGAGAGTAATTAAAACTAATCGTTTACATGGTACCTAATAATAGTAACATTATTATAAATCATGATGATGCAAAACAACTACAACGCTAAAAATTATTGTGAAGTTTTAAATTTCATTCAAGTCTAACTATTTATATTACACCAAAACAATAGTATTATTATACTGCTATAAAAAAATTAAGTTAACAATTGATAATGGTACCTGTTCAATAAAATTACTATGTTATAATATTACACGTGCGGTGGAAAAATTAAAAAAAAAAAAATAATGCGGCGACGGCATATAGCAAACTAGTGAATGTAGACGCCAACGCTACATCACGACTAAACGGACGGACACCGTCGGGATTCCCCTCACCCCTATAACGCGTGCATTTTTCCTCTTGGGGTTTATCCACCCTCGAGCGAACGTGCGCGCGCCCGGCGGCCTTTGCTCAAACTTTTATCGACTGAACGCGTCCCCAATCGCACGTTTTACGATCGCACCGCACCGAATCCCATTGTCTGGCCACGATAATAAATAATATATTATTTTCATCCGACCAATACATTTTATACAAACCGTAACACTATACTGTGCTATACAGATACGCTTTATATAAGTTACAGCATTCTCTAACTTTATTATAATGTTATTTTCGACTTTTACCATCACCATGAACAGGTCGGCAGTCTGTCTACTGGCCATTTAATTAAGGTACTTACTTGGCTACTTATTGTTTTATTAAACTTCCGTCGTGGGTAAATAACGGGTTTAATTAAAATATAAATAGTGGGTTTTATTATACATGATGATATTAACAAGATGCATATCTCTCCATCTATTCCTTAAAATTAATCTGACGGCTATAATCGGATGGAATTGAGGACGGGATCCAGATGATCGTTTAAATGGAACATTAAATAATTAGTCATTCAGTTTAAAATTAAGATGAACAATTTGCCAATCCGATTGATAATCAGACTGTTAATCGTGAATTAAAGAAAACAGATTTCATTCTGAAGAGCCATACGATTAATTATGGACCAGGCAGACTGTTGAAAATAGGATATATTGACAAAAATATACCATGTCAAGTAAATTATCAATGATTTCAGCGTATAGAAACACCTAATATGATAACTCAGCGACGGTGAAGAAAGAATCAGTGGCGGATTTAATGGTCGTTTAGTTGGAAAATACCGATGGGGTCCCCTCCTAAATTGTGTACTGAGGCTCACCTGAATTAGGTATATAGTTGATTTTTTTTAAAGTTTGACCAAAAAAAAAAACAATTATATTACAAAATGTAATATAATTAGCCATTGTTTTAATAATAAATAATTTAAATATATAGGAAAAATTAGAAAAAGTAGAAAATGTTTTAATTAAACAAAGTAGAAAATATCGAACAAATAACTCATATACCTTCTATACCCACTACCATTGATCACAAATAATATTATTTATAAATTATAACTATAATAGATGTTACTGCAATACTACGTACTAATCTCTAAGTACGAATGTATGATTTTATAATCAATTTCACCGCATCGGTTTTCACACACAATACAAATTAAAATACACCAATAGTCAATAGATAATATATTAAGTTATTTTATATTCATTGTCCGTGTGTTTCCTTAAATGGAAACTCATTTAAAATTTTTTTAACATTACTCATTGGAAATGTGAGTACTAAAAGAGCTATGAGAGTGTACTAAGAAGATTAGAAAATTATCTTCGCTCAACTATGGTTCAAAATCGAACAAGCAATTTAGCTTTACTTTCCATGGAGTATGAAGCAGCACAACTTCTTGGTATAAACGATCTTATCAACAAGTTTTCCAACGTTATAGCTTGCAGAGATTTTCAATTTGAATTGTGTAATTTTATGTTATTTACTAACTATTAATTTTGTTTTATTTTTAAAAATGGTGTAATTTTTTTTGTTTTTAATAAGAAGATTTGTTATTACAAAATGAATATGGGTTGATTATTATTTATCGCGAACGGTTTTGTAAATTTGGGGTAAGTATATTACTTACATATTTTGTACGAGGCCCCTATTATGGATTTGCCGACTTTATTTGAACTCTTAAATTCACCACTGGACTATTTATACCTATCGATAATATTATACTAACACCGAATTAGACAATATAACACGAAAATATTACTATACATTAATAGTTACTATTAAAAATAGTATAATATGCGGGTTAGAGACAGGGGAGGTAACTAAAGAAGCTAATTGATTAATCTGTTAAACCCATTATTTTTGAAACATTATATTTCTGTCTAAATATGTAAATGTTTGAAAAGTAAATTCTACTGAAAATTGCATTTTTCGAGCCATCCTTCGAAAGTGGTATATGCACGTGTGAATTCATTCGCAATTCACTGGATTATTATTTATTCAGCATAATTTAATAGTATAGGTAATGTTGTATATTAAGCATTTACGACACGACAAGCATTATACGTTTATGTTATATTAATTATAAGTATAACATAATCTTGTGGTTTTCAACCTTTTGAGGCCCACGGCTCTTCTGATTTTGAAAACCAAATTAGCGGCTCCCTTACGAATAATTATAATAATAAAAATTAAAATAAATAAATTAACTGCAATACTCTACTATGTTTACTTACTATAAGTGCGGTTTCCTTGATAATAAACCATAACGCCCCTGGGAGTCACGACGCACAGTTTGAAAGCCACTGACATAATCATAGCATATCATATTATGGTGGGGACTGTCCATCGTTGTTCGTCTCGCAGATAATATTTATAAAATTTCATTCCGACTTATACCATTATCAATAAAGGACAAATTAATATGCGTGAGTTATTATTCATATTAATAATACTTAACAGGTAAAATAAAATAATTATCATGACAAATAATATGAGCTGACTCGTACATCAACTGAGCTAAACTTGTATATGCTATACAAAGTTCCTAAATAATCATAATTCGTTTTACAATAGAATTATTCGAATATGTACAATTATTGAAATATTAGATAGTATATATTATTTTATAGGTTTAGTTTGAATATACTAACATATAACGTCAACTTAACATTTGATTTTTAAACACTTTCTCATCAAGGTGATTTACTATTTTATCGATTTATATTTGAGTACAATTTGTATATTTTTAATTGTATTTATGAGATTTTTGAAATGAAGTCCACATAATTTTTTATAAGACTTTATATTATTATCTCCAATAATTCTTTTCGATTCTATTCTCTTTATGAGGCATTGAGACCCCACGCTCTTTACTACTATAATGTTTCATATCTTTTTTTAGATTCAGCGCATAGTGAAGATTTTATTGGTTTTACTATAATGCATATGTTTTTTTCCTATCTGTAAACAACTTTTCTACCAGAAAACTTGCTCCGAAGTATCAAGCACGGCACCTTTTATGAAAGGTAATTTTATTTAGTTGGTATATTGGGAAGTCATTTTTAGATTTTCTAAGGGGTTTTCAAAATAATTGGGAAAAAGACGAAAAAAAATTATAAGCAAAACGGCCAATATTCACGGTGCGTCACGACGTTATCGGCTTTTTATTTTCCAAGTAGTTTTCATATTAATTTTGAAAACCCGAAAAAAGATGAAAAATGAGAACTGATAAATGTATGGCACTAGGATTCCTTTCTTTTAAATTCGTATTGTTTTTACCAGAAATATTGCTTCAATATAAAAACAACAAGAGATTTTTTTTTATTGAATTTTTAATCTTGTTAGTGATCAAGAAAGTTATTTTTTGATTGTCTTTGTAGTTTTTTTAATAATTGAGTAGAATAGAAAAATATGCAGAAAAAAAATGAAAATATACGAAAATAATTCTTTTACTATTTTAAATTTAACTTTTGTAATAAAATTTAGTTAAACATATTTGTAGAGACTTGAAAATATTGACAATAAATTTATATTTGCTTTTTCTAGACGTGGTAAAATTAAAAATATATTTTATCCATTTTTTAACTATTTATAAACATTTTAACTTAATGAGTTTTTTACGTACTCTGTGTGTACAATTTTTAGACTAAACAAAAATAGTTGAAAATTTGACAGGTGGTACATTATAAGTTGTACTTAGTGGTCATTAAAAAATCAGTGTTATGTAGTATATATATATATATATATATACGTTTTTATAAGAGTTTTATGATAACATTTTTACGAAACTCGTAAATATTACGGCCTTTCAAAACATGTATAGCCGAACTTGGCTCCGAATAGTTTTATCGTTGATTACAGGTATAAATTAAATAACTTTATGTATGTCACCTTATCAGCTACCCATCTGCAACAATGGCCGCAGCAGTCCCCAGTATCAGCTTTAGTGTTTCATGATCATGTTTTCATGTTTACACCGACAGCAGAGGAGGATCTGTTTTCACAATATTTCCCAACTGCTGCCATCGTTTATTAAAGAATATAATTAAATATCAAGTTAACATTTTCCTCTTCGTGGGGTAATATACATCATCCCCTTACAATATGCTAGCTTAGGCCTAACCTGCACGCAACTTTGTGTCTGATTCTTATCCTATGCCTTTAGGCATAAAATACCCTCTGGCCTCTACCATGGAGTAGAAAGACTGAGTGCCATGAACAGAAGCAGCCATGAGTTGATTATTCATAATGTGGTTTCGGTCCCGGTGCGGAATGTCCGCTGGATAATGACAAATTATAGGTAAAACGGCAAATATTTATAGCGCTCCACGGTGGCCTAACCTAACCGATTTTATTGTTTTTAATTTTTTCAACTTATGTTTTCTACCAGAAATAAAATTTCAAATGATAAAAGATCGATTTTGTTTCTTTTAATATAATATACTATGTAGCCATTGACAAAGAAAGTTGTTTTTTGATACATAAAGTATTTTATATAGACTCCACCACTATTAAAACTCACGTAGATATGTATACAAATGTAGGTGCCACTTCGGTAACATTAAATAATCAAAGTTTTATATTTGTTATTAATTTTTTTTTTCTTTTAATTGTGACGACTATTTTAAACTTACAGTATAAACATTGATTTATATGTTTTACATGCTCATTTTCTGTTATTACTGTGACTCAATGTTTGCCGATGTCATTAAGTTTCTGCTGGAAAGCACTTTGTTGTGATATTTTGTACCATGTTTCTTTTCCTCGTTGCAATTCACCGATTGTTAAAAAAGATGACCACGAATTCAATGAGTGAACCTCACTTTCCTTGCTAAATTTTTTGCCTGCGATCTTCATTCGTAGTTTGGAAATGAAGCGTTGAACCCACGCCGTTCGTGTCGTTAACGTGTCCAATTGGAATACCGCTCCAGAAAGTGGTTCTTCTCTTCACACATGATAAATACAAGTTTATGGCTCTTAATTTCCGGAGGATCATCCATAATTGGTACGTCACTAACTGGCCACTCATGCCTAGATTTTGTCATAAACTCTAGGCTCGACCGCCACATTTACGAATCCGTCAATCGTTTCACCGTTATGCTTCTTGAAATAAAGTCGGCGGAGTTATCCAATGTACTCACGTGTCTCCACTGTTTGAAGTTTGTGACATCGTTTATTTTCGATACTTGACTACCCACATATGTTACCAGCGTCCTGGACACTCTGTTAATCCAGGTTAATACAATACTGGAGCAGTAAAAAAATTGATGTATTTATCCCTAGTGCTTGTCCATCTATACTAGTAAGTTGAGCTGGTAATACTGCTGCATTGAGCTCAATTCGAGGAATAGTGGTGTGTTTGACAGATGCTACCCTTGATTTGGTACAAATAAGGCGCTAAATCCATGATCCGTCATGTTGTTCTGACCTCACATAAATACATGCGCCGAAAGCATATTGGGATGTATCACAAAATCTCACCATTTCCATTGTGTTATCTAACTTCTTTGCACGCCGTGGAACTATGATTTCCTAAATTCGAACAAGTTCAACTGCGTACGATTTCCAGCGACGTGAATGTCGCTGCTTAGCAGTTCATCCTATGACACTGTTGCATGAATATTTTACCTTTGATTATGACAGGACCAAGCAACTCCAACGGAACGAACTCCTTTCTCAATTCTCCAAGTATCATGCGCTTCGTGCACACAGAATGCAATCTACTGATTTGCGTTTTAAATTGTAATTCGTCAGTTCCTGGATGTCAGCTTAGACCGAGGGACTTCAAGGATCGAAATTTGGTTGGTCAAATTCACTATAAATTGTTCATCTTGTAAACGTTGATGTTACCCCAAAACACGTAATAACTCCGTAAAATTTGTACACCACTTTCTCAGATCCAAGCCCTGCACGACTTCAGATTGTTTGTATCCGTAAAGAAATATCAAATAGTAGACAAATTTTATTTTGATATCACGGTGAATGAACTACCTACTCTATTTATAAAATGATTTTTCCCGAAGGAAATCATTAATTGCTTAGATAATATTGTTGGGTACCAAAAATAATATCAGATAAATATTTCATTAGTATATCCAAAGGGTATCATTGTTGTAGACTATGGTAGTATACTTGTTACTTTACTGTATCCTCTAAACGGTGAAGTGTGTTGACAACACACCTAGTCGTTTCAACCTCAAAAATAAGGGTGACAAAAATGATGGTAATGTAACATTTTAAAGCTGGTTTTTTCTTAAATGTTTTTAAATTTAAAAAAGGTTTATTTCTCTTGGTGTAATATAAATGACCCCCCCCCGATTTTTCATAATGCCGTCCCTGAGAAAATCGTCTAAAAGAAATATTGAATCCATACATTTCATAATCAATAAGCAAAACAAAGTACAGATTATCTACAGCTAAAATATATAAATAATACAATTTTCTTTCATAAAAGATGCTACAATTGATACATCAGACCAGAGCAAGAATTCTGGTTGAAATTTTGTACGAAGTATAAATAAATAAATCACTGCTAAAACCAATATATTCATCGCTATGCTTTAAATCTAAAAGTTAGGATATATTTTTATATAAAAATTGTAAATGAAATGTGTAGTTTATTATTATAAGTGTCTTGTAAAGGGGATTGTGGTGACATTACACCCATGGGTCTGTGATGTGTCTATAATTTTAGCACTCCCAAAGTCGGTGGTCTAGTCGCGTCTATACCTTTATTCTAGTATTTCATTTAAGAATATTCAAACTTTAAAACGCATTCGCAAACACACATGACCGTGAACGCGAACGCTTTTTTAATTCGGAGTATAGCGAAGAATACATTGGTTTTATGAAGATGTTTCTTTTTTACTGTGTACAAAAATTCTAATAGAAACCTTGCATTGAAGTATCAAGTATAGCACTATTTCTGAATGAGAATTTTTCTGGGGAAGGGAGTCTTGAATTTCCAAGAAGTTTCTCAATAAATGTGAAAAACCGTGAAAAAGTACGAAATGTAGGTATTGATTAAAAAAATATTACGGCCTTTTTTTCCAATGAAAAACTTTTCTACCAACAATTTTGCTCCGATTTAGAATAATAGCACTTTTTCTGAAAGGAAATTTGTCTGCGCTGGTACTATAGGGAAGTTATTTTTCGATTTTCCCAGTTTTCTAATAAAAAAAACGTGTTAAAACGGGAAAATAGATACACTATTAAACAAATATTATTAAATAAAATATAAAATTCATACATAATTGTTTTACCGTAATGTAACATATATTGTTAACAAAGCAACATTCTTAACCGAACTTCACTCAGAATCGTTTTTCATTAACAATTATTAATCGTTGAATACAGTTATACATTAAATTGCCCCTCTATCTTCCCAAATATTTGCCTACAGTAGTGGTCAGTGACTTATACACATGCGAAGTACGCCAGTCTTTTAGATTCTGAGTGGAGCGAAGTTTATTTTTTATTTTTTTTTTCTGTGGACAATATTTTCAACAACAATTTTGCTCCAACTTATAATGATAGCAATTTTTCAAAATTGAAATCGTACTGGGGAGATAATCTAGAGCAGTCGGTTTTTGATTTTCTCATGAGTTTTTCCAGCAAATGTGAAAAACCAGGAAAAAACATGAAAAAAACCCAGAAAATAGGTACATTAAACAAACATTATTAAAGAAAGTATATATACAGCCTATTTAATTATTTTACTATAAAATAACATATATATTGTTGATAAAGCATCACTATTAACTGAACTCAGCTCAGAATTGTTTTTCGTTAACAATGGTTAATCGTTACAAATAGATATTTATTAATTTACCTATAACAGTTGCTGCATCTGTTCCCATTATCCTAAGATGTCTTTTTAAGTCTGGGTTTTCTTAAATAAAATAAATAAAGCAGAGATTCTCAAAAATTGTATGGTACGACTCATTTTGGCAATTTGTTTGTTTGGCGAACAATCAAATAGAAATAATATTTCTTTTGTTCATATGATCATAAATAAATAAAACTTACTGGTATAAAAAACAAAAGTACACTTGCGGACTTACTGTAACATCATATATCAACTTAATTAACTATGGTAAACTGTGGTAAA
Organism: Cinara cedri; assembly: GCA_902439185.1. Lineage (NCBI taxonomy): Eukaryota > Metazoa > Arthropoda > Insecta > Hemiptera > Aphididae > Cinara > Cinara cedri. The sequence continues at coordinate 23,017 of CABPRJ010000950.1, forward strand.
AGTATATAACTAATTTAATACATTGAAAGTAAAATTATAATTGCTTAATTTATATTTAATGTGAAAGGTATGATTTTTTTTTTTAGTTTTCTTGATTATTGCATTGATATCCATTTCACACATATTTTATAATGTATATTACAATTAATATGGGTTTTTTAAATTTCACGACAGAAAAAAAAGGTAATCTAATGTTTTAATATTTTATATTCTAATACAAAAATAATATATGTATGTATATTTTACAAACTATATGAGTCACCAAAAATATAATCATGATAGTTAATAACATTGGAACTGTGGCAATACTTATTTATGTAATTCAAAGAAAAAACAAGGAAAATTTAGGAATTTCATCTACTGCCCTTACAATGAACTAAATAAATACAATTTGTTACCTTTCGTCAATTGGATGTTCTCGATAGGAAAAAGTTTTCTGTAAAATTTTTGTTCACAGAAAAAAATAAGGCACACAGGCATGGCTAAAGTGGTAAACGATATAGGCTCACGCCTAGGATGGCATTTAAAATTGTTAACGCAGTATTTACATGTATAAGAGATGACAAAAGTTAAGTTTGCTTAGTTGTGTTTAATACTGGACCTAGGCCTGAAGGCACACTTAGTAAAATCATTATTGGAGAGTGGATGTTTATACTAAAAAAAAAAAATGAAAAATATGCATCAATAAAATTATTTATTTAGAACTTATTTTATTTATTAAAAATTATTGTTATAGTCATGGATTTTCTGAATTGTTTTACTATAAATTTCAGGAACATAATTTTTCCTTAACATTCGTTTGGAATATCATGCTTTATATATTTGCTTAAAAATTTTCAAAAAGCTTTATTGCTAATTTTTTTAATGAGCTATTGGCATTTAAAAGCACAGAATACATATCCTTATGAAAACTAAATTTTTTTAAATATTTTAAACAAGTTGTTGTTGGTTAATTATTGACAATGATTTATCTTTGAAATTTTCAATATGTTTATTTGTACTAATAACTAATAAATATTGGTAACCATTTACTGAAATATTACACAGTGTGTAGTATGAAACAATTAAATCAGTAGTAAACAATTTGAATTTAGAAACAATATTACGTAGTCGCGACAATAAGGAAATTTTCGGCATTTTGAAATAAATAAGTAAAAAATATAGATGTGAAAAACTGTTCAATTTTCGAACCAAACAAATACTTAATAGTTCAGTTCAAGTCATTCGTTGCAGATTCTGTGCAGTCACCAATACAATATTCTGTGATAGAACACATTACAAAAAAGACAATTTTTATTTTTACTCTTTAGTGGGTCTCATAAACGTAAATTGGTAAAGGTCATAAAAGTTAACCTGACTTTTTTAGTTTTTTAATGTTCGAGTTCGATAAAACATTTTTAAGTTTGGTTCAGTTCGGGTTCAAATAAAAATGTGTAGGTTCAGTTCGGGTTCGTTAATTTTAAGGGAAATTTGGTCAGACATTAAAAATCAGAGTTTGTATAATCTCAATATAAAGCTTTATATAATATAGCAACTTACTTCAGACAAAAATGGGAACACAACTAAAATATTGACAAAAATTAAATCGTGGCAATTAATATTGTATCAAAAAGTACTATCGCAGGTTTTTCCATTTATAGTAAAAATAATCGTTGTATGTGATTGGTACTGATTATTAGATGTTATATATTATGAAAAACTTCAAACATGCACTTAAAAGCATGAATATAAAAATATGATCAATCAAGTAAAAATCAAATAAATATGCAAAATTAAATGAGTAATTTGAATTCTTTGAGTGATGAAACACATTTCTATCTTATTCTGCATTAATTTAGATGTTATAAAAATATATGACAAATGCATAAACATCCGCCATCTAATCATTATATTTCTTTCTTTGCTCAAAATCTAAAATAATATAATATGAAATTGAATGTTTATATGACAAACGTTATAACCAACACATATTTTTGTAAACATAAATATTATATCAATAGTAAAATTATCATTATGTATTTATATTTTATTTTCTAGGATTGAAATATTTATATATATAAAAAAAAAAAAATCTAAACCAAATTTAAACTATTTACAATATCTGTCAGCTTTTGTTTTTGCTCTTCTGTCTAATAATGATTCATGCAATCTTCCATCTTTTTGAGCTTTTTTCAATTGACAATGATTGCCTTCAATCATGCGCATCTTTTTATCTTGAAATTTTTGAAACATTTTCCTAAAAAAATAATCATTATGGTTATAGGTTTTTATAACAATACCTAATTATAAATATAAAAAATAATTTATAAATTTAATTAGTAAATAAAATTATCATATTTTAAGTTTTTCAGTAGACCATTGCTTTACTACAAATTTTCTACATTAAGCATAATAAAAATATAACAAAAGATCAAATGATAAGAATAAATATTTATCTATTATAAAAATAATAGTTGAATATTTAATAAATCTTACAATATTATAAGTTTTTATAATGCCAATTTATGACATTTTTTTTTTTTTTAAATTTACACCTAAGTATTATATTAGTAGATAATTTAAGGGGTGGATTTTTTCTTTCTTAAAATACTTGTTTTAATAAAAAAAACCACTAAAGAACATATTGTAATACATAAATATCAAAGCGTGAACGCTACCTGGTTTTTAAGTAATATTTAGTCTAAATATTTATTAAAATATAAATGTTAAATTTATATTCATAATTCTAATAATCCTAATAATATAGACCTACTCCGTGGACTTAATAAAATCAATTAATCAACTGACATAAGTATAATTCAAATTGCTTACACATAATTTTTTTCAATATCTTTAATATTTCCTTTCTTTTCATCTAGTTTATCAATTTCTTCTTGTGTGCTTTCAATAGCATGAAGTCTAACTTTGACCAATTCATTAGGTCCAGCAATTCGATTTTTCGCAACCAAAGAATCATCTTCATCACGAATACATATAAAACACCCAGTGGAAGCTAATATTGCCAGTTTATCATCCTGTAATTCATTAATAAAATAAAATAATTAAACAAAATTGTAGATACTTCTTAATTATATAAACTAAATATTTACATATGTATTATATTGATCAATTAAAATACAATTTTTTTTTTTTAAATAGTTAACTGTGCTGGTTTAATTACTTGGAAAACCGGCTCAAACTGTTCTAGAGGGCCGATAGCGTCAGACCTTCCAACTATAGTTCCATCTTTATCAACACTTAAATATTTTCCATATCCAGATTTTAAAGCAATTTTAGTTTCACCGACAATAATAGCTGTTAAAATTTCTTCAGGTAAAGGAGGTTCTCCTGTATAGTATCAATAATATATATATATATTAATTATTTATAAAGATGTTATTGTTTATACTATATTTAGATAATATAATAAAAACTGAGTTTTATTTACAATTCAGAATTGTTTATTTTTAATTTAGGGTGTCTATCACATAATATAAAAATCATAAAATTTGATATTTATCAAGTGTCATAAATAAATATGTTATAATACTATTTGTTGTTATTTACCATTACTACAGAATAGATGAAATTTAAATTTCAGATATCACTTATTATGTAATCTATTCAGTGAGGGTTATACAAGTATACATCCGTAGTTTATATTAATATTATCATATTTTATATCTTGTACTGTGTTAACAAAAATTAAAAAATTGGGATTGCATTATTGCAATAGGTTATTGTAACATATTGTGATAATTTATTTATGACAAAGTAATCCCAACACTAAATAAATTCTAGACAATATTATCATTAAAATAACATGTTTTTTTTTTTTTTTATAATAGAAGGAACAAAAATTTGCATTAGTGTTCTCCATAAATATGAACTCTTTACCATTCCTCAGTCTTATATTTTAAAATATGAAAAAAACGTGTCATTTGTTTATTATAACCAGAGCTAGGATTTATATGCAACAGCATGTTTTTTTTGTGACATCTGATTATTGATTTTGTCCGTAATTTCCACGAATCACCTCATGATGAGATAAGTGGCGATGTTTTTATTTTGCATGTTTTTGCATAATTTGGATAAAATGCATATTATTGCATATATTGAATAAAATGAATATTATTGCATATTTTGATTATAAGAATGCGAAAAATGCATGTTTCACAGTATATTTTGTAATTAATATTTCGTATTTAATTCTAGCCCTGCTAATTAAAGTAAAAAACTTGATTTTTAGTCAAACATAAATTTTATTTTTATAAATACGATTCTATGGTACAATAGGTATGCGATAAAAGATTGAATAGTTTGACGAAGAAAGACTTTATGAAAGTCTATAGATTATTAAAAATTCTAGGAATCAAATTTTTGAGTGTAACGGAAGAGTCGCAGATAAAGTTAAAAACAAAATATCTCTGGTTTTACAAAAAAATAAAGGATTTAAAACTCTAAAATCAATAAATATAATATTAAATGGCGAATCGGACAAGGACAATTTCAGTTGTAATTTAACACCAGGAAAAATTTCTTTATTTCAATATATGCTAACTACNTCCATTATTGAATGTGAATTATAAATTTTATTTCCAAATTAATTTATTTTATTTTATTTCTCAATAATATTATATTAAGACAAACAGCCAATCACTAATGTATTTCAATAAATAAATACATTTTGTAGCTATATTTTTGTATTTATCTTATAAAAATTTAAATGCATATTTTGGTAAACAAAAAAGCATATTTTACAATGTTTTATTGCATACAAATCCTAGCCCTGATTATAACTCATAATGGATATTTAGTTTGTAATCTATGTAACAATTAAACTAACCTAACAATTCTCAAATTTTATTATTGTGTAGAATGTCAGAATACTAACCTTCATTATGGGGAGGACTGAGAGTGAACAATCCATTATCCATAGCAGTTACATACGTCTGAGAACCAAATTCTAGAGCTACTGGTCCTGAAATATCGCTTATCACTTTAGCTTCGGCCCAGTTTCCTAAAGAAAATTTTAATTTTATAAATCCAAATACTTTTTGAACAGAAATAATTAAGGAATGTACCATGGTTAATTTTATCTAGATTTTCTTCAACATTCGCTTTTTCATCTTTATTCTTGGATTTATCCTTTTTTTTTTTTTTTCTGAAAATAATTTAAATATTTAAAACATTATCTTTATTAAACATGGGTACCCACATTATACATAATATATATTTATTAATTATAAATTAATTTAAATAGCTGGAGGATGATTGATTCTAAAATAAGGATGACAGATGTCCCATATAATATGGAAATGTTCTTTTATTTGAACTAAGTATCCCGTTGTCATGACAATTTTCAACCTTCTATATTGCTATGCCCTATGTCTATTATTTATTTTTAATATTTAAATATTATTATAATGTAAATTAAAAGGATTGACTATAAGAAATTTATCAAGTACAATTTTATTTCAGAAATAATTTCTTGGAGGAAAAAAGGATAATATAATTACATGATTTATAACACAAATGTTAATATTTACTCACCTCTCATCAAAATAAAAATCAAGGTAAAAAATATTCTATACTTACTATAGATACAAAAATGATAATGTGAGAAGAAAAAAGAGAAAGAGGATTGAAAATGAAGATAGTCAATAAAGAATGTAGGTTTCAGTTTAAATGAAAGTTTAGGGCAAGGGTGGCGGCTAACCCAAATAATTGGGATGAAGGCAAATGAGAAAACCTATAGCTGAATAATTAATCAAATTATTTTAGATTATTACATTCAATTCTAATTTATGTATTTTTTTTTTACCTTACATTTTCAAGTTTGAAATATGTCATTCCTATACTAAAGTAATAACTAAATAAGTACATATATCACACCTATTAAAACAAATTATAAATATCTAAGTAAAGCAAGAGATCAGTTTTTTTTTTGTCAAACGTTAAAACCTAAAAAATGTATATGTTATTTATTAAATATCATTTCAGAAACTTACTTGATTTTTTCATTTTTCAAGACTAATTTGGAAATCCGAACTTTGTTGTATTCAGACATTATTAAAATTAATAATAAACCAAAATATAAATTTCAAAATAATAATTATAAAAAAAATTAGGTGAGTAAATAATATTTTTTTTTGGTAAATAGTGAGACAGTCATAGATAAGTACACGAATTAAGATATACAAGATACAAAACGAGAGGCTGTTATCAGCAAACTATTGATTTCGATGGTTCTTTTCCATTGAATAAACGTTGAGCGCCATTGAAGACATCATTAACGAGTGCTAAAGGGACTGGTGTCTATTCACGAAAGAAAGCTAAGCGGCTGACATCTGGTGGTGGTGGCATGAAACATTTTAACGAGGCCGACATGAAAACTGAATATTTGATGAAATATAAAATATTGCAAATTGGTTTACCCTATTTGTCATAAATCGTAATAGATCGTAAACCACACGTTGTGTTTTAATTTTATTACATTTTCGCATTTAGTAGCTACCAACCCATAATTATGGATCATGCTTATTGTGACACAACACCAAAAACCCCCAAAAAATATAAATATTGCTATGTTCCACAATGTAAAATAATGTAAGATATTAACTTATTTCTACTAAATTTATAAATTTTAGTCTCGGTGTAAACATATTCAAAATAATTATTTGATTTTCATTCAACAGTTAATTACCAAATGAATGTAACTTTTCACACTTTTCCTAAAAATTTTATCCTATAAAAGAAATAGGAGCATGCTTTAAAAATGAAAATTACTAATTCTCCTACAAATAATATTAATTTATGCGGCAAACATTTCATTAAAGATAATTTCTTACAATTTACAACAATTAATTATTATAATTAAGAACTAATTCTCAAATTCTCGAATACTAACAATGTGGTTACATTTTATTTTTGAGTACCCTCAATCAAGTACAAACATTTATTTTTTCTATTTGATTAACTATTTTAAAATCAAATAAAATAAATTAAATTATTAATAAAAAACAAATTAAATTAATTATTGGCATTGTGAAATTGATTATTATCAGTTATCAACATAGACTTTAGCCCCGTTAGTAACGACAGCGCCTCTATATTTGCTTTCTATTACGAACTGCGAATGCGTATCAGTACTCGTCGAATACTTATCGTATAATAATTACCACCAGACAGTGATTATAGCATAGATGATAGGCACAGTTAATATCTATTAACCGTGGATAACAGGTACATCATATGTGATTAAGTGAATTCGACCAATTGCGCGTGATATAAATTATGCACATTAGCATTTTTCGCAACTCTCCTTAGTTATGTTTGATTTAAATATTTAGTCAATAGCTTTATCCATAGTTTATGAACTAAGATTAGCACCATCGATAATTCTTTATTATCTATAATTATCGCAAATTACTATTTATCAGAAGAAATTTTTATATTTTGAGGTTAGAATAATGTATTTATTACTGTTACCACAATGATTCATGCGAAACATTTTATTGCATTCGATAAATGATACAATTTTATCCAAACCCGTTCAAGAATATCTACGGTCTTAGATTATTATTAAAAAAAATATAATAATGTATAATTTTTTTTATAGAATAGGTTTGGATACTCGCATTCCATCATTTTATCATTTTATCACATTCGATAAATTCAAAACTACAAATTTTATATATCTATGAAAAATACTAATCTGAATCTCACGAACATGGAATATAAAAATTCGCTGTATGATAATGTTCTATCGTTTGTTCCATGATTTCCAGGAATGAACTTCCAATTCTCATATTCCATTGTCTTTTTATCCTTAGATGAAAATAAATATTTACACCTAAATCTATCTTTAAAATTATTTATGCTTTTGCTTATCACTTTGCTGAAGTTTTGCTGTTGAACGAATAATTGTTTTGGGTTAGTGGATTCTGGATACTGACGTACAATTATTGTCTAAACGTAATAGTGATCTTTGTGCCAGCAATGTTATTGAAATGATTTTTCATATTTACTACTTAAAGCTGTGATGTACATTGATAAACGATAATTTTACGAAAACCAATAAATTAATTTGATTGTAAGTATACTATTAAAACATCAATAAAATCATAACTAACACAAGTTATTGACAAATAATCGATCTTTTGTTTTATAATTATTTAATATTTATTAATATATTATATAGACCATGATGGTAGATGAACAAAAAGAACTAGAAGATCAAGAAATCATTGTTAATGAGGTTGACGGATTACCAAGCTTACTAAATGATAAGAATGATTTATATAAAGCTATAACTTCAGAACAGTCATCTATAGATGATCTGAATGATGAAGATTTGCCTACATCATTAATTGTAACTAATATCGATCCTGCTATTTTTAAAGATGATAATCTAAAGGTTGGTTTATTACCATAAAAAAGTATAAATAAATTGTTTAGACAAAATACTATTATTGTTTTGCAGAAGGAAATAGAAATGTTGTTTAGTCGTTTCGGAGAGATAATTTCTGTTCAATATTTCCGTAGCTTCAAACGCCTTAGGGTCAACTATGGTACTTCAGCATCTGCTGCCAATGCCAGAATTCAAATGCATCAAATAAGGTTCTATGATACAATAATCAACTGTTACTTTGCACAGGTATATTATTGATCTTTATTGATAATATTTGTCAACTTTAAATATTTATATTCAATATTTGTATTAAGCCTGTTACACCGATTGATGCTGCAGATCAACATTTACAATTACCAGCGCCGGTAAAACAATTTTTGATTTCACCTCCTGCATCTCCGCCAGAAGGTTGGGTTCCCAGGGCTGAAGGCGAGCCTCTTATTAATTATGACTTACTCGCTGCTATAGCAAGTCTTACACCTGGTAAATAAATATTAATATTTTGTATTGCTAGGTAATATACTAATCTCTCTTATATATCTCTATATATATATCTTTTATTTTTGAAAGAATAAATAAAAATACAAATTTATTTGTATCTTTAGATAAGAGATTAACTAAATTTATTTTACAATGGTTGGTTTATTTTTAAAACTACATTTTTATACCATTTTAGTATTTGGATTAATATATGATTTATTATTATTTTATTATTTGAAAATAAATTACAACAATGTTGGTATTGTTAACTAAAAATTAATAATTTTTCTTTTTTAATTAAAAATTTTACATTTAGAGGAAATCAAATTTAATTGTTTATTTTCATTTCTCATGTGATAATAATACAATATATTCAAACATAATAAAGACTAAATAAATATTAGGTTATCATCATATAGGTAAGTATAATTACAACAAATGTCCATATTCTCAAAATTTGATTTCTTTATTTTTTATTACGATTTATTGTCTATCTATCATATCATAGAGCAATTTAGTTTTGTTATATTTATATTGGTTGGTTTTTATTAGGAATGCCATAAGGATCATAAACAGTTTCTTTATTATAGAGTGATCTTTATTTATGATAAATATTAAATAAATTTACCCACTTTTTATATTAACTTAAATACTTTTTTTTTTAAAAAAGAGTTTTGAAATTAAATTTAAACGAAAATTGCAAAAAATTACGATATTTCAAATTATATATTACCAAACTAAGCTATATTCGCGCATTGGAGTATCATTTGTGTGGCGACCCCGGTCTGCGGTGTTTCATTAGTGCATCACTACTTTTTCCCTCGACCTAAACTTAAAAGTAGAATATTTTGTTAATGGGTTGACAGAAATTAAAAATATTGACACCAAAATATATTTAAAGTAATACTCTGTCTATTTATGGAATTTTTAATATAGGTTCTCATTTGAAAAACCAAAGTTGATATCGCCACAAGATACTCCTTATGTTATAAAAAATCTAACTATTCCAAAATATTGGCTTTAGTTACATTTAAAAATTCCAAAAATCAGAATTTGAGTATATGTAAAATTGAACCAAATAAATGGGGTAAGCACGGGTGAATCACCCTGTATATACTAGTAAAGATCTCCCCCCAATTTTGAAAAGATTGAAAATTACTTGTGGGCCTCATGCCTTGAATTATTTTGAGTTTGTGCATTATTGACCTAAACAACAAGTGTCTACTTTTTATTGGATATAATGAAAGAATACTGATGTTTTTCAAATGTATTTTAAAATTCCATTGTATTATTTTTAACCATAAAAAATTATCTTTAAATGTTATAATATTGTGCTGTAAGTCAATAAATTCACTTTTCAACAAACCAATATTGCAATTACAAATATTTATATTAAATATATATTTTATTACCCATTGATTTGAAATAAATTGGAATACATTACAAGTTTATTTTATTGAAAAGACTGTTCATTTAATTTTTAATGCACCTAATAGTTAAGATATTGTGGTTTTAAAGTTTCTATATCAGTATCACTAGAGAAAACATTATTTTCTCCTATTTAAATTGATTTTAGTAATACTTGAAAAATCTGTTAAATTGGATTTACTATTTAAAAGTTTAGAATGTACAAATTTTATAACTCAGTTTTAGAACAAGCTGCACAAATTTATTTTAAGGGAAACACTGGGTACAGTTAACTGTACTACGTACAAAATTTAGAATACTGCTTTTTTGGAACCTTACTCCATGATCAAATTGAATCCTGTAATATAATTAGACTTGGAATTAGAGGAGGATCAAAAAGGCTCAGATAAACATACACATTGCGTGTTCACAATAAAACTTGACATACTACTGTGGGCTCACATATCTATATCTGTTCTCAGAACCTTAAATTTTAGTACCAGAATGATAGATTTGATTTAGATGTAAAATATAACTAAAATATTGATATGTTGTATATATGGTCACTTTTATTCGTCTTAATAATATTTTATTCAAAATTATCAATATATGGATGAGTCCAAGATAGAAAACCATTAGTCGTGTAATTAAAAATATTATAATATAGTAATAGTATATTTTATTACTATTATAGTTAGAAATAAAGGATAATTGTATGCCTATTTTTTCAGGTCAACCTCATGAAATTCATGCTGCAACTGATACTTTACCAGGCATTGTTCTACATGTGGCTGAGGGGCATGAAAATAATAAAACAACGGTTAAAATTCCTCATACTAGGTTACCAGATAAATGAAATGCTATTTTATTATCTAAGTTATTTTCTTATTAGATAACTAATGTCTCTATGTATGTTTAATGCTGTTTTGTGTAATTTCTTTGATATTTTTAACTATGTATCATCTTTATGAACATACCTTTTACAATTTGTATTTTTGAATTATTTTATGTAGTATTATTATTTAAATTAGAACATTATTTTCAAATGGTTGTATATTTAAGATAATCTATAATCATTTTAGTATTTATTTCCTTTAAGACTGTCAATAAAATTACTTAACATAAATTTTAATTTTTAATACATGAGTGTGTAAAATATAAATTCTAATAAAATTATGTAAACAAGTTGAGCGTGCAATTTATAAAAAAAATAAATAATCTTTAAGATTATGTATTTACATTGATACAAAACTAATTATGTTATTCCTGCTAAAAAAATTTTAAAGAAAAAAATAAAAATAGATTAAATCCAGTTTTTGATCCCATCTGAACTCTGGCATGCATGTCAAAACACTTAAAATATTAATATTATAAAGTAGACAGTGGAAGGAATGACAGAACTGTAACACTTACAGTTGATTTAGTTTGTAATAATCAAATAATTAATAAAGAATGCATAGGTAGTATAAACTATTTAAAAAACAAATTTGAGTAATGTTGGAACTACTAATATATATATATTATATTAAAATGAGACATAAAATAAATGTTTTAAATGATAAATCTCTACTTCAAATTTTCGTAGTCTGAAATATAAATAATACATAATATATATATTTCAGGAAAGTATTAACTAGGATACTGATATACTTTATATCACTGACTGACTGTTTACAAAATTATTTACATTAAAAGAAAAAAAAAAATACTAATAATAATATTAACTTGATCATTTAAAATTTATTATACTATTTACAGATAATTAATTTTAAATTTGTCACTCTAATACACATTGTATTTAAAAATATATTGTGCATATATTTACATTCACAATATTTGGGGAAAATTATTAAATTAATAAACATTGAAAACAAACATCAATAATTATGAAGAATTACACAAATGCTAGTATCACAGAAATCATGGTACTATATATAAAATTATATTAACATTTATGCAATAAATACAAACATATTGATGTCATCTTCATCTCGTTTCATGTATTTATGTTCAATTAGCCACTCAACTTGTTCTTTGATCATTTTTTTACTTGGCAAAAACATATTTTTCAAAATATCAATTAATTCTGTCTGGAGATTCCAATTTGATATCTGTTTTCTCATTTTTAAAATTTTGATGATGGCTTCCTATACATTAAAAACATTTATTAGCCAACAAGTTGTATTTAATTTTGTTTAATCAGCACTTACTTGTACTCTTAATATTCTTAATTGGACAATACATTCATTATCTTCTTCTTTACTTCGTTCAGTAGATAATTGTAACCTTCCAATTAAATTGACTTTTCCTCTTTTTTGAAGCTTACCGTTTTTACTAAAATAATGTCAATTAAATTAAAGTAATAATTTTAATACAGAATATAGTTTGTTTATTACATTTAATATTCTAATTATTAATCTTAAATAAATTAAATATTCTAATAATTTAATCTTACATTATAGAAAACTGTTCATTAATCCAAAATGTTGTGTTTTCATTGAATTCTTTTGGGGATGGAGCTTCTGGTGATACTTGCACAACTTGTTTTTTCAATTTTGGGAAAGAAGTGAGAGACTGGCCAAAAATAATTACAAAAATAAAATAATTTAATAAAACACAAAATCCATAAAAATAAGAATAAAAAAGAGCTGATACTACTGATGGGTGAGCCACTTTTATAGGTAGGAAGTTGTAAAGTTAGGATATACAAATTAATTTAATTTAAGTAAGTTATAAAATAATAAAGTAAAAACAAAATTATTAAAATGGTTAATACTCAAGCAAAATAAATTAATATAGAAATAAAAAATAAATAAATGAATGAATAAATGTGTCGCCTGCAGTGTTATTATTATACTCATTATATATACATTTTTTATTCATGTATTTATTTACTATATTTAAATTATTATCAATCCAATAAAATCAAAATAAAACAATATAAATTTAATAGCTAAATAAAACTAAAAATTCCTTAAGTATTTTGAAAATTTGACCACGCTTAGAAAGTGATAATATAAGAATTTTGTGTACATTTTAGCAGGAAATTAAAACTGGGGACAAATATTTCATACAATTTTTAATATTATTGGGAAATATATATCACTGGAAAGTAATTATACAAATTAAAAACAGGAACATAACTTATAGGAATGAAAAATAATGATAAAATATTTTAATTTAATTTTACAATATCCTGGGAAATTTATTTTTTCAAGGGTAACTTTTCTATTATTTTTTTTATTTACACAGATTTTTATTTTTCCCTGGAAACTGCTTTTTTGAGTATAATATTCTTAACAATGTATTCCTGATTTTTACATTCCTGTGTTTTTCATGCCCCCATTTTCATTATAAATAAGTTTTAGATGTGCTCATGATTGGGTAATTATAAAAACCTATTAATTGTATTAACTAGTTTAATAACAAGTGTTTAGGTTGGTCAGAAACAGATTAGTAAGTTGAAAAATGCTGACAAGGCCTTCACTTATATATTTGTATATAAATTAATTCATATACTAACCCATAATGTTCGTCGTAATTCAGGATCAGGCAATTCTGTAGCCAATCTAAGATTTTCATAAGATATTTTATCTTTTGGTCTTTGATTCCAAGCAAATAATACTGCCATTTGAAATGTTGTGACATCTATGTCAAACCGCCCAATCTCATTTGAAAATGTTATCTGTAATCAAAAGCAATATTTAAAAGGCATAAAATACATATATTATTACATTACACTAGTCCTATCATATGCATGTATATTAAAGGTTTTGAAGAGACTTGAAAGATAAAATTGAAAAAGTAAAATTCTTAATGAATAATACATATTTAGTAGATATTAAGATAATTTTTAGGTAGTATCAGAGAGCTTTTGAAGGTGACTCTAGAAAATGGACTAGACTGGAATATCACATATAATAAAGATGTATGGGATGAAATAATTTTGGTGAAAAGAACGTAATGGATCAAATCCCAGGAGGAAAACAATAAATATAATTAATTTCACTTAATGAAGTTAATAAATGTGGATATTGATTTCCTAATAAATAATAATAATATTTACACTTACTGTGCCATTAGACATGTGATGATACCATTGTAATTTACGACCACTGTGTTTTTTTCGATAAAAATCTTCTACTTCCGGTATATAGTCTTCTAATTCCATTGGCAATGATACTGTTACACGTTCACTACCCCTTGACCATGCCCCAGCGTTTAATATTTTAATGTTTATTGAATCTACAAATATATAATGATAATATATGAATTAAAAGAAGTACAATTAGAGTATAGAAAATAGTTAATGAGTTTTGTAAATTATAAACTATGCTTAACATTAAAGAAAAACCTGTAAGAAGCATACAAATGATAATTTTGTGTATAAATAAATAAATAAATAAATTGAGTATTATGATATAAATTGTTATATTATAATATAGTATATTATATCTAATTCAACAAAAATAATAATATTAGAATACTACATTTATTTATATATTTATTTAAGAGTCTTAATCATTTAATAATTTCGTTTTTACTTTATTATTTTATTATTTGATAATTTTGTATTGTACATAATATATTCAAAACTTGGGTTTAAAAAGATAAAACCAGAGTGATTTGTTAAAGAAAACTTCAGATATATATTTATAATTGACTCTAATTTGTATATTAATAATGTAGTTAAAGATAATGATCCAGCTAATTAAGCCATTTTTGATTTATTAAACTTTAAATAGTTTGATTTAAATTATTTGAATATTAGATGTATTAATATACATTATTGTGTGAATACAGTAGTCACACAACACAATATTGTGCAAAGTAAAAAGTTTGTTTTAATACAAAGTTTTTCAATATTCAGGATAAGTTGTTTATTTTAGGTATACATGTATATACATAAAATATTAATTACCAGCGATACTTCCTTTCAGATTTCTATATGTTTCTTTAAATTGTTGATTTAGATCTTCACTGACTTTTATATCTTGAAACATTCTAGCTAGTTTATTAACATAGTCTGCTGGCATACCCACTTCTCTTAACCTATAAAAATGAATTCATACAATGGTATATTTTAAATAAACAATTCTAAGAGTTATTGAACTTCTACCATTCAACCATGTTCTCTTCTTTTTCTGAATCTGCTGAAGTGTCTAATATGAGTCGACGAGTCAAATGTGCTTTATGGAACCTCATAAACACATCTTTATTTTGCACGTATTTTAACACAAGTAGCTAAAAAATTAAAAATTGTGAGACATAACCATGTTTTTAAATACATTTAGAGTATGACGATTTTCATTACTTACCACATCTTTTAATTTATATTCAATTTCATCAGTAGTTAACTTTTTACTTAAAGGTGTTTTTCTTAATAACATATCACAATAGTTGGCTAATAATTCTGGGCACTTTGATTCAGGCTGAAATTTTACAGCAGAACTCTAAACAATACATTTTAATTTAAATCAATGAAAAACTAAAAATGTTTAATATTATTTAACTAATTTTTTTTTATTATTAATAGAAAAAAAAACCTGTGGCAACATAGACCATCGGGAAAACAAGTTATTTAGCATAATAGACTTAATTCTAATGATTGAAAAACATAAATATGGCTAGATTACAATTACTAAGAACAATAAGTGTGTTACAAATGTGTGTGCATTTTTATAAATCACAGTTTCGTTTTGAAGATTCGCTTTTTTTGATGAAATCAATAGTGGCTGCGAATGAAGATATGTTGTGGCAGAGATTTTAAAAGATGTTTTAGAAGTTTTGCGTTTATTCTGAATTTGGTATATGTACGCCATCCATTATTATGTGTTTCATCGACAGAAGAGTGCCGCAAAATGGGCAAGGAGAATAATTTTTAATTCTTAAGTGACTATGAGAAATGTGCGTGTGCCTAATTGGGAGTCTTGTTAGAATGACTTCAAACTTTCTAGGTCTATGGGGAGTGGCCATATGGATATATCTTTTTTAATTTTTGAAGTTTCATGAAAAAGAATTTCCAGTTTACCTGCCACATATTGAGATAATGAAGTTTGATTAGGGGAATTACTTCTTGTTTTGTTGAGAGTTGAACTACTGTTGCTAATGAGTTAGATATTGCATATTTTGCAGCCTTTTAAGCCATCTCATTTTCTTTGATAATAGAATGACCTGGAATCCAGAATAAGTGAATAATATTTCCCTGTTCTCTTTCGTATTGTAACAAATTTTGTACTTGCATATTTATCTTCTAAGTGATGTACTCATTTTTTTAACATCTATTATAATACTAGTAATATGGATAAATAAAATATACGCCATCTGCATATTAAGTACAGTTACAGACATAATTATAAAAAGTAATATATTATAATATAATTGTTGATTTATAATGAATTTATTAAACTAACTGGGTGTCAAGTTCCACTGCAAAATTATTTTTCTTCGTGGTTTCGACCTATAAAACTATACCATTCAATACATATATTTGTAATAACCTATCCTTTTCTAGTGATAATTTCTTTCAATCTTATCCTGGCTTCCTTTTTTTTTTTTATGTCTTCCCACAAAGGTCTTTTTCCTCTAGGGGCATTTTCTATGACCTACCATATTAAGCCATGTGTGCCCAACCCAGATTAATAGTTTTTTGGTAATGCCTTCCACAATACTTGAGCTTGATATATCTCTTTAATTTTCTTATTTTTCAATTATTTTCATTTTCCAGTATTTACATCTTCACATGGACGATATATTTTTTAGAGTACTTTTTTTCTGAATATAGCTAGTGAGAAGTTTTGCCCTGTAGCATCAATGTACCGGCCTATTAGTTATTACTGGTTTAATAGGAGTCTTATAAATTTAATTTTTTTTAATTTATCAACAATTTTTTTAATTGCAGTAACCCCATCAGTCTGAGATTGTAGTTATTACTAACTTGAATTCTCTTTTTTATTTCACTACTTATTTTGTTCTTTTGAGTAAACAATGACCTTAGGTATTTAAACTGCTGTACTCTTTTAAATTAAAAGCCCTTTACTTATAACCATCTATTTTGGTTATCTGGAGTCACATTTTTTTGGACTACCATATACTCATTTTTTTTTTCCGGTATTTATCGACAAAACAATGTTTTTGTTGCTGCTATCAATTTTTTGATTGGTTTTTATTTGCTCTCATTAGTATTATGTCATTTGCATAAGCTAAGAGATCAATGTTTGTCTCTTCTAGGCACTTCTCTAATCTATTTCTGTTTAGGGAAATAGGAATAAAAAAAGTAATTAAGAAATTAATTTTTCTAGTGCTATATTGAACAAAATGGGAGATAATAAACATCGCTTTGCCTTATTCTGTTACCACATGGATTTGAAGTCGAGTATTCTATTTTTACCTTAATGTTTGTGTTCAATGCTTATTTTAATGAGCTTTAATATCATTTGTGGCATTTTAAACATCTTCAGTACACTGATCAAGGATTCTCTATGAATTGAATTGTATATTATTTTGAGATAAATAAATATCATATGGACACTTTAGTCATATTCCAACATTTTTTGCAATACTTATCATAGGATAAAAATTTGATTTATGGTGAATCAATTATGTCTGAACCCCGACTGGTAAGACAAAATTCTTTAAGCTACATTAAGAAAACTATTGCAAAATTAACTAAATAAATTATTAAAATAATGTATAATATTATAAAGGTACTTAAAATTTGATCTTAATTTCAAAATAACATCAATACAAACTGTCTTGATATAAATATTCTCAGATGAAACCAAGCTTAGCAAATTAAGAGATTTAAAAATGAATTTTAATTTTATTACTATACATTTAATGAATTATAACAATTTTAACGATGAAATGAATTAAATAAAATTATTATTATCAATATAAATAAGAAGTTACCTATTTACTTTTAATTGTTTAACTTAACTTGTATTATTAAGAAACTAACTTGTTTTGTAGGTAGTTCTAATCGGAAAACCGTTGTATCATTAACTACTTGTTTATATGCTTTATCTCGTGCTGTTAAAAATCTTGGATCATCGTTAAATGCATCTCGTACTAAATTGCTAAATTTATGAAACAACAAAAGAAGCTGTTCTACATATTTTTCGGAGTCCTATAATCAAATAATGAATTAAATATAAAATATAAATTACGAAACAGACATAAAGTACATATATAATATTTAAAAAAATTCTCAAACATTTTTTAAATATTTATGAAAAATGTCATATCAGTTAAATTACATTAACTTAGAGTGATATTAATATAATTACACTCAATAATTTAATAAAACAATTTGCATAATACAAAAATTAAAAATATAAATATTACTTGTGTAATAATATCTGCTGAGGCTATCATATCTGCTAATCCTGCACTTATAATATATTCTTCCAAATTTTTTAACATTATTAATATTCCATCAGGTACACGATCCATTAATTTAAATAACAGTTGTAATTCTAAATGAATAAAAAAAAAAAAAAATAAATAAATGTTAATTAAATTACTATTTTTTTTAAAAAATTGTATACTTTCAGTATCGGAGCTTTTAATCATATCTGTACATTCAGCTAAAATAGTATGACGAAAATTTGCAACTAATACCACAACACAACAATCTGTCAACTAAAAATTAATATTTATTAGTAAATTTAATTAAGATTCAAACAAAAATAAACCCAATAGTTTCCTCGCTACGTTTTGATGAATTTAAAATATTATACCATACCATTTGAACAGAAGTACTTGTTTCTAAATATTTTAGAGCACGAATTTCTTCTTCCCGAAGTTTAATATCAGCATATTTCATATAATCTTGAACACCAAATTCTTCTAAATATTCAGAAGCTTTGGCTTTATAAAACGATTCAGTTGTATCAATATAAGCTCGTTCAAAATATTCTTTATATATTTGAAGTTTGTCATCATAATTTGAACAAAGGTTAACTATAATAGATTGTTTCAATTCAAATTGTTAAATACAATTTATAATAATAAATAAATTATAAAAGTATAACAAAAATATAAACAAACCATATGATTCCCTTACTCCTATAACTAATTGAGAATCAAATGCTTCTCCATTTCTTTCTAAGTAAACAAGTTTCATAGCTGAATCTTGAAGTCTTTGTTTTATATCATTAAAAATACTCTGATTCCAACTATCCAACATCAACTAAAAAAATTCAATGGTTCATAAGTCGGGAATACTGTTAATAATACAAAGCTGAATAGGCCAGAAAACAGGCAGCAGAATCTTGCACATATTAATTATTAATACTATGTCCTAACTGAATTTGATCTATGTAGTGCTTATTGTCTGTATCAAAAACCCCTGAGTATAATTTTAAACGTGGTAAAATCAAATCCAATTTTTAATACATGTGATATGTAGAGAAATCATAGAAATATCTTTATTTGTACTTAGTAGAAAATATAACACTGACTGATAAGCATTAAAAGCATAACCCCCTCCCTAATAATATTTAGCAGTTTTCAAAAGTAGAATGACTAAAAACTTAACAAATAACTATTAAAAACTAATAGTATTAATTTTTATTTGTTTAAATAGATTTTGACTATTACTACACAGCCTAGATAATTTTCTTGATTTTATGTTTAATAATAGGTTAATTCAATCTAATATTAAAACTAACAGTACTACGTTTTCCCTGTTGAATGTAAATTTGATGCTATAAGACCAGGCAACACATGCATGTATCACAAAATTTTAAATGATAAATAATACTACAGTGATTTTTTTATTATAAACCAGCAATTATCTCTGATGATTTTAAGTGAATTTGATTGTTTTTTTTTTTTTAAATCGTGGAATAATTTAAGCTTTTTTTAAAAACATTTTTAGAAATCGTCAAAGGCTAATATCAAATTTATTGTTTATGAGTTATAACCATTTAAAATTACAACTGGAGGAGTAGGGAAGTTATCAATTTATTATTTAAAAATAGATATGTAATTTATTATCCTCTCTACTCACCCAGTCTAATCTGATATAAGTAACATGCAAATCACAATATCTAAAAAAATATTTTCTATTCAAATCTGTGTACAAAAAAGGGGTTCCTATTTTAAAAACAAAAGTATACACTTATTTAAAGTATATGAAGTAGGGGCAAAAAAGACAATTCCATAATGATTAGAAAAAATAGATATCAAATTCAAGAAAAATCCTCTGAGATAATTCCTGATTAATGATAAAATAATTATCCTGTATATGTCATATTATGGTAAAATAATTACTCATGCATTAAACAAACATTTTTTTTAATAATATTTGTTTGATATTGTACCTATGTACATATAATGCACCTATATAACACATCCCATGTCTTTTCCATTTATTTAGAAAACTCTTGGGAAAATAAAAAAAATGACCTCTTTAAAGTACCACCCTAGTCAAATTTCTATTCAGAAAAATTGCTACATGTAAAATTCAGAGCAAATCCTCTGGTAGAAAGTTGTCTTCAGTATTGTCTTTGCAATATTATATAGATTTAATTTTTTTGGAATTGTTTTCTTAAATTATGAGACAATTTTATCAATAATAAGGTTATCTGAAAAACTATTTAAAGCCATATTAGTTACCCATAAATTTAAATTGAAGAATCAAGTTTATTTGTTTTTAGAAATTCTGATGGAAATCTAGATTTAATGGAATGGAAAATAAACAATGGAGTTTAGAATTAAATAATGTATTAGATCAAAGAATGTATTTCCTGTAGAAATTAAGTCTGTTATCCGTACACCAATAAGTCTTAATCCAACTAAATTATTATAAGTAGTGATCAACAAAATGTGTGAGTAATTTCAAAATGAATAACTATTAGAGTAATAAAACACTTGTAAAAAAATATTATATATTATATATTCACAACTTATTATAAAATACTTTACCTTACGGACAACAGAATCTTTATCAGGATTTTTAGTACTTTTACCAACACCTTTTCCACATAGAGTATATTCCAACTGTCTAAAAGGGGTTGGAAGGTAGTCACACTGAGTAAAAAACTTTCTCCATTCTGTTATATAAGCTTTGAGTAGAGCATGATCTTCTTGATGTGTCATAACTCTCTAAATAAAATATATATATGTTTAATTAGTACATATAATAACATTCATTTAAATAACAGATACTACTGGTCCAATATACTATCAAGTGACTTTTTGCATACGATAAAGATAAACTATTCTTACAGAGACAATGAATGATACTATATTTGTGGACAAAACCAGATAGTTATTTTAAATTCTTTATTCATTCGGTGTTTGTATGTACAAAATAGAATTTTTTATATTTTATTAATACCACAAAAATAATAAATTAGCACATATCAAAGGTTAAAAGCATAGTTGGGCAAAAACAAATAAAAATTATTAATTAAAAAAGTGCTCACACTGGGAATAGGTGTGCCACTCTTGTAGGTGAAGGTTAAGTTCAGAGGATAGGATATAAAATTTTATTTCATAAAAGATATTACATTTGAAAATCAGAGCAAGATATTGGTAATTATGGTAAAAAATTGTTTAGAGCTAATAAAAAAAAAAAAAACATCATTGTAAAACACAATAGTCAACTGTAATACAGTGATCAATAACACTCATTATCTTGGAAAGTATTAATCTTTTTCGACATTTGTTTTACAGAAAATTTTAGAGACAAACAGTTCTGCAATTTTACAATTATGTTATTTTTTATCACCCTAATTTATGGGGGTGAAATGTCTACCTACTTTTGATTTTCAAATGGCAACCTATACTAAAAATGCAATAAATAGATGGAGTAGTAGTTAAAATAAATATTGGTGTTTAAATTTTTAATTTCCATCAACCCGTTAACGAGATAGTCCACTTTTAAGTTTGAATCGGGGAAGAGCAATGGTAAATTATTATAACACTATGCGCTGTGCTACCACACAAATGATGTTCCAATACTCTCTCCTGACCCAAACTTAAAAGTGGATTATATCTCGTCAAGGGATCAACGGAAATTAAAAATTAAAAAATCAAAATTTATTTTAACAACTACTCCATCTATTTATATAATTTTCAGTATAGGCTACCATTTGAAAATCAAAAGTAGTCATTTAAACTCTAAAAATTAGGGTGATAAAAATTAATGTGAATGTTTAATTTTAGAATAGCTTGTTTCTTAAATTTTTTTAAAACAAATTTCGAAAAAAAGTTAATACTCTCCGAGATAATGAGTGTCTTACAATAGATTGATCACCCGTATAGTCCTATTTAAGTGTCACTATACTGGGTGACTTTTAAAATAATATTTGTGTTTACATTCTTTCTTTTTTGTCTAGCCTAACTACTCTTTGCAAGTTTTGGCTGTCATCACTATATCACGCCACCTATCCCTGTTTTGACCAGGTCCTTTACGTACACAACACTCAGGCGCTCCAATTTCTCCCTACTCAATCTAACTATCATTTCCTGAGCCTATCCTGTGGCATTTTTCCTTGTGGTACTCATTCAAGGGCTGCTCTTAATGTGTCATATTCTTCCAGATGTATAAAAGCAGAAGATTAATGAGTATATTAAAAAATAAATTTACTATTTATTCTTACTTGTTGAGCTTTTTTGATGAAATCCATAATATCAGATTTAAGAGCTTGCTTCATTTTAATTGGTGCATTATCATCCCACAAACAAACAAGATGAACTGTATAAAACAAATCTTGCCACTCATTTTGTGTTACTGTTTCTTGTTGTAAAAGCTTGAGCACAACTGGTCTCATATTTGGCCATTTTTCTTCAAACCGTATCAAAGTCTTATTTTCGATCATCTAAAAAAATTCACATAATGTAATAAGCTACAATATAACCTTAATCAGTTCTATTTATGGTGTTCAAATAACGGTTTAGACCTAAATACAGATAAATGTATTCAAATCACATGCACTAAAAATAGGCAGAATTTTATATTCAATTATCTTATAAATAACAAAAAAACTCAGTATGGCATCTAAGGTTTAAGACTTAGGTATTATTTTTTTTAGTGTTCTTAAATCTACTGAAAATATTAATGAAATCTATAATAAAGCTATTCATGTTTGAGTTTTTAAAACACAACTGCTAGGAGTTTCATGATTCAAATTGCTTGCGTGTTTTATATTGCTCCCTCATATGATCAGTTCTGGAATATAGTTTGATAATCTGGTGCCCCCATCAAGAATATCTTTAAAAAAAAATTGGAACGAATCCAAAATTAAATTTTGTATGAGCTAATTTGTAAAACAATGTTGAGCTAACTTTGAAATTTCTTGCTTTAAAATTTAATAATGAAAATCTGGTATTTAGAAGGCAATTTAATGACACTTACGCTGGTTTTATAACTTAGATAATTTTAAAATTGATTGTTCTGAAATACTTCCATAAATTAATATAAATATTCCAAATATAACGTTAAGATTTACGACCCCATTCTATATACCTACTTGCAAATGTAATTATTGTCTATTTGGACCGGTTAATCGAATATTAACTCTAAGTAATAAATTTAATAATTTTGATTTTTTCTTTAATTCTCTCTTGGAGAGGAAACATTGTTTGAAAAACAGTTGTATTTTATAGTTCTAAGTTGTATTATTGTTTTACTTGACTTATGTTTTATTACTTCTTATTATGTCTCTATAATATTTACTAAAATAATTTTAACCATTGTACATATGTATTATATATATAATTTGAGTGTTTATGAATAAATATAAATATAAATAACCAGAAGGAAATGATAAAACAATTTTAAACTGAATTGAATTTTGAAAACTGTATTAGAAAAGAACTTTGGTTATGAATAATTTATTTAAATAGAAAACAGTTTCAATATAAGATTCCCCTATCTATTAGTTAAATGCAATTTTCCAACAATTCTACAAAAAGGAATTAATACTCAAATCAATCAATTAAAAAAAAAAAAATACAAAGGAATCTAATCAAAGCGTCATTAAACAAAAAATGAGTAACCAATTCCAAAAATTAATCTCTAATTAAAATAACAATGTCAATTTTAATAATATAGTTTTTTTTTTTTATCTTAAAAGTATCTACAAATTATACAAATTTTGATAATTAGTGAATAAGGGTATATAGCTGTACTAATAATTTAATCAAGAATATATACTTGTTATTAAACTTTTAAGATTGATAAAAGTTTCATGTGGGAAAATAAATCAGTAATTTAAAAATAAATCTAAAATGTATAAATATTATTTTCTATAAGTCTTAAAATGCATAACCATCATTTAATTAAATGGAATACTCGTTTAAAATAAAATCTTAAATTTTGAGTAAAGGAAATCTTTTTTAAAAACTAAAATTTATTATTTTAAAATACTGAAATGAACAAAACGAGATAAGTAACTCAACAATGCATTACGTAATATTATATTAATCAAATAAAACTTCGCTTACTTTTTTAAAGTCTGATATCAAATTGTTACTTTTTTAATCCTAAATAATAACTAAATGGTGCGAATAATAAACATATTATCGTATTAGCTTACCGTACTTACTTGAGACATGTTTTTCAAATAATTTAGGAAATAGGACATTAATAATATTTAGGACATTTTAGGTATTGTATAAACTATCGAATACACTATTTCACCAAAACAATAATATATATATATATTATAATTATTAAAAAAAAAACTAATGAAAAGCAATAATCAAATTATACTCCAATAGTACTCATTGGGAACGATTTTCGTTTATCAACCGAAAATTGATTTTACAGCATACGCCTGGCGGCTAATAAAGGTTTATTATTTATATTATAATAGAAACTGTAAACTGTAATAGAAAGTAGAAAGATTTTCCATTTCAGGTACAACAGCGCATTCTAGCATTTCAATACCGTGATATACCCAATCCTGATAACCATTGGTATGGACCATATAACTACGTACACAGTGAGTATGTGGTGGTATAGAGAACTGTCACTAGTTATATCGGATACTCGTCTTAAAATGTATTGCATTTCGACAATTATGTGAATGTGACTACCTATTCGACGTATATATCGTACTACTTATAGTAGTATCCAAAACCTGGTAGAAGTGTGATAACTAATAATTATTAATAAAAAATATCAATAGTATACTAGTCAGTCAATCGTATTTTTTTTAAATTGTTAGTTCTTAAATTCATTCGTCTTTTGTAATAAATAAATAATTACGAGTTCCTGTAATAGTAATTCAGTTTATATTTATCAATTCAGTATTGAAAAAATACTACTTAAGTATAACACAACTTCATAAGTCATATACATAGAGAACAGTAAATTTTGTACCTTGTAAGTATACACAATTTGTATTATTTAACAATTACAAATGTTTTCCGATGTACATTTATTTTTGAAAAATGGCACCCTAGTTATTTGATTAGGTAACATTTGATAAATTCAAGTTTCTTAAGTAACAATGTAAAAATATTTTTTTTTATAGTTTTCTTGTTAATTATGATATAATAATTTGTATGTACATTGTATTATATTATGTGAAGGTATTGTATTTCATTACCACATACTTACCTGTATCAATACTGATTAACAAAGATTTTTAATAAATAATGATATTAATTATTCATAATATACAAGATATTATTATTACTTGATTATTGATAATTAGTAAATATAAAATTTAAAAGAATGATAATTATTATTTAATCAATACTTTGTTCGTTCTAGATAAATTTAAATTGGAGACTAGATTATGGCAAGGAAACGTCGTAGCACAACAGAAATAAATACAGTTGAAAATGCTTCGGTTCCAAAACGCCGTTACACTGGGTCAGTAAAACTTAATCCCTTTAAATACCATGATTTATTTGTCATTAATATTAAACATTTATTTATATTTATCAGTTCTCAAAGAACACCTTTTGAAGAAATGGTAGTTTTCAACTCTAAAAAATGTTTAACTTGGTTTAATAAATATACAAATAATCATTCAAGTGATACTCTAGGTAATTACAAAATAAAATTTTCATTAATTTCTTCAATGTGTCATTGCTTAATGTAATGATATTAATATTTTTATATAGGGCCTGAAGGTATGGAATTATTTTGTTTTGATATTGAGGTTGATCCAGAAGATGTAGTTATGCTTTATTTAGCTTGGAAAATGAATGCCAAATCAATGGGTTACTTTACAAGTGCTGAATGGTTAAAGGGTTTCACGGAATTGCAGTAAATATTTTAATATATAAACATAATAAGTTGCAAATTATTATTATGAATTAGTTGAAGGTATATATTAATATATTTTATTTCAGGTGTGATTCAGTTAAAAAACTACAAAGTAAATTGGATTCTTTAAGATTGTGTTTTAATGACCCGTTAACATTCAAAAGTATATATAGATATGCATATGATTTTGCCAGAGTAAGTTTTATTTATATTATTTCATTGAATACCTACATTGATACAAATATATAATTTGTTTTTAAAACAAATTTTCTCATAAATAAATCTGGTTAAAATTTGAAATATGTAAGTTTTTTATTTTTTTAACCAAGTATTATAATTAATCTTGCGGTTTCTTAATTATACTTTACTATATACTACTAAATATAGAGATGTTAGAATATGAGAAATATTGATAATCAAGTTCTATAATAATGTAGCAAATTGTATTATCTATCTTTAATGTTCAGTGATAATTAAACACAAAGTTTTCTATTCAAACTAAATATATAAAACTTACACATATTATGTGTTACATAAATCAGAAATGGCCACATATTTCTGATAACAATTAATTAAATGATTTTTTCTTAAAACTAAAGGCCAGAATTTACCAACAATTTAATTTTGATTAGCTGATATTAACCTCTTTTAAAATTAGTTACACCAAGTTATAAATTTCACCACACTATTAAGGCTTAATAATGTTTAAACACTAACCTGAAAATTTCTAAACTGTTTATTAATTTTAAATGTGTTTAAATATGATAGTAAATTATTTTAATGGCAGTTCAATTTGTAATTTATTAATTGATATGATTTACTATTTTATGTATAAAACCATCTATAAATGCCATGTTGATCTCTGCTTTAATAAAAGGAAGTCATGTTTCTGTGACATATTTGTTGGCCATATAAAATCTAAATTAGATTAGGTCCTAAAATTAACCTATATTTAGTCACAACTAATAATTTTAATCAAGTGTTAATATACAAATAACTTTTACCTAACTTAAGACAATCATAATTTACATGGTGTATCACTGTCCACAACAATTTATAAGTAGATTAATTTATGTAAATAACATCCATTACTCCCAAACCCACAAAACTGCATATTTAAAAACCACATAATAACATTTCATTAATGTGGCCTTTAATGCTCATAAACATTTAAACTTTACAATTTGCCACTAATTCATCAATTTTTTAGGGATCCTTCCCCTATTAAAATTAATAAGTCAATGTTTTATTTTTCTCAGAAATATACTTTTCATGCAATACTTAAAAGCTATAGAATTTGTACCCAAAAATACTCTTACAATATACAAAAACTATAACCATGAAGACTAAAATAATTTTATTTTTGATGACTATAACCTTGTCAGTTTGCTTAGCCCGTCCAGAATTGTATTTTAATTGCATTTAAACTTGTAATTATAGTTGAAATTAAATATTTATTGAATTTAAGGAATTTAATTGATTTTCCAGTTACATTTATTTATTTATACATGTTACAAAAGCATAATACATATTTAGATATAAATATCCTGTAAGTTTGAGCTTGTGTTAGAATAGAGTTAATTGATTATATCCATTATTTATCCTGTAGCGACACAAAGTCATTTCATGCCACATTTCAAGTCAAAACTATAATAAATAAATAACTTAATTTTTTTGAGATTTGTTATTTAATAACTTTGGTTTAGCAAAACTTGTATAATTGTACATAATAAAATTAATCAAATTAATGAACTAATGAAACAATTGTTTTGTTTTGTATTACATAAGTATGGAAAAACTAATGGGATTTATAAATGAGGATTAAGTATTATTTTATTTCCAAGAGGTTAATAGTTGATTCTAAAATATTTTATTATATAAAAATGTAAGTATGGAAAATTATGATTTTTTTTCTGAAATAGAGGAAATTGTCAAACTAAAAAGAGTGGCAACATTGATTGCAATATTTTATTGGTAATTTCAGTATACAAACTAAATTACTTTATATTCTATACCTTTCCAACTTTTCATCTACAATTGTGGCCTACCCATTAACATTATCTTATACGAGGAATATACGTACGGATATGTACATTGATGGCATGCAAACTTCTTTTTATATTTTTTCAATATGTGTATTTATTTATAACACACTCATATTATTATTTATATTATAATATTTCTATTTTTAGGATAAAGATCAACGAAGTATGGATGTAGAAACTGCAAAATTAATGCTAAATTTATTACTTGGAAAACAATGGACACTTTACCCTTTATTTGCTAAGTTTATTGATCAATCCAAATACAGAGTTATTAATAAAGACCAATGGTGCAATATATTGGAATTTTCACGTTCTATAAATACAGATTTGACAAACTATGACATTGATGGCGCATGTAAGTTATATTAAATGAATCTAGAACAAAATTCCCCCAAAAAAAAAAAAAAACCAACTCAAAACATTTCTTCTAGAAATTTTGACGAATCAACTTTCTATTTTCATTAAATTTGTGATTTTTAAAAATATTTAAAAGTTTAGGGGAAGAAAGTGTACAATCAATTTAGCCATAATAATAAAAAATTAATAAATTTGTTTACTGCTTACTGTATAAATATGGGAACTTTTCTCTGAACTTTAAAAAATGAGTAAAATCACAAATTTAATGAAAATAAAAAGTTAGTGTCAACATTTTCAGAAGAATAAACTATAAAATGGCTATAATCATATTTTTCAAAAATAATAAATTATGATTTACCTATACAAAAAAAAAAAAAATTGACTATCTTTTCTTATTTTAGGAGATATTGCAATGGATATAGTTTTGAGGGGTATTCTGTATAATTATAACAACGTAGATAAATTTGTAGTTTGATATGTCCACTTTATTTGTTTTTAAATTTATTTTTTTTTTTTTTTTTATTGCGGGATTAATTAAGTCAATAATTCTAAACTGCATTTTTATTTTTAGGGCCGGTTATGTTGGACGAGTTTGTGGACTGGTTAAAAAATGGAAACAGCTGAAATTATGGAGATATATTTTATTTGCCAGGATTAGTAACTGGAACAATATAAAATTATTTTAAAAAAACTGAGTCGATCTCGTCGATGCTTTTCCATTTCTTGAATGAAAGTATTTGTTTCTGTTCAGTTTTCAAAAATACAATAACTACCTACTTTATATTTTAAAAACTTATTTACAAGTCTTCTATTAATAATTTTTTTGTTGTAAATTTATTTATATATTAAAAGTAGATGATTATATGCTGGAATAAAACCTATCACACAAATGTATTTTGTATTTATTTTTATAATATATTTAGTAACAGTTATAAATAATTATTATTAGAGATGTGATGACCTGTTTAATTTTTGAACCAAACCTAATAGTTCGATTCGAAAATCATTTGATACCGATTCTTCGCGGTCATCAATATGATGATCTGTGGTAGGACTGAGCGGCCTTGTTATCAAGAAGAAAAATTCAATTTTTTTTACACGAGTTGTTTCTCAAACCTTGCTACTTCTTTAATATCAGAGTTCGAAAAAAAAATTTTGTTAAAAGTTTGTTTCGGTTCAGGTTTTATTAAAAATGTGTAGGTTCATTTTGGTTTGTTAATTTTAAAGAAAGTTTAGCCTTAAAAATCAGGGTTTGTAACATCTCTCATTATTATTATTTTTAGCATATTTAAAATGCATAATAAATTGATTAATTTATTGAATTTACATCTAGTGTTAAACTTTTTATTTCAATAATATACATTATTAATTAATTATTTACAATGACTTATATATTATCTACTATTTATATTTTTACATATTAATTAAATTGATTAGGTATGTTTTATCTGATGTACTATTTTTAAAATGTTTGAAGTTCAATATGTTGAATTATGTTTATAGTTACTATACTTACTTGATAACCTATGAAATATTAATATATAATATTCTATATATTTTATTCAGATTCAGATTATTGCAGTAGTGAAATGTTCTAGTCTCAAGTAGGACAATCTTTAAACACTGGTTTTTTTTTACCAAAAAAGTCTATACTTGTGACAGCTATTTAATAGGCTGTGTTAATTTGCATACAATATATTAATTTTAGTTAATGAGTAATAAAGTCTAACTCTCAATTTAATTTTCTTATTGCACATATTCATTTACAACAAGGGTCTCAACCTTTTGGGATATAGGCTCCCTTTTGAACAATTGCATAAGGTTACACCCCCCCCCCGTCACCATTTACACATATTAATTTGTAAACTCTAAGGTTTTTAAAAATGTTAGCACCTCTTAGGTTGAAACCCTTGATTTACAAATAAAAATTTAACTAAAAACTACTATTACTTTTACTGGTATATTTTATTCATCATTGGTTATTTAATATGCGACTTCAACTGAGCAATTCTCTTTTGTATATTATGCAACTGCAAACAAAAATATATTAAAATTTAAAATTATTATTTTTAGATAATAAAAAAATTATTTAACCTTTTGTATTTCCAAATCGATAATTGATGGTTTAGACAAATTTATTTCATCTTTGTTATTATTTTCCATATTGCTTATTGTTATGTCTGTTAGTACTTTGTAAATATCTGACATTTCCAAATCGAAATCAAACCTTACAAATCAAAATCAAATATTGTATACTGTGTAAAATTATTATATATATATATATTACGGTTAATGTTGTTATATATTTATACTTTTTGGATATAAAAACCGATTTTGTGCTGTTAGTTTTAATACTAAAATGTATGAGCTTATTGTCAAACATAAAAGTAAGAACATTGTCGGTTTTTTTTTTTTTTTTGGTGTTTTAATTTTCATGTGAGTTACAAACATGTGAAATATTACAATTTAAAAATCATTGAATTTGGATTAAAATTAAAAAAACCAAGAAAAACTTATGTACAAACACAAATAACATGCTTACCCTTAAGTTAGTTAATAGGCACAATACACACTAATATTAAAACAACTGTACAAAATAAGTGTAATTAGAACTACATTAACTGTAACATTATATATTATTTTCTTCTATTACATAGCTATTTATATATCTAGGTTTTATACTTAAGTTTATTATTCTACAATACTGTATATGAGTAAATCTCTAAGCATTTATTATTTCTATATAAAATCTATGTTTTTTTAGTTAAATAATTACTTGAATTCTAAAATGACTAATAAGAATATTTTACACAAATAATATGATAGATGCCTATACAAATTATTATGCTCCCAAGTATATTAATAGGTATCTAACATAACAACTATAAGATACATACGGTTTAACAGCTGTAGATTTAAAGGTTTTCTTGTAATCAATATTTCCAATGCTTTCCTATGAACACATTTATTATTTAATACCATTTATGAATTACCAAAATAATTACCTTTCTATATGTTTCTCTAGACATCATTTTAGAAAACTCTTTGCTGACTCCAAATGGAATATCAAGTCCTCTATCTACATTTGAAAATAATTTTAACAATATGTTTTAATATAAAATTAAATATTATCATTGTAATATGATTCTTACAGTTTTTTAACTTGTATGAATTTTCAAAAAGTTGTAATTGTTTTGCTTTATCTCTCCATACTTTCAATGTTTCATCATTTCTAAACATTAAACAAAATGTATAATAAAAAGTATTTAATTTTATCCTTATTGTTTCCATGTTATAATATTGTTCTTATTTCCCTATTGTAATTATTTTGAAAACCTGTCTTATTGAATATAATAATTATGGTGATAAAATAGTGCTACTATTATCGTTGGTATAAACTAGTTTACGACACAAGCTCGTTTTTCAATTTTTTTTTTTTTTCCAAATTGTATGTTTTTAAATGTTTAATCTATTGGTATAATCAAAACTTAACTGTCATACTTACTTTTATTTATATAGATTCTGAGTGTAGCGAAGAACGTATTGGTTTTACAAAGATACATTTTTTTTCTATACTGTACGAAAATTGTACCAGAAATCTTGTTCTGATGTATACAATGTAGACCCTTTCCTGAAATGAAATTTTTAGAGAGATTTATTTTCGATTTTCTCTGGACTTTTCTCAGCAAATAAAATACCGGGTAAAACGTATGAAAATTGGATCAATATTAAACAAAATATATAGGTAATGCCTAGGTATTTAATTATTTTACCATAACATTACATATATATTGTTGACAAAACATTACTATCAACTGAACTTCGCTCAGAATTGTTTTTTCCGTTATCAATGGTTTATCTTTGCTTATAGATAGGTGTACATTAAATTCCTTTCTGTATCCTACCTTCCCAACTTCTCACCTACAATAGTGGCTGCACCCGTCCCCATTATCCCAGGACAGCTTTTTTTACATAAACCTTGAAAAATAGCATTTTAGAATTAATCCAAAATCTAGGCAAAAATAGATATTTTTATTTATTATTATTATTTTCAGTTATTTATAATTTGATAACAACAAAGTTGTATGATTGAATTTAGAATAAAACTAGCAAGCTTAGTTTTAGAGTTGCAAATTTCCGATTAAAATGGTCTGAGTGAGCGCAGCAAGGGAGTTACCACCTTGGGTCTCTAGTTCCACCTATAATGCTTTTTTACTATATCCTGTTACCAGAGACGTGGTTTTGCACAACAATACGAGGGTTATTTTTTATTAAATGAAACCCGCGTTTGAACGTTTGTTACTCTAAAACTAGGCTAGATAGACTTTTTCTGATTTCAATAAAAAAACTTAGTTATCAAATTATCAATAACAATAAATAATAATAATAAACAAAAATTTCTATTTTGGATTAATTCCAAAAATGCTATTTTTCAAAATGTAAGTACAAAAACTACAAAAGTAAGTAGGTATAATAATTAAATTTTGATTATACTGATACATGGAGCTTTAAAAACGCACATTTTGAAAAAAACAAATTTTTAATTTTTAATTTTGACTAAGAAATACACAAAACGGAAAACCTGAACCTCATATAATTTTCCCCCATAACTTCCAAACGGAATTTGTCCGACTTTTTCTTAGATCCTTAATGAACAGATACACATTTTGAAAAAAAAAAATTGAAAAACGAGCTTGGGCCATAAATTAGATTTGTTCCTTATTTTTATAATTTCATTTTAAATTGAAAATTGTATATTATCAATGAATAATCAAATTTTTCATATAGGTACTTAAATTATACTAGACAATAGTATATAATACTATACCAAACTAATGTAACTACTATAGTACTAATTACAATCAATTGATAACTTACTTATACGATTGTAAAAGTTTTTCTTGTTTTTCCAATATTATTTTTTGTTTTTCCAAAAAAAGTCTTTCCAATTCTTTTATTCTTATATCTCGATCGGTAACTAAATGATCACTGTTCCTAAATTATTTACGTATTTTAATGACGCATTTATTACATTTACACGAATAAGTAGATTATCCATTATTTGAATATAATATGTTTGTACATTTATATAGTCACTTATTACACTATTAAAAAGCGGCCCAAGAACACAACATTTAAAAACCTAACAAAGTACATAATATGATCTGGTAAAGAGTAGGTATCACCTATTATTATTTACCATTATTTTTAAACTATAAAATGTAATATATTTATACTCAGGAGTTTTTCAGAAAAATATTCTAAGATTACTTACCTAGATACTTATAATTAGGGCCCGGAAATATATACACTAAAATTGTACGAAATATGCATGCATTTTTATACACTTATTTTCATTAATAGATCAAACAAATATATTAGGTATCACGTTACCAGTGATCCTCACGAACTGGTAATGTTTGTCTAAAACCTCCCTCAAATATTGATGTGATCCCTTCCATAGTTTTATCTGATGACCGAATATACCGTAGTGTTCGATTTATTTAAAGTCTCTACGTTCGATTTATGTGCCATTGTGCACACATCCCATACAATTAGAACACAATCGGTTAATACTACAACTTTGTGAAAAAAAAATCATTGAATTATTTAAATGACACGCTAAAAAACGAAACTGTAACCTTTAAATACATCCCCCTCCTCTTTCTTCTTTTAGACAAAAAGAAATTAAAAATCGGGCGACATGGTAACACTCAAGAGAGTATTTGGAACAACTCTGTGAAAAAGAATTGAAAAGTTAAATAGTGTCAAAACAAAATTGGAACATAAAAAAGGCCTGTTTTTTTATATATATATAAGGATATATTATAGTAAAATAATTGAATAAGCATTATATATTTTCTTGTACAATATTTGTTTAATATTGTACCGATTTTCCCATGTTTTTTTCCGATTGTTCACATTTGCTGGGAAAATCGAAAAATGACCTCTCTAAAGTACCTTCCTGGTCAGCTATCATTTTAGAAAAATTTTTATCATTTTAAATCTGAGCAAAATTGCTTATAGAAAAGTTGTTCACCTAAAGTCATGTTCATTAGGACAAATATAAGAAGAGATAATTAAAGATAACTTTTTTGTTATTATAGAACATTTTAGAGATAATTAACAATTTAGTGATTGGTCTATAGTTATTCACATTATGATTTATATTTGTTACCGGGTTTATGTATTGGCGTCACAAATTACTTTTTCCATGCGTTAGGAGAGTAGCCTATATATAAAGATTTGTTGAACATTAGATGTAACGAATATACTAGAAACTGACCCATAAACTTTAATCATAGATGAGAGTATACCATCTGGATCAGTGGACGAATGAATTTAAATACTCATACATTCCACTTTTATCAATAGACCAGGAACTTAAGTTAAGATTATTATTAAAAAAAATGTTTAAAAGTTGGTTAGGTTCTAGTGAATTAGTGAAATCAAATTCAAAAACACTTGAACAAATCTGCAAAAAGCTGAGCTTTTTCATGAATGTTATTTGATGTAATATTGTCATATTTTATAATATTAGGCATATTACAATTAATTTTTTTTTAAAGATTTAACATAATTATTTTTAATATAGGATAAATGCCGTGAATTGCCCTTAGATATTCAAATTTTAAATTCTTTACGGAGGCAAGAAAATTTCAAAAATTATCAAGCAAAAAGCACAACTTAAATTTTGTATGGGATTTTTTTTATCTATTTATCTTATTGCTCTATTAGTGGCATTTATAAACTATAAATGCTGATTTAAATTACGGCATAACGTTAAATTTGTTTTCGCTATTAAACACCAATTATGATGAACATAAATCAAATTGTTGAGCATATTAATCGATCTGAACATTTTTATCTACATAAAACCAAAAAAAAAGAACTAGAAATTAGACAATTAGGGTAATCTTCGTTGGACACCTATAGTGTATTACTTACATAATAAGAACATAGATGGAGTTATATTTTAGTTTTAGGGTATGCTGCTATCAGTCCTAACTATAAACTAATATAAGATTTATTTTAAATTTTACCTGGTATAAGTTCAATATTTTTATGAAATGTCGTCAATACACTTAATAACTGTATACAATGCGTATTTTCTTTTTAATTTGGCTAAACATAATTTGAATACATATGATAAATAAAATAAAAAAGTTTTCCTCAATTTGAAAAAAAAACATTAGATAGCCTATAATGTTAACTGGCATACTTGGTAAAAACAATGATAAATTAGTGAATATGAAAATTAGAAAAATCATTCAATTTTTTAAATATTTTTTTTAAAACTGCAGGTTACATACATGAAAAATTTAACCTAAATATATAGATATCGGCATTGATTTTATAATACTATTAATACCTATACATATTATAAAATTAATGATACAGGTAAAGTAAACAAGTATTTTAATCTTAGTGTGATAGGTAGGTACCAAAAGCGTGATACCACGAGTTACCTATCTATTGATACAATAACCAAGAACAAATATCAATATTTTCCTTAGGTAACAATGTAGGTATAGTTATATTGATAGTCAGTTTTCAAGACTAGAACAATGTTGCACTCTTATAATAATTGATGGTGCACTACTTACTAAGTATATAGATAACTACCTCCCCAGACTAGATCCCTGTATCGCCGTACCGGTTTAATATTAAATTCAACCCTACCCGAAGCAAAAACTTTAATAACTCGACCGATAAATTAAGTTGAATATCATCCTGAATCATTTTACTTAAATATTTTTCGTATTTTTATTATGTTTGATTACAGGTTTTATTCACTGCAAGCAAATAAAAAAGTCAGTATTATTAAAATTTTATCTTGGTACAGCTCGAATTAGAAATTAAGTTTAAATGAGAATTTATCCATTCAAAATAAAATAAATTATTTTTTAGTTCATTCAGATCCACATTATTATACCACTGCCTGTGTCATATATTAAATAGGTACTTATTAATACTTATTAATACTTAACCTATTTTGTGGCTAGGACTCTAGTATAGGTACTTGTCTATAATTTAATAACCATAGTTAATAAATTTATGATATTACCAGTTAGTAAGGAAAATCATTGGCCAACTATATCTTTCCATAAGCAGCGATTTTGATGTTATCATCTACACAAAATCATAATTTATGATGTTATAATATATTTATACTTAATTAATTAAAATATAGGTATTACAATTTTTTTATTTTTCATGTTGTCTTTTTGATGTATTTTTTTATCAACTTTCTTAACTGTATTTATTTCATTATCAAATTGAATTATTTTACTATTACTTTGACTATTTTTCCATTTTTCTTGTAAAAAACGTATTAAATATTTAGAACCTTTCTTCACTGTATTTCCATCAGGGTAATCAAGTGGATTTCCAGTTACTTGCAATTCTCGGAGTTTTGGTAAAGATCCTAAACACACAATTTCATGAAAATAAATGATACTTACCAACCAAACTATATTTGTAAATACAAAGTATAAATGTACAATATTTATTATTTAAGTATCTAACTATATTAATGTATAGATATAGGTATTGAAGAAATTCAAATTCCAGTTATAATATGGCTTCAAAGATGTTAAAACAAATTCTTAAAAATATTTAATTAAAGTACCTATTTATTGGTAGTATTTGTAGGTATAACACATAGGTAGGTACTAGATTTTAAATATTAATTGTATATATTTTATGAAATTTATGTATTTTTGGATGCAATGAATAATCATTGCTAGTGAAAAAATATTCAGAGTAGAGTTCAGTTATATATGTTTTAAAAAGACGTAATATTTTCGATTTTTGTCGAAATTTGATTTTAACTCAAAAATATAAAAAAAAAAAATAATAATAATAAATACTCCCTATATTAATAAGGCGGCCATTATTGTAGTTGGAAAGTTGGGAAAATAGGATACAGACGGAAATTTAATTTACATCTGTAAGCAACGATAAACCATTGCTTACGGAAAAACGATTCTGAGCGGAGTTCAGTTGATAGTAATGCTTTGTCAACAATAAATATATGCCATATTATAGTAAAATAATTAAATAAGCTCTTTATATTTTCTTTAATAATATTTATTTTATGTTGTATCAATGTCCCCGGTTTTTCCATGTTTTTTACATTCGCTGAGAAAACTCCGGAGAAAATTGAAAAATGACCTCTCTAATGTACCTCCTCACACCGATTTTCTTTTAGAAAAGTTGCTACACGTACAAACCAGAGCAAGTCTTTTGGTAGAAAAGCTGTCCATAGAAAAAAAAAATAAACATCTTTGTAAAACTATAAGCTTTTCGCTCTACTCAAAATCTAAAAGGTAAATGTGCACAAATTAGTTGTAGCCCGTGGAACAGTCTATATAGCACACTACCTACTAAATTATTAGTTAGACTCTTAAGAAAATTCCTATTGATTTCAGTCGAAATGATGAAAATCGGAAGCTTACGCTATCTCCGGACTAAGTACTATTAAGTAGGTAGGTACTTCTATACTATAGTATAGTTCAATTCGTGGTCTATGGTGTAGAGTGTGGACAGATTAAAAACAAGTTTTGTATCAGTTTTTTTCTTTGTTGTACAATCATCAATAATAAAGAATTAGGTATTATCTATATATAATGCACTATGTTATCGGATAAAATAGATTATTCAAGGTGGATTATAATTATTACTATTTACGTACATTGGAGAATATGCCGATTTCTCTACAAACATATTATAAGTACTGCGAGTTTAACAAGAACCACTAATAACTGTGCATTTTTTTACGCCCACTTTAACGAACAATTTTATAAATCACACTCTAATATTTTTACATTTTTAGGCATTTTAATTAAATTTCTTTTACACCCCCAATAGGGTGTCCCTTAACTATATACAATAAAAAAAAAAAAATCCTAATATTATGTTTGGTCTCATCCTCTATATGGTTATGTATATGTATAAAAATACATAACTACAAAACAATTTTAACAATTATTTCCTAATAATTTTTTCATTATTTACGAAAATTTTCAAAATTTCAGGACATATTTCCTTTACTGTTAGAAATATTGACATTTTTTATCTCAAATATTGTAAAGTAAATTTTATTTTCTTTATTTTTTTTAAAAATATATTTTTTCAACTCATACCGTTCATGAATAATATTTACTTGATTTTATGAAAATATAATTTTCGTATTTTTTTATAGGTAGGAAAGTAATAATAATAATATTGGTTAAAATGATTTTATAAAATTCCCATAGGACTTTTTCTATCAATGATAATAATTATAATACAAATATAATGTTTATAATAATATATTTATCTAATCTCGTGTAATTATTTCTTTATATTTCCATACCTACCTGATAAAAAAAAACCTAACTTAATAATGTGGTATGTAGGTAACTTTAGGATTTTTAAGATCAAATTTTGATTTAAATCGTAAAAATGATGCCATTTCAAAACATATATAGCCAAACTTCACTCAGAATCGTTTTTCGTTGCTTATAAATATAAATTAAATAACTTTATGCGATAATTAAAAATTAGAAAAAAAAAACTTTATGTATCCTACCTTCACATCATTAACAGTGACACACCTGTTCCCAGTATCATCTATTTTATTATTTAAACATTCTATATTCTAAATAAAAACAACCACATAAAAATGGCAATAAAAATAAATCACTAAAAAACTATAAGTACTTTCAAAAAAATATTTTTTATAATAATAAGAAATAAACAATTTGTAGACAAAAAAGAAGATGCTCAGCGTTGATACTTTTAAGGCTTGATATTAATTATAATATTAATGCTGGTCTCTAATGAGGGAGTTCGGAATGGTTGGTTAAGTGAGATTGGAAACGTTTAAAAAAGATGGATGCAGTTTTGAATTTGGTGTTTATAGTCTAGTTTTCAAGTCTGGTTGAATATTAACCATTTTACTTTAATATAGTAAGCCCAGTTAAATTGCTTCTCTAGAAACATCAAACACCTGTATGTTTCTACAGATTCATAAATTACAAATAAAAGAACACACATTAATTTGTATAAATAAGATTTCCAGAAAAATAATTTGTTGAATATATCTAACTGTGGTATCTTCTCAATGGAAACACGCATAACTGTAATTTTAGTTTAGGACTAACTGAATGTTCTATTTTATATTTGTATATTATTATTTTTGCGAGTATAGTTTCTTTAGAAATTCATTTTTTTTTGATTATCTACAAAAGCTATATAATATTGTAATATTTATTATATATGTTTATAAATTTATAAATTATTAGGTAAATATTTATATTAATATACATACCTAATGTTATAGGTAGTTGCATTATATCATTTTTACCCAGAAGTAATACCTGTAAATTCTGATGTTCCTTAATACCATCTGGCAACTGTCGCACTCTGTTACATCTTAAATCTAACCACAAAAGTTGTTTACAATTTATAAACAGTTCGTTGGGTAATGTTCGTATATTGTTATTGTCCAAATACAAATACTGTGGAAAATATATTTTAGGTAATACACTATTGATTAATTTAAATACTTTCAACTCAAACATATTCACTAATCAGGACTCAGTTATAGTCTTACAAACAAATAAATACATTTGAATACCTACTTAACAAATTTTTTATCTATACTTACTCTTACAAAATAACCAATCTCTTGAATAAGAGAATGTGATATAACCATTATGTTTCTATTTTTCAGATTAACGATTTCCATTTATTTTTCCTTAAAAATTTATTTGGTTAAATACATATATAATTAGGTCAATTAGTATAATAAATAAATACAATATACTAAGTAATACTATTGTGATATATCAATAATAAATTTACAGTTCTGTGTTGTCATGACTACATAAGAGCATTCTGTTAACTGTCATAAATTACTTCAGAATATACATTATAAATAGTATTTTTATATTAAAATTAGGGTTTCAAACCGAAATTATTTTTTGTGGTTAATTGTTTTAGTTTTTCTGCTATTTTTTTCAATTTAAAATGCTGATTAATATTGATCCTACATTTTATAGTTTTTAAAACCGTGTTTCAAATTAATAAATACGGTTAATTTTGTTTTTTATTAACTTATTTTTCTTAAAACAATATTGTATAGAGTCTAGGTGTCTAGGTCTATTCGACATTTTTACAGCCTGTATTATAATATTAGGTACAACTATGTATGTATTATGTATAGTACATTAAGTACATAACACTTACCTAATAATATAAGAAAAAAACAAAACTAAATATTAATTTACTTTATTTTATTGTAAATTTTAAACTTAAAAAAATTTATAATTCGTAGTACACATTTATATAATTTATACAAATTTGGTATATAATGAAAAAAATAACATAGCACTAAAATTTACTTTAATTTTAAAATACATTTATTTATTTTAAACTTTTTAAACTAATAAAAAAAAGTATTCTCCATACCTACGGATATCTATATCTGTTAGTATTCAATTTATTTTATTTTTAATTGGATTTTCTTTCAACATGGGGAGGGGGAAGGGATATATACCTATAGGTATTTAAAGAAAAATTGAATTGTTATTATCACATTGAATCACAAAAAGAAAAAAGGTATTTTTTTTGAATAAAGTATACCCATAGGTAAATACATGTTGTATATATTTATGAGTATCTATACAGTAGACTGCATGTTTTTATCAAGGTGGATATTCACTTGGGTTTCTATACGTCCAAATAGAGTCATGGTACTACTAGATATATATTTTAACATCACAATAAAATGTTTTAATCATTTAATATGTAGTTAAAATATGAATAAAGACATAAATGTAAAAATTATGACATATATTTCTCCTCATTCATACACGACTCAATGACTTTTTTGCGCTCTGCCACCAAGTTGATATTATTACCAATATTTGAAAAGTATTTGACTATAGTCTTTTCATTTATGGACAAGAATCCATAAGCATAGCTATTAACCTGGTCAAAGGAATTTATTAATTTTGCTGGAACTTCCTTCGAATTCAAAATGTTGCATACAGTGTTCTTCTACAAAATCTATAATTCTTATTTGTTTGTTATTCCAATTTACTCTACTTCCTATGGTCATAACCACCCTCTCAAACGCATGATTTGCTCATTTCTTTCTTAATAAATATTCTCCCTTTTCTATCTTAACAATCACACTAAATTATGTGCACCATGTTTAGTTGTCAAGTAATACATGTTCTTATGGAATCTTCTATGTAAGTATCCCAATTTTTTTTTTAAATAAAGGAGAGAAAACAATAAAATGTTTAATTTCTATCAACTCGTTGATGAGGTACCTCCATTATTAAGTTTAGTATATTTGTAAGAAGGGAGGGAACAGAGAGAACTATTCTAAATACATCCAAAAATTAAACAAAGTTGAATTATTATTTTAAAATTAGAGAACAATAAACTTTTAGTATAAAAAAGTATAAGACATAGTTTTAAAATCTATTTTTATTTTTATATTTAGTATTGTAAAAAAATTCCATAAAAATTGATACATAACCATAATATTTATATTTAACTTTAATTAGTATCACTACATCCAAATTTTGCATTCCATGTCACATAATGTTTTAAATCTTCAGAAGATACACTGGGCATGACAATTTTTAATGCAGAAGTAAAATCATTTATATTAATTGGACGTACCTATAATCAAACATTACATAGAACATATTTTGAAATTTGAATTTAAACTAATTTACTTGATCAGCTTCAATGTTTTTAATCATATCAAAACTCATTGACCTTATTGGTCCAAGTGACGCTTCCTGGCATAAACTTTTCATATCTGCTCCAGAATAACCATCGCTTAAGGAAGCTATTTTTTCAAGATCATCATCAGATAAAACATGATTTTCTGATTCTGTTAACTTTTTAATCATATCTTTTCTAGCCTTTATAAAATTAAATTTAGAATAAAACATTACTTTTAATTTATATATATTAATAATAATATTACTTGTTGATCAGGCAACCGAATGTATAATTTTTTTACAAGTCTCCTTCTAGCAGCTTCATCCAACTCTTGTGGTCTGTTTGTAGCACCAATTATTAATATTCTATCATCATCATTTGTACCGGCTCCATCCTATATTCATTTTAAATTTATATTATACAGTATAACTTACAACTAATTTTTTTTTTGTTGCTATCAAGTCATAAATGGTAGACTATAAAAATATACTACATAGGCCATATTGCCACATTCTATTTGCTTCACATCTACTTACGGACTTAAATACACATAAGTAATAGCAAGTGTAGGTCAATCAAAGTTAAATTGAACAGTGTACATACTAATTGAATAAGAAATTCTGTTTTAATTTTTCTAGAACTTTCATGCTCTTGTTCAGTTCTTTGACACAATAATGAATCAATTTCATCAACAAAAATCACAGCAGGCTGATGACATCTATTAAAAACAAATTTGCATTTTTTCTAATTTATATAATAATATGTTATACAGTGGATTCCGCTTAATGTGAGCACTTTGGGACCAGTTAAATTTGCCTATATAATT
This sequence comes from Cinara cedri, assembly GCA_902439185.1. Lineage (NCBI taxonomy): Eukaryota > Metazoa > Arthropoda > Insecta > Hemiptera > Aphididae > Cinara > Cinara cedri. The sequence continues at coordinate 66,495 of CABPRJ010000950.1, forward strand.
GTTAAACATTAGATTTGGGACCAGACCATTACGTCCATATTAGGTGGCTGCTCGTATTAACCGGTGGCCACAGTAAATGAAATCTTCTATATTTGTTACCTGGCTACTGCAAATAAAGCTCTAACTGATTTTTCTCCTTCTCCAATCCATTTAGAAGTTATAGTTGAAGCACTAATACTAAAAAATGTTGAGTTAGACTGAGAAGCAATGCATTTACCTAAATCATTATTTTAAAAATAGTTTTTAAACAACATAAAAAATTTGAAATAAAAGCTGTACCAATCAATGTTTTTCCAGTGCCAGGTGGACCAAAAAGCAATATACCTTTGGGGGGTCTTCGTATACCTTTAAATATATCTGGCCTTAGAAGAGGCCAAATAACAGATTCCTAAAAATACAAAAGAAATAAATAAAAGTAAAAAAACCCAATATTACATTAGCCATACTTGTATTGTATTTTTGGCAAATTGTAGTCCAGATATATCATCCCATGTTATTGGATGTTTACATTCAATTATTTCATTTCTAATCATTTCAACCATCTTTGGATCAATATTTTTTAAATGGAAATTTTCATCTGCGTATGAATTAATATTCGTTTCAACTTTTACAGGCTGACTGAAAATAAAATTGTATTAGTTTTTTATAATATTATATACATTTTTTAATTTAAAAATTATATTAATGATATATACATGTTATCTCAAAAAAAAAATAAATAAATAAATTACTTTCGATTATCAGTAGATGGATTGATAAATTTACTAGTAACGCTACGGAATTTATTCACACCCAAATATTTTTTAACTGATGTTTCAGAAGTAACAGAAGTTTCATTATTTTGTTTTTTTGCTTGATTATGCTAGAAATAAATATTGATCAACATATAACAGTAATATACATTTTTATACTTTTAATTTGACTTGCCAATTCTGTTTTTGCAGTATGAAAGCCATTAATTTGAGTTTGGAAAGGTTCTTCATGTTTATTCTTAAGATTAGATGATGTGTGGAAATATAAATCATCATCATCAAATTTACTAAAAAGGTTAAGCTTTAGATAGTAAATTTGTAATATATAGAGTATCCCATGAGGATTCGACAAATACAATAACATTTAATCTATTCAATATTTTTTTCAAATAATTTCCTCAACGCTACAGTTTATATATGAACATTTTTTTTTTCAAGAGAAGGGGACTTAAAATAAAACATTTTAAATTTTACTATAATTTTTTTAAAAAAATTCAAAATAGATTTTTAGAAAACTTTTGGTGGTTGAAACTTTTTATTAAAGTATGGTCTTTTATTTTTCACAATATTTTGAAGTTTTTGCAAATGTGAATATTAAAATATTTAATCAATTAGTCAGAGCACATGACAAGGATTTTCTTTTTTTTTTGAGTTAATAAATTAATATGCAATAATATTATCATATTATAGGTATTAGGTAGTATCAATCAATCAATAATGGTAATTTATGTTGATAAATAATATTGTTATGCTCGAAAAGAAAATTACACGAATTTAAAAAAAAATCGTAGAAAATAAAAGATCGAAAGATTGAAATTTTTTATTTTAAGTCCTCTTCCTTCTAAAAAAAAAATAAGTTCTCATTTATAAACTGTAGTGCAAAGGCATACTATTTATTTAAAAAATGTATGTATCAAAAATATTGAATAGAACAAAAGTTATTTATTGCATTTGTCAAATTCTCGTGGGACACCCTGTATAATATTTTATGACATAATAAAGATACCTTCTTTTTCTATTATTCACTGACTGGTTAGTAAAAAGGGAATTTCTGAAGGTTTTTTGGTTGATTTGTTTCCTATCAATTTGAAAGGCCTGAGTAGCTAAAATATAATATATCTATATAAAAAAAACTAATAAGTACTTAAATGATTTATAAAATATATAATATCCTATTTTAATTTTTTAAATATTACCTTTTGGTTTAATTGTTTCATTTACACTAGAATTTTTAGGAAAATCAAGATAAAATTCTTTTTCTGGTTCAATTTTACAGCTTTGGGGATCTGGACACATGATAAATTTCTTGAAATCTACAACGGCTTCTTTAACATCAAAATTTGTATTTATCTTCCAATTTTTTGCATCTATTTTAAAAATTATAATTAGACATTAATAAATACAAAATTATGTTTTATTAAACTTAGATGATTATAATAATTAAAAATTAAAATTGATGTTCATATTAACTTAATTCAATAATTTACTTTATTTTAAGACTAAATATAATTTAACATTAAATAGAATTTGTAAACATTAATGTATTGATATTGATTATGTGGATGACACACTATGAAAATGATTGAGCTAATTTTCAAATGTAAATTGTATACATACTATTAATCCCTGAAGTTAAATTATGAATATCTGACATAAAATTATTGACACATTTTGGGTTATCAATAAGGTTTGAGTAAGATTTTAGTTCAGATTTCATATGACTCCAAATCCAATCAGTTTCATTTCTGTAAAATAATATAGTGGTGTTTAATCTTATAATATACATTATTGTAAATTATGTGAATAATACATAAATATGAATTTACAAAGAGTTTGCCAAAGAATAAGCTTGGTACAGGCATTTTCTTTTCGAATTTGCGGTTTTCAAATCATCATTTAAATCTTCTTCAAATTTGCTGTATAAATAAAAATCTCTAAATTTATCTTTGATCTCGTTTATGTCATTAGCCATGGTATATAATGTAAATTACAGAGAAAACTACTTAAAATTATTAGTTTAGGTAAATAGCTTTATATTACATAGCCTAGATAACATTAATAATAAAATATATCGCCATACTTGCAGTTTTTAAATTACAGTAAATAATAGCGTATCTATACTCATAAAATAAAGTTTTTACTACTCACTAATTACAATATTTTAAGATAGTAAGGTTTTAAATTCGGATACTAAATTGAGACCTATATGAGTACGTTCTACGAATTTGGATTTAATCTTTATTGGTGAGACGCGAAAACCCGGGAAACTATATTATTGTCTATATAACTTGTATCGCTGATAATATTTAGAACCAATAGTATCTTACTGATAATCGATATGCTCAGTGTGGCCTCTAAAACTGATAGGTTGGTGTTCCCGATTAACTACCACAGAGGTGCCAACTAACCGGCGACTTGCGTGGGGGTACATTTGTCCATTTTCATTGTTCTGACGACGATACCAAACGTTATTGTTGTGGTACTCGATTTGACGTTTTGTTTGCTTTTTCATCGAACTTTACTAATGTAGTATGCACTATTCACGATTATTGACTTTTGCGTTAAAAGAAAATTGATGTGTGTCATCTTTCTGTGTGACTAATTTTTGAGCTCAATAGTTAAATAAAAAACTTTCAGAAAAATAAATAAATACACAGTTGTGCGTTACGTACGGATGCTTCTATTGAACACACTAACTGGAGGAATATTGTCTTCTATCTAGTGGACTACGACTTTAAGGACACAACGGAGGCGACAACAACAACTCTACGCTACAACCATCACATCAGGCAGCTTCTGTCGGAGAAGATCTAGACTTGAAGATTCTGTGTGTATCATATCTCCGTCAAGATGGCTGACAACTGCTGCGTTTCGCAAAATGATAATTTTATTTGTGGTGTTGTTGAAGGTATGCTGTAATATTAATTCATTGTTTATACATTTATTGTTAATATTTATTATAACTATTTATATCTTCTACTATTAGTATTGACAGACTGTCAGATATTGTGATCGTATAATATTATATCTAATATTTAATTTCCATGCGCATTACGACACGTATGTGGTGTGTGGGTGTGACTATAGTGCCGTATTGGTTGACGGCATTAACGTGTTTTATACGAGTACGGTCTATAGAAATAAAGATTTCGATACAGACGTTGATTTCATTTAATTCCGAAGTTTTTCTTACGTTAAACATTTAAATTAACATCTTTAATACCTACTTATGTAATCCTTAATCCGTATGGCGTATATTTATATAATTGATAGACACGTAATAATTATAAATTAAAATACATTGGTATTCAACGGGTATTTTTTTTATTTATATAGAAAATGTATTGATTCATTATTTTTTCTTTTAAAAGAATGTATCTTTCACTCTAAATCTTATAACAGTTAAAAGAACCTAACCTTTAAAAATTGTAAAAAAATACAAGTTTGTAATTTATTCAACTGAATAAATAGAAACGTGATGATTGCAGGTAGGTACCTACTGTACCTACTATAATTTGAGTGACTACTTGTCTAACAAAAAAAAATGTGCAGACACTCAATATGTCTGGTTATATTAAGTGTATGTTAATGTAGATACCAGCTATATAGGGTGATTTTATTTTTGTGACCTATGACCTATTAATTCTATCAAGATTTTTAGAAAATTGTATATATTTTTTTTTCATTTTTATGAACAATTCTTTCAAAATTCTAACCTTGTTGTGTGCACTTTAGACATCAAAATTTTACTTTAAGTAGTAACCCCTCTCCATTTTCAAATAAATATTGTTAATAAATTATAAATTTTTAAAATTTAAACTAGAGGAGGTTATTAAAATTTGGATATACAAATGTTACTCTTCACTAAATTGGTCTAAATTTTAAAATTTTATAGATTTTAGTGTTAAAAATTGTTTTGTTAAACCTAAATTATTGTTTGAAAATCCTAAGATCATAATTTATTGTATTTATGGCGCATAGAATCCAGATATAGTATATATCTTTGTAGACAATCTCTAGATCACGGCAATATAGATAGACAAGATCACATTGATACGTGTTTCTTGACAGATCTAGTGCACTAGATTACTATTGTTTTTGTCATTTCATTAATTGTGATAATTTTTATCACACAAATAAAAAATCATAGGTACATAGTTAACATTTAATTTAATTTATCTATCTAGGTTAAAATTTAATAAGACAACAGTTAAGAATACTAATATTTTTAATTACTATAATAACATATAATGCTTAACATTTTGTGGCAACAAATCTTTACAATTTACACAGAATTTAAAAATAGTGGTAATTTAAACAACCAATGAGATGCCAAAAACAAAAGTAATAAACAAGATTTTGTGAAGTAATTGTATATCAGTAAGAATATGGTCATATCTATTTATGTTGTCTTGCTCAGGTTCATCTAATTTATTGATATCAAAATATTGTACGATTATATCTATCATTATTTTAAATTCTGAGCAAAGTAAAGATATTTATTAGCTTTACAATGGTGTTAATTTTTTTCACTGTGAATACATTTTCTACCAGAAATCGCTTTGATTTTCAAGTGTAAGACCTCTTCTGAAAAGAAATTTTATTTGTGTTGGCACAGTGAGGTAATTTATTGATTTTCGAATGAGTTTTTATAATAAATGGGAAAAACAAAATCTATAGGTAAAATATATTATTTTAAATTCTGTTTATTTGTTGTGATTTAGTTAAAAATATTTGTAGACTTGAAATTTGGACAAAACACTTATATTTACTTTTTCTAGACCTGGTCAAATTTTCAAAGCATTTTAGCCATTTTTTAGTCTTATGTATATTTTAATTTTGTGAGTTCTTTTACTTAATTTTTATTTGGTATCTACTGTGTAAATAAAATTGTTAGACCAAACAGAAATGCTTAAAAATTTAACAAGGTCATTACCTCAATTTTCATATTTGCTCTTGTATAATACATTATATAATATAATGTAATATACATTATAAATTGTACATCGTGTTTAAAAAAAAAAAAAAAAACATTTAGTGTAATGTACAATTTTTTTATAAGAATTTGAATATCAAATTTTGACAAAAATTGTAAATATTACAGTCTTTTAAAACATTTTTAACCAAATTCCCATCAGAATTGTTTTTTGCTAGTAATGTTTAATCCTTGTGCACAGAAATACTTTAAATTCCTCTCTAAATTTTACTTTTCCAACTACAGCAGTGATCCACCCAATCGTGTGAAGTATGTTCCTTCTTTTTTGATATATTTTCCATAACTTGGTGTAAATGTACAACTAGTTTACAATATGTACTAAATAATTTTCTTTGGACCTTTTCCCTTTTATAAATACTGATAATTTAAAACGTCACATATTTACTCATCTAAGTGATAAAAGATTTATTCAGTTATATTAAACTAAGTTTCTAATTAAAATCTTAGTATCAATGATAGAATTGTTGTCAAAAATAATTTAAAATTAAAAATTACCTAGGACTTAGAAGCTTATTTATTACTTTGGTTTATTATTATTATTTAATACTACTTATAGTTTTTACGATTAGATATAATTCATAGTATTATGTTTAACCAGTTATATATTAAATAATAACAATAATTTTATCTTGAAACATTTACTTAATACGTGTGTTTTAAGTAGATTTATTTGCTTAAAAAAATTATTGTGTATTAAGGATAAACATGTATTTAATGCATACAAAAAGTTTATTTTTTATATTACCTATTGGGTAATTCATTAATCATAATCCAGCATATTTCTTGAATGATTTAAATCAATTTCTGTTTTTCCAATCATACAGTTATATAAGCTTTATTTTAATAATATTTCTAAATTTTACTTAAATTCTTATACTATTTTGTTATCTCGACTTCTGATAACTATTTTCAAGATTACCTAAGTATATAAATGTAAAGTTCTGGGTGAATACAATTAATACAATTTGATGTACAATTCAGAAAAATTCACAAATTCCCAAGGTGTAATCTGTATCAATGTAATGTACAATTTATTATTAAGTAGGTATTAATTACATCAGTTGCTGTTTAGGTATTGCCCTGTGTCCATAATTGTTAATAAACATCAAAGAATTGTGATTTATTTAACATGAATTTCCTTCAACGAAAAAAATAGTTAAGATTACAGGATTGTGCACATAGGGCATAGACGTACCTAAGATCATTTTTTTTTTTCATAAGATAGGTAATTAAGATAACAAGATAGTATTCTAATCCCTTTGCCTACTTTAAATTAGTATCTACATTTAGTATATACTTTTGACCTTAGTCAAGTTATTAATATGAAATTTTTATTTTAGGATTTTATGGAAGACCATGGACAACTGAACAACGTAAAGACTTGTTTCAAAAGTGAGTAGTTTTCCAAGCTGTTTTGTTATAATTCGCTTTGCAAGCTAATTGTGTTTACCTTTATCTTATCTAGTATAAGTAAATCTACCATAACTCCTTTTTCTTTAGAAATATATACATACATTAAATTAAGTGATAATTTAGATAACATCTCTTCAAAACGCTTTTGAGAAACTTAAAATTTAAATCCTCATGGACAATCAAATCACTAAACTAGTGTCCTTTTGAATTGTTCCTTGGATTTATTGTGAATTTAATATATTTGTTGTGTTTAAGTTATTGTAATTGGTATTTTTAAGACAATATTTTTATATAACAGACAATCCTTTGTAAATTAAGACTTGTAAGTTAGTTAAGAAATGGCTGTTGTTAACATGAATAGTTTAATGAATGGGAAAGATTCTCGGTGGCTGCAACTTGAAGTTTGTCGTGAATTCCAAAGAAACAAGTGCTCACGCAGTGACACAGAATGTAAATTTGCTCATCCTGCTACTAATGTAGATGTACAGAATGGCAAAGTAACTGCCTGTTATGATAGTATCAAAGGGAGATGTAACAGAACAAAACCCCCTTGTAAGTATTTTCATCCTCCACAACATTTAAAAGATCAACTTTTAATAAATGGTCGAAACCATTTAGCTCTCAAAAATGCTTTAGTGCAGCAAATGGGTCTAGTGGCTAATCAGCCAATAGTTCCTGGACAAGTACCTGCACCTATGCCAAATCCTGCTTACTTAGCACAGCTACCCAGTACTCAAATAGGAAATACATTTAATCCCTATTTTAGTCATTCTAATCCACTTATGAATCCTTTATCCCAATTTTTTGCCCCTAATCCCAATAATTTGGCCGCCATCGCAATACAACAATCGGTCGTAACACAAAATTTGCAACCACCTGAACGTTTGGATATGGACTTGAGTAAAATCTCACCTTTCTATTATGAAAACTTATCATTGCCTGGATTAATGCCTTTTAAAAGACATTCAGGAGATAAAGCAGGGTTACCAATGTTTCAACCTAGTGCTAATGCAGCTTATCAGCAATTATTTCAGTTTGTTCCACAACAAGCAGAGTACCCTCCTACTTCAACTGCAGCAGCTTTATCTGCAATGCCAAAACCACAACCTCAAGCAGTAACACAACAACAGCAGCAAACTCAACAACAACAGCAACAAACACAACAGTCTATAATAGCCCCGCAAAAACCGCAGACTCCTGAATTACCATCAACTCAAACTCAATTACAATCCCAACAACTCGCTGCATTTCATCATTTGCTTGCCATGTCTCCTCAACAACAACAGCTTCTTCAACAACAACAACAACAACAATCTTTACAACAGCAACACCAACAACAACAAGTTCAATTGACTCAAGCCCAAAACCAAGCTCAAGCTCATTTAGTTCAGTCACAAGCCCAAGTTCAGAATCAATTACAGGATCCTATGCAACAAGTTCAAATGCAACAACATCAAGCATTTGCAGCGGTATTCAATCAGTTAATAGCCATGAGACCACCACCTCCGCCATTGGCTGCTTTCCAAGCTCCACAATTGGCCCCTAATCCAAATTTGATGACATCACCATCTATGAAACAGTTTATTGCAGCACAAATACAACATCACATACATAATAGCAATTTGAATGGTAATTTAAACCCAGCTGCTTTAAATGGCAGCATTAATAACATTAAAAGTGAGGAAGAAGTTCAACAGCCCTTTAAAAAAATGAAAACTACTTGACAATTTCGGACGACTTCACTATTTGATTATTATTAATTAATTATACACAGCTATTAAAACATGCTTTTGTGTCTATTTAATATTACATTATTTTTACCCTGGAAAAATCATTTTTATGAAACATAGTTTTTTGCTTTTAAAACCACCTGTTAATACAGTTAAAATCAGTTAATTTTAAGTATAATAATCATTATTTTGAGTTATTTTAATATTAAGTTGTCTTACTTATGCCATTATTTAGATTTTTTGTGTTTTAACATTTAATTATTACATTACCTATTTTAATTGTAATGCGCTTGAACTTTAATCTACTCGCTTATAACCAGATATTGCAATATTTAACCTTACCTATATTATTGTTTAATCATTACTATATTATTGTAATTCATAATTATTTTAAACTATTGTATCGTATAGTTCCTCGTGTAAGTGCTTTCAAGCAACATTATTTTTTAAATTAATAATTGCATTTTAATCCATAAACCTATAGTTTAGTGATTTGAGTCCATTATTGTTTTTTTCGTGCATATGAATTTGAGCAAATTAATAAATGTTTGTATAATTAAGTGATTATGTTAAAATCAATTTTGTAAACTGTTAATCAAATATTATTTTTTGAATATGTAGAACATAAATGTTCTAATTAATTTTTTTACAAATGTTATAATCAATAGATATTAACAAATCTATTTTTAATTACAAAATACTAAAAGAATGTTTTTATGTCTTTTATAATCGTTATAGAGTTTGAACTAAAATACTGTGTAATTTAAGAATTTTTGAATTGTGATAAAATAGGTATTGCCTTAATCAATGTTATACTTAGATTTAATCATCTACCTCTTTTTTTTTATTAGTAAAATTGTCATTCCAAATTCCAATCCTAATGTATTCTATAGCAAAAATAATGTTTCTAATAAACTTTTCATACTTATTGTGCATGTGCAATAAAAAACACAGCTCTGCCAATATAATGCCCACCAAGCTTCCTTTTTTCATGGAAACCTCGTGTTTTTTACATATATATATATATATATATATATTTATATTAATTACATTTATTATTTAAAAATACTAACTAAATTTTAATATGAACACTGAAAATTTGGGATTGGAGTTCAGCTTGTGTGAAAATATATTAGTTAAATAGTATACTGTTAAATACATTAAAAAAATAAAAAAAAATAAAAAAAAAAAAAAAAAAAAAAGGCTATAAAGCTTTCATTAGCCATTATTTATCTTGGTTATTGGCTATTTTCAAATAAATAAAACATTTTTTTTAGGCCTATATGTATGTTGCAAATACTTATGGTAGAATTAAGGCTATTTTTCTATAGTAAAATGCTTTAAAATACATTGTGAATAAAGTAGCTTGTACTTAATAAAGGTGGCATACCTAAGCTAGACTTATTTTTATTTTTTTATCATCGTGTGTACCTACCCTTGCACTGGCTTCAACTATCTGTTTTTTAGCAAAACTCATACATGAACAAATTTATAGCTTCTTTTATTGGTTGTCTCCATAACAAGGGTTGAAGTGTCAATGTTTCGCTACAAGCAGCCTACAACTACCATTATCATTTGCAATGCCTGTCATCTTCGTTTGTTTTAAGCGGACAACCTCTTGTTTGGAGTGCTAGGTAGAAATACCCTCATTAATAAAATAATAATGATAAGAGGTCATTTACTACTACTACCCAGCACTTAAGCTATGTTTTGTAAATTGTTTTAAAAAATATTAGGCTTTTGAGTTCAAATGACTTGTTTTTATTTGTCTAGTGGTAAGTTGAAATATTTGAATAGTTACATATATTTATTCTAATTCTATTACCTAGGCAATACTTAACGCAATTATTTTTTTATTTTTTTTTTTTTTGTAGACAGCACTATAAAAAGTATCAAAAGCCCCTTGGTAGCCTAATTTATTTTAGGCTAATTTTAAAGCCTAATATATTATTTCCATTTGCTTTGTCATTAGACTTACTATCTTAATATGTTTTTATAAAACATTCTTTTACTTTTAAATAATACATTTTTCAAACTAATTATTTTATTCAAAAATAAATAGGGATATATTTTATTAAATGACATTTTATTTATGATTCAGAATGGTAAATAATAATAATAAAAAAAGAAAGTAAGTTATTAGATTGATAAAATAACAAACATAAAGACATATTTCATTATTTGTATAGATAATAATTTATGAGAAAAAAACCATTTATATATATCAGTAACAATTCTTTATTGTTTTAAATATTTATTATTATTATTGAAATGTCTTAAATGTTATTTAATTATTAAAACAAGTCTTTAATAAAACAAGAAGAAAACTAAAATTTTAAATAGTTCAATTAAAAATTAATGTTTATTTAATTTTCATGGTTTACTTTTATGATAAGTAAGAAAAAAGTATTTTTACTTTTGAGGACATGCATATTTTGTTTTAACCAAAGCAATCAAAACACTTAACCTGCTTATTCTCAATTTTTTTTTTTTTTTAACCGAGTATGCATGTACCTGATAATTCATCCATTTGCTATTCATAATCAGATATCCTCAATTCAAACCTATTTGATGGTGGTGACCCGGAAAATTGCTTTTTCTACTCATGTAGACAATGTATAATGTTTATCTTTCTATACTTATGGTCATACAACAATTTGTTAAGTTGAATGTATGTTTATCTTATTATTTTGCATGAATACCTAAGAATTAATTAAAGGTGAAATGGAAACCTATAATCATTATGATATTATTCATAATACATTATTATGACTTGAATATGTACAACTGAAAGACAACACATTTTAAAGTAGGTTTGTTTCAAATTTTACATTGGTAGCCAATAGGGCTCTACACATGCTTGAATGGAGTATTCTTCTCACTGCAGTCATATTATAATACCTATTGTGTATTATAAAAATTATATTATTGTAAACAAATAACTGAATAATTTATATCTATTAGCTATACTAAAAATTATACATTTTTTTTAATTTACCATTTTATTTACTTTTAATCCAATTTACTAAACTAATTTATACTAAAAATAAATTTGTGTTATAAAACTTTTAGGGATCACTATTTTGTATTATTTATAAATTGCTGGACGATATTTGTATATATCTGTTGTATGTATGCATATATATCTATATACATATATTTAACAAACACATTTATATTTTATTTATTATTAAAGCGAATTGTGTACAATTTAATGGTGTATGGGAAAATACTAAAACAATAATCAAAAAACACATGGTTGTTTACCATTACTTAAGTTTAAACCATCATCTTATTTAATTATTAATATAATACAGTTTTGATATCGGTATAATATTGTACGTAATGTATGATTCAACACATAAATAATTTAGAACTAATAACTATTTGGTTATCGATTTTAAATTGATTTAATGTATATGAAAACGACTAAATATAAACTTTTATAAATAATACTTATTTAAACTTTTCATATACATGTGTGTGTTGTGTGTATTGTAACAGCTTGGTTTAACCAAGTTCTGAACTGAATACTATTTTTGAACGCATGGAAATAATGTTGATTAGTACAGGTAGTTAATATTTTGTACTAAGTATATTGAAACTTTACCCTTAATAAATTGTTGGCCATCTGCTGCTCTAACTCTTTAGTAGAGTATATATGTTAACTCAATATTTATTACTGTATTTTTAGATTGCAAAGTACAATCAATGTATGGAAAAAAAAAACAGATTGTATGCACAGAATATTTCACAAACTTGTGTTGTGGTAATACATATATACATTATACATGTATTCTGTTACTAAAGATAAAATACAAAATAACTGTTTTAGTACTAATCGTAGCAAGACTGTGTGAAAATTTATGCATACAGTCTTAATTTGAGCGATTTAAATTATTTTGTGTCTTATTAGTTGAGCATGTTATTCTGGAGTAAACAAGAAAGATATTCACATGAGTAATATTTATTGCTTTGGCCCATTTGTGCTAAAAAAAAAAAAAAAACAAACAAAAAAAATGTATATTTTTAAACCCAGGCTGCTGTTTGTTACAAAACTTGTGAATGGATTCAATTCTAACCTGTCACCTCTCACTCGCATCTGCCTCTGTTTCACCCCAGTCAACCCTATGCACCAATTTCAACCTGAAACCCTGCGATGTTTTCAATATTATGTATCCATAATACATGCTAATGGTGATTGTTGTTTACCGGTTACTATGCTGTTTTTTGGTTGCTAACGGTGGATTAAAAATAAATTAAAATTAAATATAATTTAATGCCTCGCATTTACGAACGCTATAATATTCGTGCATTTTTTTTTTTTTTGCCGTAATTTTGTGACAATTGCAATTAAAAAGTGTTTCATAGTGAAAAATGTATAAGTGTCGCAGACGAACAGTCAACAGACAGCTATGTTATGATTTCACATCATTTTGATAGTAGACTCATGCTGTGCTTAGTTTTTAATTTCTGTTTTCTTTTTTATAATTTTATTTTATTTTTTTATTATTCACCACCTAAATTAACTGTAGCAGAAAAATAATTGGTGCAGATTCAAAAATTACCAAATTTTGGGTTGTATTCATTTTATTTAATATGCTTATTTTATATTGCTGTGTTATAAGCTTATATTCGTTTAAAAATTAATTAATACAATTCAAAGCTTAAAGTTTAAATTTATATTAACATTTTATCATTATATATGTAATTATTTTCTATTTAAATCATTTTTAGGTTAAAAAAATGGGGAGTAGGTTGTTATGTGTATGCTCCTAAAGACGATTACAAACACCGGGCATATTGGAGAGATTTGTACACAGTTGAAGAAGCAGAGCAATTGGGTGGTTTAATTAGTGCTGCTAGAGACTGTGGAGTTACCCTCTATTATGCTTTATCTCCAGGACTTGACATGACCTATAGTAGTCAGAAAGAAATATCTACCCTCAAACGAAAGTTGGATCAAGTTGTTCAATGTGGTTGTAAAGCATTTGCTTTATTATTTGATGATATTGAACCAGATATGTCACCAGCTGATAAGGAAGTGTTTCAATCATTTGCACATGCTCAGGTAGTTTGACAATTATATTAAAATAATATTAAAGCTTGTTATAAGGTTTTAAATGTCAAATGTTTCAAATTTGTAGGTATCAATTACAAATGAAATATTTCAACATCTTGGTCAACCCAAATTTTTAGTTTGTCCTACTCAATATTGTTCAGCACGGGCAGTACCAAATGTTCAAAATTCTGATTACTTAAATACCTTAGGTTCAAAGTTGGCACCCCAAATTGATATAATGTGGACCGGTTAGCTGCTGTAAATTGAATAAAAAATTCAAAGTTGGATGAATAATGTAAGCCTCTTGACTATGATCTGCTTACAATTTGTTTCAGGACAAAAAGTTATATCACGTTCATTGACTACTGAATCTATTAGAGAAATTACCGAAGTATTAAGACGACCTCCTGTTATATGGGACAATCTACATGCTAATGATTATGATCAAAAGCGTGTATTTTTGGGACCTTATCAGGGACGTTCTCCTGATTTAATTTCACAGTTAAGAGGAGTATTGACCAATCCAAACTGTGAATATGGTGCTAATTTTGTAGCTATTCATACATTGGCTCAATGGAGTAAATGTAGTTCTGATCCTTCATCTATCACACATGACAGTATGTACAAATATTCAAGTCACTTTTTATTTGTTGATCTTATATTGATTTTGTGCAATATATATTATACAATAAGTATAATTCATTTAACTAAAAAGGTATTCAACCAAAGAATTGAGTATTACATAATTTGTATAATATTGTAATAATTATCTTTGGTATAGAAATATTTTTAAGATATTAACATCATATACCTGCTATTATGGTTGTTGAGAATAATTATCATAAAATACAATGTATTACCCTAATGTCAAAATAAAAAAATACATTTTTTTTGGTTTTTCAAAAAATGTCAAACTAATTTTTTATCTTTACTTATCATTCTTCTCACTTAAATTAGTAGTAAAATGTCTTCACTTATAAATTTGTTAAAACGAGAAAAAAAAGTCATATTATTTTAAAATAAACTTAGGATGAAAAAAAAGTATTAGTTGGCCCCATAACACTAGCTTCTTTTATTAGATTATATATTATATTGATTATGTTCGAACATATTAAATTTATTTTGATCAAAATTTTTCTATGAAATTGGCAATGTATTTGGCAAATTTTTAGGTTTTGGCCTGGAACCTACAGAAATTTTCTGGAATTATATTTGTATTATAAATGCAAGATGAATTTGACACAATATTTAGATGTTTCCAAATTTTGGTATCCGTTATATTATTATTATTTTAATATGATCAACATATGTAATTTTATATGAGAGGGTGATGACGAACATGAGTGGCAAAGGAATACATTTTTACAGCGCTTTAGTGGGGTGCTAACAAATTTCTGTTAGTCAAAGTAGATTAAATAAAAAATTGGAACTTTTCGAATCTGATGCTAAAAATAAGTGTTTTTATTTATAAAAATGTAAATTGTATTGCACACAGTGGAAGAATTTTAATTTTGAGAATTGTCTCAAAACATGTACTTTAGTGTACCTTTGTTCTTCCTAAAAAAACTATTTCAATCTGGGTGAAATATTTGTTTAACCATTTTTGTGAAGTACAGTTTATTTTGACATTTATTATTTTAATTTTATAAAAATACTTTTCTCAAAGTTTCTAATTTGTTATTAATTAATTTAAACATCATAATGAAAAGCTAAAGGAAATGAGATTAAGAAAATAATGTAAAATATAATTTGTGTTCTAAATAATGTTTTTGGCAACTATGTAGGAGTTCTAATAAATTTTGTATTAATTCCAAATAGTTAAACCATTAAAAGCTATCATTACATTTATACATATTGAACAGTTTACAATTCTTAAGAATTTCATTAAAAACAAAATTTCTGAGATAGTGTATCAAAGTATAAATGAAATAATAACGATTTAAATTGCTTATAAAAAAAAAGTGTTTATATTATTATTATTTTTTACATACACAATTTTATTATGAAAAAATCTGGACATTTCATAGAATGGAATTTGTATAGATTCCAAAAGAGTGCCTAAAAGTTTAGAAATTTATTTTATAATCAAATTTAAACAAAAAGCTATCTTCGAATAATGGGAATGTATGCAGCTACTGTTATAGGTGAGAAGTTGGGAAGGGAGTAGAGGGGAAATTTAATGTATATCTGTAAGCAACAATTATTTATTTTCATATGGCAATCGGATATGTAACATAATAATAATAATATAATATAATATAATAAATAATGAATAATGTTACCAATTATAATCAATAAGAAATAGTAAAAAGAAAAATAACATAACAATAATAATAAAATAATACGAAAAAAAAAATATAAAATAAAAAGGGGTTAAAAAAACAAAGTCAAACATTCTGTTACAATTTATAGAGGGTATAATTTTGGTTCATAGGCGTCAATCTAAATTTCTTAGCCATTCTCTAGCTTCTTCCTGGCTCCGTGGAGTCTGTGATTGCCTCTTCCAAATCGTGATAATGGCATTCTTGTGCAACGTGTTTAACTATCTACGCCTGATCACAAGCACAATATGGTGAGTCCACCATCCTCCACTTATACATGAGGTAATTATACTTACCCTGTTTCTACCCCGTCCTCACTCTGTTGAGTATCATCCATTCTACTTTTGGGAGATCAAAACTAGGGACTATGTGTAGGATCTTCTATTAAGTGTTGATTGCATACTTTATTATTTGTCAATTTCTTTTTCCATTTTTCCTCCATAGACTCCAAAAAATCTAAGTTTATCTCAATCGAGTGTTGGGATTTAAGTCAGGCCAGGTGTCTGAAACACATCACTATGAACTGATAGGTTAGATAAGTTTTTCTATTTTTTGCACTATTTTGGCAGCTGCGGCATAACAATACATATCAGGTGGAGCATAGGTTCAAGAGAACTGGCAGCAATTGTGTGCTAGTAAATTTTATAACCCTTATAATGATCCTCATTGTATGGTTAAGCTGCGTATCCACAGTTTTAACGTGCGTGCTTCTTGCCCACACTGGTACACAGTACTCCATGACGTTTTAGACTAATGTCACAGCCGATGTACGCAGTACGATGGCCTTACATCCCCAGCTTATTCCCGATGGTTTTGTTAGGATGTTATTTCTGGATTTTATTTTATTTTTACTCCTTCCAGGTGATGTTTGTAATTTAAAGACCTGTCCAGTTTAATGCTGAGATATTTTAGGCAAGTTTGTTGGGTATAGATACTCCATTAGTTGACAGGTTGAGCTTTCTTTTGGCTTCTTTGTTATTGAGATGGAAGGCTATAGCTGTGGTCTTATTGGGATTGAGAGTGAGGTGCCATGTCTTAAAGTAAGTTTGAACTTTACTCAACTCTTTATTTGGTATTTCCTCTAGCTTTTCGAATGTTTTTGCCTGTGCCACAAGACCCACATCATCAGTGTACATAAATTTCCTAGCTGTTGTTTCTATTACGTCTGTTTTGTATACATTAAATTATATTGGGGAAAGGACAGATTCCTGCGGGAGGCCATGTTGGAGGTACTTTACTTTAAATGCCATTTAGGCCAACTCTAAAATTTCTATCCGAAAGCATATTATTAATGAGTTGTATTGTTGTCTTACGTTTTAGGATTTTTGTCAACTTGAGGAGTAGTCTTTGCTTCCAAACTGTATCGTAGGCGGAAGTTAGATCTAAAAACACCACATCAGATTTGAATGATAAAAGCCATTTTCGTGACTCGGTTTTCCTGGTTTTAGGATTGCAATCATTTTGGCTTGGTGCCATAGCTTGGGTAGAGTGTTGCTATTATTTATGTGTGATAAAAGTTTTGAGAGTTGTCCTCTTCCTCTTGGTTCCAGATTTCGGTTGATAGTGCTACTTTGTCAACAATATGTATGTTATACTATGGTAAAATAATTAAATATGCATTATATATTTTTTTTTATAATATTTGTTTCATATTGTACCTATGTTAATTGTTCTTATGTTTTTCCCATTTATTTGGAAAACTCTTGGGAAAATCAAAAAATGATTTCCCCAGTGAGATTTCTTTTTAGAAAAAGTGCTTTCATTGTAAATCTGAGCAAAATTGCCGGTAGAAAGTTGTCCACAGAAAAAAAACATATCATTGTAAAACCAATATATTCCTTGTTCCACTCAGAATTTAATAGTTAAAGTTTAATTTAACTTAATAAATAATAACAATAATTTATTTTTAAGTGTATTGTAATTCTGTGTACACTAACTTAATAAAATAACTGGTATGGGGCCAATATTATTTCTGTAAAGAATTAATACTAATGCAACATATAGAACTACATCAAATCAATGATACTGTTATTATTCTTCAAAGGCTTAATTTTATTCTAGATGAAAGTATGAAATTAGAAACTGAGAGTGATGAAGAAGGTATTATTGATCTTCCAGAGAATATTTACCATTCAAGAAGAGCATTACGTATTGCAATAAAAGAGTGGATACCAGAATTTCGTAGACAGAAACAAGCTCATGGACCAATCATCAAACCTCAACCTGCTATAGCAATTATGTCTCCTGTAGCCATTCCTGTTCCATCATTTAATACTTGTATGGCAACCTCAACCACTACCATTACAACTTCTACTTCCACTACCCCATTGTCTTTATGTACAACAAATAACGTAGAATCAATTTCATCATCAACTGTAAATGGCAACAGTAATATCTTACAACCTGCTGTTGCTGCTGGCATAAATCATCCCTTGGTGATAATGAATTCATTAGTATCTGAAAGCAAAGTGATCAGTGAGCCCATGGACTGCAATATGTCACCAGTATTATCACCACAAAATTCAGATTCAGCCATGAATACTGATAATGGTTCTGTACGTATATTTTATGGTAAAAATCTAAAATCAGATCAAGCATAGTTTATTTTATGATGAGATATAGTATAAACCTGAATTATATTATTTACATCAAATTTGTACCTACAACCTAGCTTTTACTAAAAATTAGTTGTACTTAGTAAATATTAATTTTTATGAGCATATTTTGGTAAACCAAGTTAAAATTAGCAAATTTCATTATTATCTGATTTTGGGCTTTAACAGTAATATATATAATATATATTAGGGTGGCTGTTATTTTGGAATTTGACACAAAATTTTTTTTTATTTTACATAATTTTTAAATTCTATATACCAGTGGTGAGCAACCTGGAGGTCACTATCCCTAAGTGGGTCACAATATTGTAACACCAAATTAAAATTATAAATACAAATTATTTTATATAAAGTAATTTGTATTGTACCGTTTTTATTGTGGCCGTATCAATCGTAATATGTCATTATTATCTTAATATTGTGATAATAAGTTTTATTGAATCACATGTATATGGGCTATTTTTAAATTTAATTAGAAATTCTTATTTCCTTTTACTTCAACTTATTTATGTAAAACAGCATTTTCACCACTAGCGATGTTAAAAAAAACAAACATCGCTCCAGATTAAATGTAGAAACAGATTTAAGAGTGGAAATCTTAAATATCAAACCCAATTTAAATTCAATTATGTTTAAAATTCAAGCACAAGGGTCTCATGAAAATATTTTTTTTTTTTATGTTTTGGAATCAAAAATTTGGATAAATTAAATTAAACAAATATTAAAATTGCATAAAATTAACAATTTAATTTATATGACTATAATTATTGTTATACTTCAAGTAAATATATGTATTATACTCTTATGTAATATTATTAAGTCGCCTCATCGAAATAAATTAATTTGGAGGCCGTGGATCAAAAAAGATTGTGCATCACTGTTATAGAAAGAACAAACTAAATCTAAAAATTGTTTTCTAGCCCTATTTTAATATTGACTAATTGGTATTAATTTACTCAATTGTATATATTTAAATAAAATAGGAATTTCAATAAGCTGTAGTTATTATCGTTTTTAGGTTCATACGCAATTAAAAAGTTTGGTGTGGATCTCATACTTAAAAAACCAAATCTTATTAACAATTATTTTTTTTAATATTTTGCCATATGCAGTGATTGAAAATTATTTATTTGTTGTATTTATGTGTTAAATGTCCTTATTTTTACTGAAAATACTTAAATATTATATTTTAATCATTCATTGATATACCAGCTCTCATTTATAATACTTATGAAAATAAATTACTGAAAAATATATGTGTATAGTTTTTTTGTTGCAATACTGAAATTAAAAAAATTAACTATTTGTAAGAATTATTTTATGGCTATTAACCTTATATATAGATACCAATTTTGTCATATGATAACTTATAAAAAAAAATAATAACATTATTTAAATACAATTGGATTAAAATTGCACATGCACACTTATTTCATGTTTAAAATCAATGCAAAAAAGAAAATTTGAGCTTGTATGTCATAAATAATAAAATATCACTTTTATCAAAAAATAAGGATATTTAGTTAATAAATACAAATGAATGTTATTAAATCATTGAGCATGTGCAAAATGTAAAGAAAATAATTGTAAAACATTCAGTTTTAAAAGTCTGAGACCTAATTGGGTTGATGGTTTTATTTCAGTATATAGAATAGAAAATTTATATGAAATAAAAAATTGTGCCAGAGTCCAATATAACAACCATTCTAATTTATAATAATACATATTATGTAACTACGTATAATATATTATAATTTAAATATATTTTTCAATATTTTAGAGTATTTCAATGCAAGTGGAAATCCCTAGTCCTAGTGCAGATATGGTTGTTGATGTTACACAAGATCAAAAGCATTCTTATGAAAAGTAAAATTTTATTTGCTGTCAACTAATTGGTTTATAATTATTTTGTTTTATTTTTATTATTGATATTAGAGATCTAACAGAAGAAGATTTGTTGTTACTGTGTGATTTATTTTATTTGCCATTTGAACATGGCCCTCAAAGTGTTCAATTTTTAACAGAATTTAATTGGTTAAAAAGTAATGCCCATTTGGTGTCTTATGAAAATTTGAAAAAATTAAAGAAAAATGATTCGACTTCATCTAAACCAGAAGTATGTGTGTTATTTATGGCATTCAACCAAAATGTTCAAAGTAAAAATTACCCAAAAATGTTGGAAAATTTAAATATGTTATTTATATAAATAATTTTAATATATTAAACATAGAAATAATAATCGTAAAAAATTGATATAAATATTAATTAAGATTAAAAACAAAATTTCACAAAAAGTAAACATCTTAAAAATAATAAATTAAAAATTAATAAAAATGCAATACCATATTATAATAAACTTTTATTTTTTGGACATTTTCCCTACATTATTTATTTATTATCAATGAGTCAAATAAAATATTTAAATATTAATTAACAGCTATTAAATATTAGTAAATATAATAATAATATTAAAGTAATTTATATTTAATTATTATTATGTCTTCTGGAATTTTATGAACATTTATTTATGTTGTTTTATCTACTCATCAATTTACTTAAAATACAGTTTATGAAGTTATTATACATTAAGTACTTTAATGAACACCTTAGTTAGACAAAGTATTAATGTGGTACAGACCAAAATCAAAATAAATAATAATAATTATAAGATATTGTAAGCTATGAAATGTAAAAAATGTATTAAAATTTAAAAGTTGTGCGAGTATAGTAATTCAAGTATTATAAATTATATTATTTTCCAACACAAATTATTGTTTTTTGGAAAAAAAAAAATACTATTTCCAGTTTTATTGTTTTAAATTTAGACATTTAACCAATCCAATGTAATTTTTCTATATTACTACTAATTGAGTGTAAAAATAAATAATATTGAAATGTTAAACATTTTTCATGTTTTTTTTAGATTGAAGAATGGTATGATAGAGCAAATAAAATGGATGAAATGGCAGAACAGGTGAATGAACTGTTTCAAAGACTTGCATTTAGTGCAAACAGGGAGCTAGTCCATGATTTGTACCCTTATGTGTGGGATGCTCGGTGTATTGTCTCATTGTTAAATTTCTATGTCAAGTGGCTTTGTTAGTATTTTAATATTAAGTGGTTCATAATAATTTCATGCATTTATGTATACATTTTTTTTTATTTAGCTCTTGGCCATTTTCCACAGTCAATCATTAATTATACACTTGGATCTTATACATGTAAGTAAATATTATTTTTAATTATTGTTAAAAGTAGATTTTTTTTTTTCATTTTTTTAATTTGTTTTATCTTTAATAGAACTCAATCTTGGTCAAATAAAACCAACAACTAGTGTTTTCACTGTAAGTCGTAATATTTTAGCCTTTCTATTATTGATCATTTTCTTATCTAGATCGCCTAAAAATATTTGACTGAATATTGCTTTTAACATGTTATTTCAATTTTATTGTCAAAATATATACCTTTGCTTTATTAAGTTTTCAAATGATTTTCAACCGTATATTTTTATGGTTGTTGGCTTGTATTGATCCAGATTGGGCTTTCTAATTATTTTTAATCTTTTAGGCGATCTATTTTTGAACAGATAAACTTATTTTATTCTTAATTATTAATAAATCAATTTTTAATATGTGTATTCATTATATTGTTGTTCTAGTGATAATAGTTGTCATAAATATTAATATAATACATTTTTAAATTTTAGGGTTTTCAAAAGGATGGAAAGAAAGTTTTATGAGTGGTGACCAAGAACCTTGGGTGTTCAGAGGTGGTTTAGTTGCTGATTTACAAGTAAGTCAAACTATATTTTGTAACTTAATAAAAATTATTTTTAGGTATATTGTTGTATCTACTGATAAGTAGTATATACAACTGAAAATATGACAAAGTTCTTGTGATAAAAAAAATACATATAATAATTATAATATAATTAAAATTAAAATATATAATCATTTTTTTCATTTTTTTTTTACTAGAGGTTAATGCCCGTTGATGCAGGATCTGATCTATTTGTATACAAACCTCCAGATATACCTACAAATAAAATGTATAATGTACGGCCATACACTTATGAAGACGAATCTGCAGTATACAATATTTGTAGGTGTACTTGTTATACAGGTGTTGATGATAGTGTGAAAAAATCTGATCTCCCTGACTTAATACCTGATAGGTAAAATTCTATTAAATATAAATTTAAATATTATTTTAAATAAATTATTACTTTTTCAGACTGGTTGGCTCATATTTGACATTTAGTCCAGAACTCTGTTTTGTCATAGAAGACAATGGTACTGTTATTGGCTATGCATTAGCTGCGTTAAATGCAAAAGAATTTTATCAAAAATTACAAGTTTCTTGGCTCCCTGAGATGTGTTCTAAATATCCATTGCCAGATAATACTAGTGGTGAAATGCAGTCAGTTTCACAAGTAAGTTTAGATTCATATTGTATAAGATTAAAAATGAAATACAGATCTATGTTTAATATTATTGGGTAGCTGTACCATGTAAATAAACATAGCAAACAATAAACAAGCTGTCTTAATTACTGGATTTTTTAGATAATTTTCACATTAACATTGAAGTTCAATAATATATCATGGTTGTAGTTTTTAGTGATCTTGAATTTATGACTTTATTTATAATAATTTGTTACCTGTTGATTTAGCTACTAAAAAATTATAGATAGTCTTAACTAATTAACTTCAAATAGAATATTTTTTGTATAATTGGTAATTTGCTACATTGTATCCATGTTAATCAGATAGCTCTTAAGTT
Source organism: Cinara cedri (assembly GCA_902439185.1). NCBI lineage: Eukaryota > Metazoa > Arthropoda > Insecta > Hemiptera > Aphididae > Cinara > Cinara cedri. Next base: position 90,165 of record CABPRJ010000950.1, read on the forward strand.
CTGATACAAAATCTGTTCCAACAGACATACTTGGCTGTATTAAAAATATTGGTTACCAATTATAATAATAATATTAACATATATTATTGAAAGTAGTAGTGGAAGTGAAAGAAGTCTAATTTTGGACAATTTATATTTTTTATTATTTTATTTTATTAATTATATTTAAATTTTGGTGTCATTAAAATATTTATTCATTATAAAGTCGTGTTCATATATCTACTTAAATAATTGTTTTTGATATGTGAAATATTTATTAAACTATGGTGCAACATTTTGTAAAAGAATATCCTAGCCTATTATTGTATTGTATCTTTGGTAAAATTGCCATAATTGCATCTATATTAATAGATTCCATGTCTTGTGCAAACTGTAAAAACATTTTTTTCTTTCAAATGGGATAAAATATTTATTTATATTTCAATTTACAAAAAATGAAATGATTAAAAAATCAAATTTTTAATGTCTATATTTATATTTTTGCTCAAACAAAAATTAAAAGAGTAGTTTTCAATTATTATTATTATTATTATTATTATTATTATTTTTTTTTTTTTTTTTAAAAATCGTTAAGTGTTTGAAATTAGACCAGTTTGTGTACTTATTTATTTAATCCTTTCATTACTCATTTAATTGTAGTAGACAAACATTATTTTGAACAATTTTAAATTTAAGTGTTTTGTTTGTTCCATTTACATTCCTCATCTTTCTATTAACTTTCTCAGAATGCCCCTATGTTTTGTTTCAATCGTTATGCTACCCTCAAACCCTTGTTCACTTTTTAGTTAAATTTATTTTAATTTTATTGTGTTAATTATAATCATAATTTTATGAATTTATTTCTTAGGAAATTATCAGTTGGTTTCATTTGTTTGATATGAATGGAGAACTGCCAGATTCTAATGCTCTTTCTCAACATCAATCTGTTATGACATGTGCTACATTGCCTGTAAATAATGATGCATCAATTTGTAAACGGCTTATTATTTGCCTTCTAGCTGCATTGAGAGCTAATGGTATGCATATTAATATCTCGTTTTATTATTTATATTTACTTATTTGATTTTAATTTAATTTTCAGTATAAATATTAGATTAATTAGATTAATTTGTCCATAGGTTCATTTGGCGTTCATGTACCTTTAAGAACAAAAGATCGTCAAACAGTGGAGTTTTATACAAAAATGGGTTTTATGGAACTTTCTCAAGGATTAAACCCAAGTCCTGATTTTACATATTTAGGCCGTGTGTTTTAATGTATCAGATCTTATTGCCAAGTTAGTGGATACAAATTCACATTGGTGGTATTTACCTTTAAAGTTACAATTGAAATTCATCATCGTTGAGTTCATTTAATTTGTTATTGCAGTATAAAAAAATATCAGTCCAATCTAAGATATCAAAATTTGAATGACATTTAATGTTTCACAGTGAACTTAAAAATTAATATATTTTTATTTGTTTTGTAAGTGTTAACATTACAGAAATGGTAATTTAAACCTCAGCTGTCATTTTTATTAAAATTATTTTAGGTCTTATTATATTTTATATGTTTGTTATATATAAAACAAAAAGAAAACCTTTTTCATTGTCAGAAAAGTGATTTTTAATATTATTTTATATTTTTTTTTTATTTTTACTATCTTGTCAGATTAATAAAAATTCTATGAATTGCTAAAAATAAAATTAATGTTTTGTACCTTTTAATATTTTAACTGTTAGATTCTGAGTGGAGCGAAGCTTATGGTTTTACTAAGATGTTATTTTTTTTTTTTTACCTGCCAACTATCACAACTTTCTACCAGAAATCTTGCTACAATTTAAAAAAGTTTTTGTATTAAATGTGAAAAATCGAAAAAAAAAAAAAGGAAAAAAATGTAAAAAGAAATTTAACTAAAATAATAAGATTTTTTTTCTGAGCACAACTTTTTTATCAGCAATTTTGCACCAATTTACATTGATAGCACTTTTTCTGTAAGTAAATTTGACCTGGTACCTTTACAGTCAGATTTACTGACTAGAAAGTACCTCCTTTAGAGAAATCAGTTTTTGATTTTTTCAAGAATTTACTCAACAAATGTGAATACCTCCCAAAAAACCTGAGGTTAAAACGAAAAATATAAGAAATATAGATAGGTTAGGTATTGTTAAGTATTGATTAAAATATATTACAGCCTTTTTTCCTGTGAATAACTTTTCTATAAGCAATGTGACTCCGATTTATTATAATACCAATTTTTTTGACTGGGAAGGTACTTAAGATAGGTCATTTTTCGATTTTCACACAAGTTTTTCCAGTAAATGTGAAAAACCAGGCATAATATGGGAAAACTCGGAAAAACTTAGAAAAATTTGTATATTAAACAAATATTATTAAAGAAAATATACAAAGCCTATTCAATTATTTTAATAAAATATGACATATATATTATAATATATCAACATCAACTGACCTCCGCACAGCATTGTTTTTTTGTAGTAATGTTTTATCATTGCTCATACAGGTATAAATTAAATTCCCATCCCTATTATCCTAGGACGTCTTATTTATTATTATATTCTGTGTGAAACGAGGAATATTTTGGTTTTACTATAATGTATAAATTGATAGCTTATTTGTGTCTATATTATTTTAAATCAGTTTTTAAAAATTTATAATTTTAGATTCCGAGTGTGGTGAGGGAGATATTGGTTTTTACTAAGATGTTTATTTTTTTTTTTTTCTAGTCTGAACAAGTTTTTTCCTAGTAAACTTGCGCCGATTTTTACGTGTAAAAACTTTTCTGAAAGCTCAAGTTTTCTAGATGGTACTTTAAAGGTCATTTTTTGATTTTCGGCGCCATTTTTTTAAATAAAAGTACAAGTGGGAAAAAACTCAGGAAAACGTACAATTTCACGATTTCATTATTTTATTTTTATATAACACTGACGACGTTTTCTACCAGAAGAAATGATTAAATCGAAAAATCCTAAGATATCTTTTTTATTGTCTTTTTGATTTACTTTCTTATGGTAACATTGCGAAAACTTTTGAGTTTAAAGGAAATTTAAATTTTGGGAGTTTTTTTGCTGTAATTCGGATACAAATACACGTAGAGACTTGAAACTTGTTAATAATACTTATACTAGACTTTCCTAGACGTGGTAAAATTTTCAAAATCATCGGGTGACTTTTTTTTTTAATAAGCGGTTTTAAAAACAAATTTAAATGAAAATCGCAAAAAAATACGACATTTCAAATTACATAATTTATTTAATTAATTACTGAACTGCGTTCGGAATCGTCTTTCGTCAACTAGCGGTTTATCGTTCCTTACAGATATCAATGAAATAACCTTATGCATCTACCTTCCCAACTTTTCACCTATAATAGTGGCCGTTCCCATTTCCAATATCCACCCTTTTTTTTTTGTATTAGTATTATGACTGACTTCCAACTTTCTGAGATATTTTCTAACTGTCAAATTTGTGTCATTAGAACATCGATATATTTAGCCAATTTTTTTTTTGTTTGAGTATTTTAGCAGTTTTCCGGATATATTTTTAATTTTGTTATTAGGTTCTATACTTCTTCCGTTATGTTTTCAAAAAATCCAGTATTCTAGTATAGATATTTTGGAGGTGGGCTCCTAAACCGCATGGTCCCTGGACAAATATTCCTAATGTCCTTGCGCAAATAGGGTATTTCCCATATTGGTTCAATATCCTTATGATTTTCCCTAGTTTTTAATTTCTGTATTTCTCTAACTGAATGTGTGTTGAAGGATTTCTATACTCACCAAGTATATGTACGTCAATACACTCAATTATATTTTCTTGTGAATTATTACTCTTTAAAGAAACTTAATTTGCCGATTACCAAAAAGTGGTCTGATCCGCAGTCTGTACCCTGCCATGTTCTACCATTTATGAAACTATTTATAAATTTCTTGTATATGTATATGGTTTGTCTGATTAACACATGATGATAAATCTGGCGAAACCCGTGTGCTTTTATGGGCGTTTTTGCGTGGGAACATGAAATTCTTGATTCTCATGTTTTTTCCCACAACAAAATTGTTTAGTCTGCTGCCATTATCATTAGACCGTTGGTGTAAGTTATGGCCGCCTATAGTGGAATTAAAAGATTCTTCCCTTCTACAAAGAACAGTATAGTATCCTTCGTCTCCTGAGGACTATTGTCACGACATCTCACCAATTTAATTTGTATTTTTCCATTTCCACTTTGTTCACTAGTTCAATTGTAGCACCAGGAGTATTATTGAAATTCGAACGTTCCATATACCAAAAGAATCAAAGCGTCGAATTCCAGTTTTCCGTCTTAAAACCATTATATCTTAGCAATTTGTTTTGTAAAATATGTTTTTATGATACCAGATGACGGATTGTAAGCTCGACGATCAACTTCCAACCTGGAAGACCAGCCACATTAACCAAATAAGCCAGTGTGGGACTATTGCATTACATGTCGCGATAGGGAAGCCACTTTTCCAACGTTGAAAAGTTTCAAATACGTATTTTATATTACAATTTTTTATATTGTTTGATAAACCATTTTTAATGTTTAATAAGATTGAAAAAGTTAGTTTTTCGTCTTTATGTAGCACACTCGTAACATGTTCTTATTCCAATGTACCGATTAATCTGGCGTAAAGCAATACGAATTCTGGAAACAAATTTAAATTTGTTGTAAAGTCTACTTGTTATCATATAAGTAGTATACCAAACGTATACCTAAAAGTATAAATATATTATACTATAGAAGTCTTTAGTGCTTCTGACCTCTGTGGGAGTTAAGTGATTAGTAAATACCCAAATCTCCCACACATTGCTGTTCTACTGGTTTAGATGTTTTTCCAAATGGTTACTGCGACCGACCCCATAACTCATAAGAGTGGTTAATGCGGACCTGAGAGTATTAATTTAAATACATTTTTTTGAAATTTGTTTATTTCCGTCAATCCATTGACGAGGTAGATAATTTGATGGACACTTTTAGGATATTTTAACCTAAAATCATTTAATATATTATATTACGCTTTTATTTTCAGTTGAACTTCCTTCAATTATATAGGTAATGGGTTGTTCTAATTCCGTGTAATTTCGTCGTCTTTATAATATTTTTCCTCGTGTCATCGGTCCTGATTTGAAATTTGATTCATAGGTACCTACCTATACTTACCCACCTATTCACTTAGCTATACTTACTATTTATTGTCAGCTTATTGGCGTGTACACATTATTATTATTTCTTTACTCGTTAAAATATAACAACTATAACACATTACAATATATATTTAGGTAAATCGAATAAATTCAATAATTCACACATTCCTTTAAGAAGTTTTACTTTGACGACGAGTGTTGTACGACGAAATAATATCTGTAATACGACTGCAAAGAAAACCATTTCTACCATGTCTTCGAGTGTTTACGAATCGTTTCGTCTGATCAACATAGTGTCCCGAATATTTGGCGTCATGCCGCTGAAAATATTACCGGGTGATCGGAACAGCGGTCCTATTTGTCTGGTGTCTACTGCTGACTACGTGTACTCGTTCGTGTTGCTTGTCGTGTCCGTCGTGCATAGCGCGTTGGCGCCATTTTACGTGTTGCACTCAATCATGCCGTACGAGTACAAGGACTCCATTTTCGCGGCCGTTTCGGACTCGGACCTGCCGCGTCGGCCGCCGTTGCCGGCCAATAACGCGACCGGCGGTGGCGAAGGAGACGACCCTGACGAAATCAGCGTGATGGCCACCGTTATGAAGATTCTCAACCCGATCATGATATCTGTGTCGAGCATTTGTAGCCGGCTGGTCGCGCTCACGTTCCTCCATCGCAAATTCAGCGAGTTCATCACTGTATTACACAACACCGACAGGCTAATGGAGGCGACCATCCGATCGTATGTGTGCAACAAGACCCGCAAAACGGCGTTTACGCAGGCGTTCGACAAGTACCTGTTATGATATTTCGTGCTGGTCGGCATGCCGGTGAACGTTTTCTATCTATTCACCGCGTCGGCCGCAAACAGCAAGGTCGGCATTGCCTGGTGCCTGGTGCTGGCCTTCAACAATCTGGCCTGTTTCAGCACCGACATGCAGTTCATCCGGTGCGCGGGCATGCTGCGCTACCGGTTTAACATCATCAACAACGAGCTGGAAACCATCGCGACCGTGTGGCAATTCAAACGCGGGTCAGTACGTATAATATTTGTCCTGAGTGTGCGCTTACGACACAAAAATACAATAATATTTTATTCATTTAACATTAAAAATAACCGGAATGATGCCCAGTAAATGCATATTTACAAGTATATTACATACAAATTTACGCATACACAATTTATAGAGACAAAGGAATAATTAAATATAACAAGAAAAACAACTACAGTATATTCAACTATTTTCGATGATAAAATTATATGAATTCGCGCAGTTTCTGGAACGTATTCTAATAATGTCGAAAAACAAATTGCGTTTTTTTATTGAATACTCGTCAAAATGAATTATTTAAGTAAACGCTGGTCACCCGAATACAATTATTTTACAACAGCTACGAAAATTAATTTGCGACCTACACATCTAAGTGAAATCGTATTTTTAGATTTTGCGTGTAGCGAAGCAGCTATTAGTTTTACCAAGATGTGTGAACATTTTTCGAAAAATGATTTTTCTTTTTTTTTTTGTGCGTGTAATACTGTGTTAGTTATTAAAACGCTCCAATTTGTTCACGCGGTCTTTATAGTTTGAATACTTTTTTCTAAAAATTCCCGTAAGTTTTTCTAAACAATTTTTATAGGTACTAACAATAAATATGGCGCTTCGCCGATTTTACTTTTATAGTTTTCTGGGTTACTTATCTTTCTTGACTACAGGGGGAAAAACTTGACTTATAATACGAGTACTTACCTATAATAACTTTCTATCAGATTACTAATTACTCGTAGGTTTCTTTGATAATCGTTTTTTTTTAATTTCATATCAATTTGATAAACTGTGAATTATCTTATATCTTCTACTTTTCCGACTTCCCATTTACAACTGTGGTGACTTACTGTGACATGATGTGAAGTATCAAGTATGTGTTACTTTTTCTGAACATTTATTCGTATGCTCATTGAACATTATAAGTACAACAATTAGTGATAAAATTAGTAACATTTATAAAATAATATAATGTTTTTATATTTAGTGCTTTGGTTGAAAAAAAAACCTGCCGATCATTTTTGTCCGAATTGTCTTATGGTCATAAACTATGCGATTCTATCGAGATGTATAGGTAAGTGCATAATTAATAGGATACATTATACCTACTTATACTTAGGTACATAATAAATATATAGGTTAATTATATAGGTACAGTAGCATAGTCCACGAGTGGGAAGAGTGTTATTACCTCCCTCACCGAGATGTTTTCGACATTTTATGTTATAAGATTCTAATAAAGTGAATCATCTTTTTTTCGAATTTTCCTTGAAAATGAAGACTTGGAATGTGTTTGTTGTATATATATCTTTATTCTGCTACTTTTGGATAATTTTTTTATGACCATATGGCCAAATACGCTAAAACTTATTAGAGTTGTTTTATAAAAGTTTAGTTGGATTTCAATATAAATTTCACTATGTTGCAGGAGGAAAGTGTTTTTTTTTTAACTCTGAATAGTCCTACAGGACCTTCAAATGAAGCTACGGGGATGACATTTTGTATAATACATGTATCAATGATGTGCCTTTTGGCAGTTTTAACTTTCAATACCTATACTATTTTTTTACTACATTGTTTTGGAAGTAAAATAATTTATTGTAGTACCTAAGTATACTGCATTATTATAGTAATTATAGTTTGGCTATTTATTGTTTTACAACGAATATTTCTATAATAGACAATAAGTGGGGAAAAATTCGTAACGAAGCTAATTTCGAGAGTTTTTCTTTTTTTAATGTAATTTATTAATTATATAATATTGAAAAACGGAAAGCTATATAAATAATACGATTTTATCTCCTTGAAATATTTTGACGGTTACGCCACTGATATAGGTCTATGGTGAATTTAATACGATGTATCTATTCTTGAAATCGTATGTTACTATAATTCCCAAAGATAAATGTATAGGTTATTGAGCTAAACTAAAAATAACTGGTATTATATATTATATAGATACTGTTATGGGCAATTTTGCAACATGCTGTGTCAATTGAATTCAACGTATCAATTGCACCTGTTGGGATCAATTTCCGCGTGTTTTTTAAAAGTATTGTTCAATTTATACTTTTCTATGTTCGGATGCGTAGTTGGTACAAATGACCAAAAGGAACAAGACGAACTGACGCGAGCCATTTGCTGGTTTATATTTTATGGAATGAGATTTTTGACCATAATATACGTAGCTAATGCGACTAGCAAACAAGTAAGTTGATCGAGATGGCCCATACATATATTATATATTGTTATAACATCTTTATTTGAATCACACTGACTAAGATATTATATTTTAGTAGGTGATTTGAAAGTTGAACTCGGTTAAATAATATTTTAATAATTTAAGTATTAAATATATAGATTTACCTATCAATGTTTTATGTTCTAATCGGAAGAGGAGCTCTTATGCTGTATTTATTTTTTTTCCCAGCGTCTCCTTATATTAATTTTATTGGAGCGGAGAGACAATACTACAATACCCGGAATTTTGCAAATAATGATATTTCTAAATAACACGTGTCGTCATTTTAGATAAATTGTCGGTTATTTTAATATTTAATAGATTCATCGTTCGGTCATAAATTATCATCATTGTTACATTATCTGCTTATTTAAAGATAGAAATGTTAAGAATGAAAACCGATATTCTTAGAGTCTCAGAAGTAAGATGATCAAAATCAGGGGATATATGGAGTGGAGAGATTTATATATACTGATACATTGGAAGAAAATCTTGAATTGGGAGGAGTAGGTGTAATGTTAGGAAAAGACATTAGAAAGAAAGTGAAGGATTATGAGCAATAGAGCGAAAGAACTATTTGAGTAAATATCTAAACTAAAATACACAGTTATAGTACAAGTTTATATGTCAAGGCCAACATCAAACCGTGATGATAGACAAATATAAGAAGTATATGAATAAATAGAAAAAGCTCTTGAAAAAATTAAAGAAGAAGAAAACCGAATTATTATGGGAGATTGGAACGCAATTGTAGGAGAAGGAGAAAAATTTAAAAATATTATTAAAAAATTTAGATTAGGAAAAAGGAGGAATGATCGAGGAGATAGGTTGATGGAATTTTGTACGAAATATGATTTGGTGATAACGAACACACGTTTTTATCATCATACAAGAAGAAGGTATACTTCCAATCAGAATCTAAAATAGGAGATATTCAAAATGAGTCAAGAATAAAGAAAGGTGTTAGACATGGATGTATATATTATCACCTCTAATATTCAATGCATATATTCAAGGGGTCATAAATACTATTAAAGACAGGATAAAACTAGGGATAAAGATAAATGGATACATAATCGATATGCTGAGATTTGCTGACGATATAAAAATAATAGTTGAAAGCGAAAAAGATTTTAAAATTATTTTGGAAATAATGGAGGAAAGAAACGGTGGAAAGTGAATTAAATATGAAAACGAAAATCCTAGTAAGTGGTAGAGAGAAAAATATAAGAACAAGAATAAAGTTAAAAGGAGATAAAATTATAGAATAAGATGATTTCCTACATTTAGGAAGTACTTTAAGCTTAAATGGGTGATGCAAAAAAGAAATAGTAAAGAGAATATGCTTTAATAAGAAAAGAAGTCTATTTACATCAAAGAATATTGAAGTGAAACATAAACTATCGCAAAAGAAGAATCCGGAGAGTTAGATTAGATTAGGTTTTCGTGTAGTTTTCTTAATAATTGAGCAAAACCGCTTTAAAAAAAAAAAAAAAAAATGAACAGACAATTAATTATATTTGCTTTTTCTAGACATGGTAAAATGTTCAAACCATTATGGTGAGTTTGTGTTATTTATAGGCATTTGATGGTTGTGTGTTTTTTTACGTAGTATGTGGATCAGATGTTTCGACCAAATAGAAATGTTTGATAATTTAAAACGAGGTTCATTATAAGTTCTATTTACTAAGTGGTAAACAAATAGTTGCGCATAATGTAGACAGTACCTATAGTTTTAAGATCACGGCACATCACAAATATTCCGGCATTTCAAAACATGTTTAACTGAAATTCGCTCAGGATCATATTTCGTTAGTAATGGTTTATCGTTTCTTACAGATATAAATTAAATAAGTCCATGTCTCCTGCTTTTTTCAACTTCCCACTTACCATAGTGGCACAATCATTAGCCTGCAAAATCAGCTCTTTTTTTATTTTTCGTTTATGTTGATATACAAATTTTTCGTGATTGCATAATTTCGTTTTGGTTTCTGTTATATTTACCGTTTACACGATTTTTTTGGTTTCAAATTTCTACTTTAATTATTAAAAGTCCAATGATGTATTAAAAGTTAAGATGTGAACAATATTTATACATACGCATTTCGTGGGAAATAATAGCCTTATTGTCATTATCGCTAGATGATAAAAAAATAACGAAGGTATTGTGGATAATAGATCACGGAAAACAAATAAACTATAAAGCGTATGATAAGTATATAATTTATATCAATATATCTATGTTAGGTTTTTGAGAGTAACGGTAATATCCATAGTTTTATAGAATTGACATTGGTTTATATTTATTAATATTGATAATATCTGGTTTGGGGAATAATTTTACTTAATATTTTATACAAATTAAAAATTGTTTAAATAATATTTAACTTAGGAGGGGGACAAACTGATAAGTTAGCAGTTCCAAATTTTTTCTCGAGGGACTACTGCTCTTTCTTACCACCTATGGCATTGCCTGTAATTAACCATAGGTAAAATACCCACTGTACCCAGGCCCGGATTGAACCGGCGAGCTACTGAGCAAATCTCGGTGGGCCACGCAAAATTATACTCGTTTTTAATTAAATATATGTAAATTTGATCTATTGTGTATAATTTTGGGCCGGCGAAAATCCTAAAAATCTGCATTCTCTATCCGGCACTGACCATACCCAAGGTTATACGTAATATAACAGTCGATCGATTTAATCGTGACGTCTCATTTATAATACGTGCCTACATAATGCGTGTTGCACGACGCATAAAATATGTAAAAATAAGTCAAGTCAAGAGTACAGGCGGTTTTCGTCTATATAATGACGAGGGCGTTTTTCGTACAACTTACCTCGTTATAAAATATTATACTGCAAAGAGTATTTACATATATATTTTTGAAAAAAATTAATCTCGAGTGAATTATGTCGAACATAATTCAAAACAAATCGATTTTTTTTCTAATTTGAAATTAAGCTTATTTTTTTTATGACGTTTGTGTAAACAAATATTGAAAATATAATAAAATCGTTAAACAACACATTATGCGGTTTTCGTATTGAGCATCAATAAAGTATTATAACTGCAGTATTCTAATACATGGGTGTATTACTATAGTGATTAACTATTACGCAAATAATATTGCGTGTTGTGCATTTCCAGGGCACGTTATACCAAAATCAAATGTACCTAAGCGCCAACACCTAACCGAATTATCATTAAAATGATTTTAAATCTTTGTTACGTGGACATATTTAACAAAAGTAATAATTATTTCCGTCAGATCATATTGTCCGTTGTAATAATCGTCACTTGTGCGTTCAACTTGGTGTACGCGCACGCGGTCGCGTATAAAATCGACGATTGGTCCGACGCAATGTCGACGTCGTTGACGGTATTTCAATGCAGCGTGGTGGCCGTCCTGTCGCTGGTGTCCAGAAGCATTGTACTGTACAATATCGTGCAACGCGCGGACAAGTATCGAAAGTACAAAACGACGCTGAAAAGCTTCGACATTTACTCGCCGATGACCGCCGTCGTTTTGAACCAGTGCAGATCGTTTTCGCTCGCCGTGTTTGCGCTGAGCGCGTTAATCATACTACCGATCAACGCGATCAAATTGTACAATCTGTACAATAGACACCCAGACAAGATTTTCGTCACGACGTATTTTTTCTTCTTCTACGCGCAAAACTTGAGCATGTGCTTTATCGAAAACCATTTTGTCGACGAGTGTTTCGTGATATACAGACAATTTCGGGAGGTCAACGGCGGATTGAAAAATATCAAATGCGAGCTGTGCGTTGACTATAGCAGATTTTCGGTTGTCAAAGAAACTACAAGTTCCGTATCGAACGTTCCGTCGCCGCGCGCAATCGTCTACGATAAAGATTTCTACAATTCAAAAGATAAAGAACATCCGCTGGCCAATATTGTTGAACTTTTAAAAATCAGACACTGGTTAATCCGTGAAGCCGTTTTCGACTTGAACAATTTGTTCGGCATTCATTTGGGACTTTCGTTAATTTCGCTGGGAGTGCTCTCGTTGTTCGATATTTACACCGAAGTATTTCACTATTTCACCAATACGAAATTGGACAGCACCATGTTTCGATCAAAACTTTTATTTCTTGGTTGGATAGCGCAATACTCGTTTAGGTTATGTGTGATCACAATCACGTCGCACATAACGACGAAACAGGTAAAATATCCTAAAACAAGTACTGCATGTTAACGGGGATCTATACATTACCGTTTAGTGTGTATTGAAATAAGTTTTAAATAAATTAAATTAAAACGGTAATCTTTTAAAAATATCATTTTTTAGTGTCAGAAAAAGGTATGTCCCAATAAATATGTTATATTTATAAATCAATCGAATTCATCAATCAATTAATGGGATGTACTATCTGCTTAAGTGAATCAATGGAAATTAAAACTTAAAGTTTCATTAGAACAAAAAGTTAATTTATTAGTTTTTGATCATGGTCATATGTAGGGGAAGCGCAAAGGGTAGGCTATAGCAGGCCCACCCTGTATGATGTCATAGTACTTTTGTTTTTAATTACATCGTCTTTTAAAATATCTTGAAATTGTAAAAATGTAGAAAGCATAGTTATGTTTTAACCTAACCATATATACTTATATTGGTATATTATAATAATTATGGTCTCCAATCTGCCAACTGCATTCTTCTAGGAGTATTTTGAGAGAAAACATCTGTACAAGTTCATCTTCTTTGAACTCTTTAGTACTCTTTAAGTACTTACTTAATGATAGCTTGATTTGGATGGTTGGATTACCTCCCTCTCCCTTATTTAAGCCCATTATTACCTATATTCCATATGTAATTGTGTTCAACTAATACCCAATTAATGTTTTATTTTAGGCGGATTATGCAAAAACATTGATTACCGATATAAATAATCGATACTTGGATAGTAGTACAAAAGAAGAGGTGACGATTTAATTCAATAAATTAGAATATAATGTGTATAGTTTTTATTAATGGTCGGTGAAAAATTTTAGTTACAGCTATTTTATAGTCAAATATCTAGTCGATCCACCGAGTTTACCGCTTGTGATTTATTTACATTGAATACTCGCCTTATCACTTCGGTAAGTATGTATAATTTGTATACAGTGATCAAAATATTACAAGACGTTCTAATATAAGAAATCAATTTGTTTATTTTTTACTGAAAACAAAATTATTTTCATAATAATTATTCAACACTATGAATCTGAGGGGGGGAAATTAACCTATAGCTGGTACATTACAATTTTTTTTTTATTTATTTTTTTTTTTATAGGCAATTGCTGCTGGTGCAACATATCTAGTTATTTTAGTGCAATTTCATTCCAACAAAAATTGAATTTATCTGTCAATATTGTAGTAAAGTTATTAAGCGTTTGATTTATATAAAAGTGCACAATTTATGATCAAAATACCTCTATATTGAATTTAATTTATACCTAGTTAGATCTGAGATATTTAAAAATATTAATCCAATATAAAATGATTTAAATAAAATATTATCTAGAATTATTTACTGTTATTAAACGATTGTCAAACGAAATACATTAAAAGTACAGGAATTTAAATTGTGCTGTTATAAATTGTTGAACTGTGTTTGGTCTTAATAATGTAGAAAATGTCTTTCAATAACGTATACCGTAAAAATATTGTAAGATTTTTATAATTTTTTTCTGTATTATAACTCCTTAACTATATATGATTTAGACAACTAGGTACTATTGGTAAATACTATAGTTAGCTATGTATACACTACATTATGATTTATGTATCAGTACACTAATCGTTTATGATTTATAGAATGTACAATTAACGTGAAATTCATGGAAATTTGCATGGAAGTATTACAAAAACTTCAAAAAAAAAAATCAAAAAATCCCCTCTTACCACTTAATAATATTCATTTTACTATCAGAAACTACTACTGTAGAGTGTATTTGAAGATTTGTGCAGATCTTAAAGCTGTTCACAAACAGAAAAAATAAGCGTACATCATGTTATTAAAACCAATATAATCCACGCTCAATTCAAAATTTAAGTGTCCTACGACATCATATCCTACGGTGCCACATCAGTATATTACGCGCTTTATTCATCTATTGTACCTAGTAGGTCTATTATTAGGTTAATTAGAAAATTCATTCTATTTATTATTAACTGAATTATAAAAAAAAAATACATATACATACTATATAATATATAATCAAAAATTACAGGAATCATTATTGCGTAAATAAATTATGACTTTTCTAACAAGAATACATTTACTACTAGAAATCATCATTAACCCTTATAATTTATACATTTTGACTCTTGAACATTGGAGTTAAATTTTGTGGTAGAAAAAATTTACAGATACAAAAAATAAAAAAGTACGCATTAAAGTAAAACTCACTATATGTTCAGAATCTAAAAAAAAATTAATCTAATGAAATTGATAGCATAACATTAAATTTGGAAACCTTCGTAGTTATATGATTACATATTTATGGTGAATTTATACATTTACTTACCGCCTCTGATACAATGAACCCAGAAGACACTTTATATTTTGAATGTCTATATTCCAAGGTATGCATAAATATAAAACTATATAAAACTATTAATAGCAAAGAATCTGACATTATACTGCTCGCACTGTGAGTAAACCTTTGGGCGAATATGCCTTATTTTCTGATAAAACGGGCCGTGGCGATGTACTAACGGTCGTGATATGTACCTCAAAGATTAAATTTCTTCCGGGTTGGCCTCAATCTGCCAATCCGCCTCTGAATTTAGTGCACTGCGGTAGGTGAAAAGTTGGTAATAGTATATCATTTATTTTAGTGAAAAAGTATGACAAAGATAAGTCATTGCAAACGAAAAACGATTCGGAACAAAACTCGATTAAGCGTATACAGGGTGATTTTTTTTATCATGAACCAGCAATTATCTCGGAGAATTTTAAGTGAATTTGATTACTGTTTTTTTCTAATTATTATCGAATCATTTAAGCTATATTTTAAAACCATTTTTAAATTGTTACCCTTATTCCATATACCTTAAATAATTGCATAATTTTGAATTTAAAATAAGAACCCCCCCCCTTTTGAACACAGATCTGAATAGAAAATATTTTTCTAGAAATTTTGATAGGCATCACTCTAATATCAGATTCTCGTTTATGGGTTATAATAGTTTAAAATTAGACCGGAAGATTAGGAAAGGGTAATCAAATTCACTTAGAATCCTCAGAGATAATTGCTAGTTGATGATAAAAAATCACCCTGTATATTTATATTTTTAAAATTTAAATCGAAAATTATAAAAAAAATTGAACTACAGGTACAGAATGATTCGTAACAGTTCATGATTTTTTAGGGTGAAAAGGTCGTAATATTTACAATTTTGGTCAAAATTTTAATTTAAAACCTATAAAAAAAAAATTACATTTCTTTTTTTTAATCACTAAGTACGACTTATAATGAACCGCCAATTAAATTTTCAAGCATTTCTATTAAGCCTATGAACAGAGTACCTACCAAATTAAAATTACGTAAAACATTCGCAAAATTAAAGTGTTTCATAACTTAAAAATAACTCAAATGTTTTGAAAATTGTATCACGTCTACAAAAAGTAAGTATACATTTTCTATCTATGATTCTCCTATTAAATTTTTAAGCATTTCTTTTAAGTTTAACTATTTATCTACAATAGTGTTACTCAGTGTTACGTTAAGTTATGCTGCCACCCCGGGGAAAACTATATTATGCTGCTCTTAAAAAATTGTAATTTAAAATTATGTTTACCAGATTACTAATAAAGTAATAACAATCAGTAATGTATCAACAAAGACGATTCAAGTG
The DNA here is from genome assembly GCA_902439185.1 of Cinara cedri. Lineage (NCBI taxonomy): Eukaryota > Metazoa > Arthropoda > Insecta > Hemiptera > Aphididae > Cinara > Cinara cedri. The sequence continues at coordinate 106,488 of CABPRJ010000950.1, forward strand.
TACTAGATCCTCTAAAGCCTAAAAAAATAAAATTTTACTTTTTAATCCGAAAAAATGGATATTTTTTTAAACATTGAACACGCCCATTGGAAAATTTGATAACATTTACGGTTAATAAGTCGGTCGTTTATACAAATTGTACACGGGATATTGATAGCCGACGAGGTTATCAAAAAATTATTATTGTATGAATATATGATTAGGCAGTTTATATTTAAAATTGATTTTTGGAAGTCCTATTTTCGTTTGCGAGTGAATAAGAGTTTGATATAATTAGGTTGCGGATTTAAATGCTCTAAAAAACAAGAAATTTGCACTTGTGTAAAAAAGAAGTTAAAAAATGTTTTTAAAAACTATTTTAAACATAGAAAAAAAACTTTTTTTATTATTTATATATACATTTACTAAACACAAAAGCGCAAATAGCGCAATATACGACTGCACTAAAACTGGATAAATAGCTTATCGTTTTCTATATTGCAGCCGATATCACATTTATCTAGTGAAATAGGTAAATCTATAATATTACATTTTTAAAATGGAGACATGAATATTTTTTTTTTTTTTGGGAGGAAATTAAAATATATTTTATCAAATTTTTCAATAATTCTATGAAGGTTGCAAAAAAAAGAAAAGTTTTCGCTTTAAAAACTTAAAAAGTTCTAAAAAATACAAAATAAAAGTTTAATATTTTAACTATTTGATGAATGAAACGAATTTTATGCTTGGAAAGCATTGCTTTAGGATATTCAGAAAAAAAAATTGAATTTGCATTATATTTCCCACCATAGATATAATATTATTATAATAAGACAGCGGTAATGCCACTGCTCCGTTGACGACAACCGTCTCTTATTAACAGTCGCGCTTCCATTAATCGAATTACATTAAATTTTCGTCCACTTGATGAATTGAGAACAGGAAATCCTAATACTGCAAACGCCCAACCGAGAAAATAAACCGTTTCGCCTTTCAACACGATAATAATATCGTGTATACAAAACATATTTCAAGTAAAGTATCACCGGGTGGAATTTCCTTATCTTTTAAGGTATGTACCGAGTGAAAAAATCAAACCATTTTTACTATACAAAAGAGAGTTTTTTTAAGAAGAGTAACATTTTTAATAAACTTTGCTATACACACTCGAAATTTTATACGTAAAATGAAAATTTAGTCTGTAGATCTGTACTTATGTTTGTCTTGTCTATTCGTCTGCCCGTTACAAAAATCTATTCCGATATTGATACAACTTTGCACAATTGACATTCAAAATAAGAAGAAGGTCGCTGTTTACTTTTTGTCTCGGAATTTACTTCCTTAAGGGTAGCTCAAACTTAACTCAAACTGTAACCAAAAAGTTAAATGCATTAAGATCTTGTAAATTGGTCCAACGATGGTTACCCCGTTTTAATGGCATAGCTTAATTTAAGAGTTCTATCTCACTTAACGCGTTCCTTTCCTACCTTTGTGGTAGCCTTTATGGCGTTGCCCTTCTTATTTATGTAGGTTATACACTATAGGTAATATATATATTAATGTTCATATTACAACTTTTTTTTTAAAATCACTATTTTTTAAGTTACTAATTGTATTATCCGGTATATCCTGTGTTTAATCTTTTCAAAAACAGAAATAAATTCAATAAATTAAATTTAACGTGTCTCTGCGTTTCCAACCTTATCCCTTCAAAGTAAAGTTAATTATTGTTGCCGATAATTTATTTTTTAGCAAGGGTATTTTCTTGCCTGTAATAACCAAACGAAATAATAAAAAAAGTTGAGATAATGGGGAAGGGTGCAGCTACTAGTGTAGGTATAAAGTTGGGAAGGTAGGATACAGACAAGAATTTAATGTATATCTGTTAGCAACGATAAATCATTACTAACGAAAAAACGATTACACGCGTTTAATGCTATAGGTCTAATTAAANCTATCAATCTTTCTCTTATTTCTTCCTGACTATTTGCGTTTTCATTCACCCAAGTTCCTAGGTATTTGAAATGTTCTACTCTTTCAAATGAGAAACCTTCTATTTCTAATTGTCTTGCCTTTGATGTTTTCTGGATAGTATTAGGTATTTTGTTTTATCTCCATTTATGTTACGACCTATTTCTTTCCCTGCCCTTATTAGCTCTTTTGTGGATTGTTTCAGACTCTCCTATATAGTAAAATATATAGTCAATATAGTAAATATTAAATTGGTACCAATTCTAAGAGTCTATTACACTTTAGTACTGACTAATGTCACGGGCACAGTCACGAAAGAACGGTAATAGGTGTCTATGAATAGTGAAAACATTTATTTTGGTAGGTAAGTAAATACATTTTTTCTAGAACTAATAAATAAAATTAACTATATTTTAAATAAATCTTGATGTATAAAGATGTTATTAGTTTAGGGTTAGGAGTGTGGGGGACTTTCCCCCCGTTGCTTATACTGACATTAAAAGTATTTTGCACCTAGTAAGATTCTTCTCCGTGGGCGTCCCTGTAGTTGAACCGTAATATATTACGATAGAAACTAAATGTTACTTCAATGGTCGAGCCTCGGTTTTAAATTAATTGTGGTCAAATTGATAATTTGATAAATCTAACTGTTCATTGATATTTATCAGTTTACTATTTTTATCTCCGCCAAATCCATCCATTCTAAAGCTATACTTTTTCAACTGAATGCATAATACGTTAGGCGTTTTTTCAATGGAGCATTTTTTTCGAGCAGCAACTGGCCGTCGACATCTCTCACATATATACGATTCGTCTAATATTTCTTTTTTGAAGTAATTGTCTAAAGCGGTATTATTAAAGCGGTAAGATCTCATAAGATCTTAAGATCTCTTAATATCTTAAGATATTGAGAAATGTAATCGATGTATGCCCACATTTAACACATTTTACCTCATTTCTGATATAACCGCCAATTTTAATATTTGGTTAATCGGTGTTATTTGTTTAGAATAGTTATCTGAAGATTTGGTAACGTGTCCGGATAAGTACCGGATAAGTAGCACCGTTTTATACTATTAGCGAAATAACGGGGGAACTCATGGCCATCCTCTTGACGGTTCATCGACAAATTTACATATTAAAGATAAGTTATCGGTGATAATTGACGTTTTAAAGCTCGATCCAGTACGTTTTTGAGATAATAAAAATATATTGCTTACAGATAATACAAATCTTTTGACCTTTATTTTTTTGTTTACAAGTTTCTCGGTGTTATTTATCGTTCACTAACCAATTGATAAATGCTGGAATATGAATTAACGCTTGCAACGTAGAATTTATGTAACATATTACTTCCGAATTATTTAAAATAGCTGTGATATTTTTGTCTTGCCATCCGAGATGTACACATTTCGGAAAAAACAATATAATTTTTGGTTTAGGTAAATAAGTTATTTTAATTAAATCACAATTAAGTCTTTCATTTTGTATAATCATATCTTTTTTTACTACAAACACTTTGCAGTCACAAAACAATTATCTTTCATTTCGGATAATATGGATAGTTTATGTTCTAATAATTCAAATTCCACATTTTTTCTTAAAATATTCCTCTTTGGTGTATATAAATAATTAGAATAGTAATCGACCATAGTTTTATAATGAGTTTCATACTCAGTAACATTACTAGAGAGTAAATCGAAAGAGTTAAAACCTACTTCATTACTGGCGGCAATCATTATAAGTCCAAGTCACAATTTGCTTAATTGAATTTTGTTGAATCTAGTACAGTAGCAATGTGTTGTATAATCGGTATGTCATGCAAACATATAAAACTATTAAAGCAAAAATAGTAAATAAACAACTATAAAATGTATTTATTCAGTTACTTATTATTTATTTAATAAGTTACAGAACTCACTCAGTAAACAAAATATTTTCATAATATGAACAAAATAATTTTAGGAAAATTACAGTTGTAAAAATATTTTCGATTATTGTTAAACAATGGTGCAAATGTTGTCGAAATATTTGTTGCTCAAATAGTTTATGTTTGGAGAATAACATTCATCAAACATTTTAATCTTATATTTCTAAAACGTTTAATTTTTATATTTTCTTGGAAACATTATACAAATATTTAGAAAACGTATAAAAATATAAACATGCATGTATGATATGTATAAACATATTTGTATGCATGCAAATATAAAATATATTTATAGTATTTATATTATATAATATTATAAGTTGAAAGTGATAAAAGACGATTGAAATAGAAACAGTTAAAATAAAATACAAAATAGCAAATGGAGAATCAAAGAACCAAATTATTAATTTACGTTTGAATGGTTAGTTAGACGTGGCATTCTATGAATGGGACGGTTGGGAAGGAGGAGATAATAGGAATTTTGAGTTGATTATGAATAAAAGGACATTCATGAGGAGGATACTGAATTTTCAGCATGAATGAGTCATAAGACAAAAGTTTATTCTGGGCACGTTTTAACCATACTTAACCCTTTGTCAGATATGAATACCAGACTACCCTACTGCACTATGAAAATTGTAATGAACTAAGGCTAAATAGAGTATACGGAGGCAGATAAGTATAAGTCCCGATATTACACTTGAAAACTAACCTTTAGGACTTTACCAACAGTAACATCGATGTGCTGTTCATAGTTATTAAGGGTAGCGGCGAAGCGGGGAAACGAAAATAAAGAAGGGCAACGCCGGGCGGAACAACTATAATATCATAATAATAATAGTGTTATAAGTTATGGTTTCCTGAAGCTTTTGTGTGTATGTGTGTAAATTTTCAAGGTGTCGTCGAGTGTTTATTTGACGTTGATAGATAAAAATAAAAAATATCGAACACCATATAATGGTGCTCTTACTATATTCTTACTAAACGCCTGTCAATAATTTAACTGTCGTATTTCAAATAGTCAAGTGTTTTAAATAATTAAAAAAAAAAAAAAAATACTAATGATGAAAAAGAAAAGGTGGGTAGTCATCGTTGAGCTTTTAATTGAATTTTTTTTTGTATTTTCGCTGTTTTCGAATTATATTCCATAGCATATATCGACCATTTCATTTTATGTACCTGTATGAATTATAAATTTCCCGGTATGCGGCAGATCCAGAATTTATGGAACGTGTGCGGCATATTCACCGTCGATCTGTCCTACAAAAAATTTCAATGCATATGGTCCGTACTATTGATGGCCACGTGTGTGTATAATTTTTCCGTCGCCACGCAAATCTTGTGCAAAATGGACCAATGGTGTACGATTTTCTCGACGCCTATGGTGGCTATGTACGACTGGGTATTAGCGTGCACGACTCTGCTGTCCAGAATCACCATTATGGTTCAGTCTAAACGTAATTTCGTCAAGTACAAAGCGACCGTCAAAGCTTTCGAGGTATATTCACCGACGTCGCCCGCACAACTGAAGAACTACGAACTGTTTTCGCTTTCGGTAGTCCTCCTATGCCTGACAGTAATTCTACCGGCAAACGTCACCAGGCTGTATTACTTGTATTACTACGAGACCCGCAAAGACCGTGCGTTGGTAATCTACTACATATTCTTGTACATGCAAAATCTGAGCATGTGTTGCGTAGAGACCCAATTCGTCTCTCAGTGTTTCGCGGTGTACACCAAGTTCCGGGAAATAAACGGTGATTTAAAAGAACTGAAGGACGAAAACAACGTGGGACGCGGTAAATACCCGTTCACCATGGCGGTCGTGTCAGAGACGCCACCGCGGGCAAAAGTCGTAGGCAAGGGGGTCGCCTGCACCTCCTTGCAGGGGCACGTCTGCGGATACGATATGGGTTTTTATAAGTCGTGGTTCAATGGTCATCCGATGGCCAATGCGGTGGAATTACTCAGAATCAGACACTGGCTGATACGCCACGCCGTCGAAACGCTAAACGGTTTTTTCGGGATCCACATGGGACTTTCTGTGTTCGTGCTCTGTGTAATGGCCCTATTAGATATTTATTACGAGATATTTCACGATTCTCCGTCCAAATTATTGGTGTTCGGTTGGTTACTGCAATACTCTTTGAGAATTTTCATGATTATCCTGGTAGCACATTGTACAACGAAACAGGTAAGGCGATAATCCGTAGAGTTTAAATAATACATAATTCTATGTTTATTTATTTTATTTGTAAAATCTATAAGCCGGTGGTGTATTTACAACTTTTTAGGGTTGAGGCGAGTCCATAATTTATAAATAGTTAACGGATTTTAATTTAATAAAAAGTAAAAATATTTAAATATACTGTTATAATTTAAAACAACGCTTTTAATTTTTTTTAAAGCTATTCGAACAATATAAAACAACTGATAGTCATGTACCCCACCGAGTGATAATAGGCTCAGGAAGTAGAATTAAATTTGAGTACATATCTTTAAAAATGTCTAGTTGACTTAGTCATTTAAAAAAAATATTTAAAAATATTTTTGCAAAAAATATTTAAAAATATTTTTGCAAAAAATCTTTAAATGCAGAATTTTTCAATTTAAAAAGTGGGATGTCTAGACGTATTAAAGCACGGTAAGAATCACCATTAAAAAAAAATTAGTGGATTTAGACACAGTAGAAATAAAATTTTGTTAAAATTTAAATTTTCTGCTTCTATTGTCTTTATGTGTACCGGTAATGATATGCTAAATAACTAGACCACGATGGTCAATAGATATTGATTTTTCACAAGATCCACAGTAAAAAACTTGTCTATCACTTCCACAAGTTCCATTCGGAAATTTTTGCAAATGAAGACTTTTGATTTTTTAGATGCATGTGATTTTGGGTGTATCTAAATTATCAAAATTATCAAACATGTAATAATATAAAATTTCACTAACGGATAAAAAATACACAAACGGACACGACATGAAAATAACGTGATCGGAGGGTGAACGCGTTTGTACAACTGAGCACTAAAATTTTTATCAGGATAATTATGGAATCGTCGTTTGATGTCAAAAAATATACAGACCTCATCTTATCATGCTATACAACGTAAAATACCTACTAAAATAAACATGAAAATTCTGCAATAATATAAAACATATTATAAATTTATTTGTAAAATATTTAAAAACACTTAAAAAAATTTTAGCGCTGACTTATTCAAAATATAATGAAACGTACGATAAAGACTTTATCGTAAAAATACCTCGACTATATTCGCATATTCGCACTTAATATTTAGCCACAGCTTGGAAACCCAATAGCATCAACAATACGACCATAACATATAATTTTCTATACTTATTACTTAATTATGCTGTAGGAATATTTATCTGTTTTAATTTTTTTTCTTTTTGGTTCTGTGGGAGGGAATCAGGGATACTGGACCACCCGTCCGCTGTAAATATACCACTGCTACCATCTAATATCTAAATTTCAGGCAATGAAAACAAAATCGTTAATTGCACTCACGGATAACCAAACGTTGGATAACAATACAAAAGAAGAGGTGAGACCACGACTATTTTCAAGTATCAATAATAATTTGATAATAAATGATAATTCGTATTGTGTATATATATGTATACAGAGTGATCAATCCTCTTACAGAGGAAACTTGTTATTTTGGAAACTATTACCTTTTTCGGATTTTAATTTTTTTTTTGACAATTACAGAAACCAATACCTAGTTCTAAAATGTTATACATCACTGTTATTTTTGTCACCCTTTCATCTGGGGATGAAACCATTACCCAGTTTTGATTTCCAAATAGCAACCTGTAAAATTAATAAAATTTCATAAAAAGACAAAGTTTTAGGTTAATTACATTTGACGATATATAAAACTTTTAATTGAAGAGAGGTCGAACACTGTTCAAACGCCATGGATCGTACCGCAAAATGATGCTCCATTACTTTTCATCTATACAAACTTAAAATTGAAATATCCCATCAACTAGTTGACGGAAGTTAAAAATGAATCGAAACTTAAACTTCGTTTATTGGTGGAATTTTTATTAAAGGTTTCCATTTTAAAATCAAAATTGGGTAATGGTTTCACCCTCGAAAAATAACGGAAATGCAACATTTTAGAGCAAATTGCTTCTTAGGTTGTTAAAAAAAATGGAAAAGAATCACGAAGAAGGTGAATACTTTTTGAGATAATGAGTGTCTTATTGAAAATTGGTCACTCTGTATACTGAATATTTTGTATTATATGATTTTAGTTGCGGTTGTTTTTAAATCAGATTGACAGTTCCTCGATTGAATTTACTGTATACGATTTTTTTACACTGAATACACAAGTTATAAAATCGGTAGGTTATACACTATAGGTAATATATATATTAATGTTCATATTACAACTTTTTTTTAAAATCACTATTTTTTAAGCTACTAATTGTATTATCCGGTATATCCTGTGTTTAATCTTTTCAAAAACAGAAATAAATTCAATAAATTAAATTTAACGTGTCTCTGCGTTTCCAACCTTATCCCTTCAAAGTAAAGTTAATTATTGTTACCGATAATTTATCTTTTAGCAAGGGTATTTTCTTGTCTGTAATAACCAAACGAAATAATAAAAAAAGTTGAGATAATGGGGAAGGGTGCAGCTACTAGTGTAGGTATAAAGTTGGGAAGGTAGGATACAGACGAGAATTTAATGTATATCTATTAGCAACGATAAACCATTACTAACAAAATAACGATTCTGAGCGGAGTTCAATGGTAGTGATGCTTTATCAACAATATATATGCCATATTATAGTAAAAAAATTAAATAGGCTCTATATATTTTCTTTAATAATATTTGTTTAATGTTGTACCTATTTTCCTAGTTTTCCTACGTTTTTCCGGGTTTTCCCATGTTTTCCTTTCTGAAAAGGTGCTACAATCCGAGCAAGTCTTCTGATAGAAAAGTTGTTTACAAATTAAAAAAAAATCTTTGTAAATCCATAAACTTCTTCGCTCCACTCAGAATCTAAAACTGGTTTTATTTTCATTTAGGTAACTTATAAATAAATAAAAGAAATAGATTTTAACGGTTTTACGATTGGAAATTGAAATTTCGTACCAGAAAATCAGAAGCCGTTAAAATAATATAACCGTACGATTTGGTTTTGTCAACCTTATCACCCGACTATTTTCTATAACACGCTACCTATATATACATTCATATAATACGAATATATATTCCTGTATATACATTCAAGTTTCACTACAGAGCGTATTTATGAATCTAGAATACAAATTTACGAGTTACCGCTACATAATATTATAGTATGTTTATAATAATTTACATATATTAAAACTAAAAATTGATCTACTTGGTGTGTCATTTACATATAATATTTTATTGTTATGCAGGCTATTGCTGCTGGTACAACATATTTAGTTATTTTAATGGAACTTCACACTTATAATAAACAATGAAACTATATTTTACAACCTGCGACATCAGGTACGTCAGTTTTAAATGTACCTATATATAAAACAAATTTATAATTTTTAATCTACAATCAAAATAGTATATACTTGTAATTATTAATATATAATCATAATGTATTATATTTAATTCGATGTAAGTATTTAAATTATTTATTTTAATACATTATGATATTAGATGCTATATTATAAACTTAATAATCAAAATCAAAAGAATATCAGAAAGATATAAATGTATATATGTAAATACACCTATATATTCGAGCTGTGTGTTTTTTTTTCTGATCAACCTTGTATATATTTGTATGATTATTTTTAAAAATGCGTGTTCAATAATAATAATACTATTAATAAGGATGAACTATGTTTTCTATAATGTCTACGTTAGTCTTGAACATTTATTACTCAAATTCTCTGTTAGATAACTATATTATTTTTTATTTAAAAACGGCGATAAAAGCCGTAAATCACACGATTTCAGGGTTATATCAGTGGTTGTTGCACAAAAAGGACGGTGCGGCGAAATTAATTATAGACTTTAGTATAGAAATAAATATAGATCACAGTTATTGGAAGTAAGTTAAAATATTAAACAGCTGTTACTTTATACGATTATCTATAAAAATAAATCTATTGAACAATATTTGTCACTCGGCCATATTTAAGCTAGGACTGTTGACAAAAATCCAAAATGAAAACAACATTATATTTTATAATCATTTCTGGACAGTCTTTATATACCTACAAGTCAAAACTAAATAAAATAATAAAAGTTGGTCCCATTATTCGGGGGGAGGGGGAGGGGGAATCAGAGAGGGGTAGTATTATTCATTTTAATTAGGTACCTACTGTTTTTATAGATAGTTATAAAATTATATAATACACCAAAATAACCAATAATACAATTTATTTCGGGAAGAGGGCAGCGCGTTCCCCGCAGACTACGACATTAGTGCTTGGAAAGTTCTTTTTAAAAATATGAGAATGTTCATCTCCTTAAAATGGAACTTATTCCAAACTTGTTCTAGAATTTAAGAAAGAAACTAGCTCCTATCTCGTCCCTAACAAAGGAACATTTTCCATTCTTTAAATAGAAATAATACAAATCATTAAACTGTACAAATATATACATTTTTAAATTAATTTGGGTAGGTACTTGTTATTCTATAGTTGGAATTAAGAATATGTTGTTATACATACATGATGAAAAAAAAAAATAAAAAAAAAAAGTAGCTGATATTGGGTACGTATGCGGCCATTGTTGTAGTTGGATAGTGGGAAAGGCGGGATACATAAAGTTATTTAATTTATATCGGTAACCAACGATAAACCATTGATAAAGAAAAACGATTTGAAGTGAAGACCGGCTATACATGTTTTGAAAATTGTAAATATTTACGATTTTTGTCAAAATTTGATTTTATAATACTCTTATAAAAAAAAACTGCATTCAACTAAATGTTTTTTTTCATTTGCCACGAAGTATGACTTAAAATGAACCTCCCATCAAATTTTCAAGCATTTCTTTTAAATCTAATAATTTATCTACAGTTCTACAGAGTACTTATCAAATAAAAATTAATTATTAGCTATAATATAATATTATTAGCACAAAAATTGCTCGAGTGTTTTGAAAAATTTACCACGTTAAGAAAAGCAAATATAAATTTCTGTATAAATAAGTCTTTACGAATATGTTGAACTAAATTACAACAAAAAACAAAATTGAAAATAATTAAGTCATTATTTTCGTATTTTGGTAATTTGGAAAAACTAAACGATTAAAAAACGATTAATATTTACGAATGTTTTCTACCAGAAATTTTGCTCCAAAATGTTTTGTTGAATTTTTAATCTAGTCGATAATCAAGAAAGCTATTTTTTTTTTTTTACGTATTTTTCGGCTTTGTTCAATTATTAAAAATCTACAAAAAATAAAAAAATTCAAAAAATAGCTTTCTTGATTATCGACTAGATTAAAAATTCAACAAAACATTTTGGAGCAACATTTCTGGTAGAAAACATTATTTGCATGAATAAAAATATAATTAAATCGGGACGCCATGTTGCCGTAAATATTAATTGTTTTTTAATCGTTTAGTTTTTCCAAATTACCACTTTAGATATCAAAAAACTATTTTCTACGGTAGAGGCTATATGTTAAAAGATACAAAATCGATCACATGTCATTTTTAAATTTAAGCAATATTTTTGGTAAAAAACATTAGTTGTAAAAATTACTAACAATGAAAAACGGTAACGTCGTAGCGTGCCGTAAATATTTGCCGTTTTACGCATAATTTTCTCTCGGGTTTTTTCCAATTATTTTGAAAATTCTTAGAAAAATAAAAAAAAATAATAATCTTTCTAATACATCAACTAGACAAAATCTTCTTTCGAAAATGTGCTGCACTTGATACACCGGAACAAGATTCCTGGTAGAAAAGTTGTCACAGGCCAAAAAAAAAAAAAATTGTTAAACTATTGAATTTCTTGCTATGCTCAAAATCTAAAGTACGTATAATGAGCATCAAAAATATAGCTGTGTTGGGTAATTGTACAATATCGTAAATCGTGATATTTGCCGTTTGAAATTGCACCGGTTGCATACTCTACTGAAACCCCCCCCCTCTCGTAGTGCCACTTACGAACAGTACATAATATTTACATACTAATGTTTTGGATGCTTTGTTACTTGACAGCTTTGTTTGATAGGGACAGCGGTCAGCAACATAATAAAAATACAAATTTATTCATATTGCCCACTATTTGTATTGTCCGTTGATCAGCATTCGGTTGTTGAATCGTACACTTCCTACGGTAAACGATATTTTTAAGCAGCACATTATTTATGACTGTAGGCATTTACGCACATTCATTCTACATCTCGGGAGTGCTAAACAATTTACGTAAGGGTATCACGTGGGGGGCTTTGCCGGATTTTCAATAACGAATCTTTCATTGCCTGATAAATAACCAACAAGGGATAGGTACCTCCTTAAAAATATGGAAACAATTAACATAAACTTACATACGTAATAATATAATAAAAATACTGTATAATATTTATTATTAATATTTTAATAATTTTATATGCTTATAATAAAATTATAAGTAAATACCTAACAAATAGACCTAATAACATTGTAACTTACGGCTAGTGTGTCTTTTAAGTCCGATGTCGTTTACGAGTTTACGACTCATGCAACACGTAACGTAACTTAATCACGAAGCACAGATCTTAAGTCACGAACTCACCATTATAAATTATTGGTAAATCGGATAAATTCAAATGTTGAACTTTATCATATTATCAGTTATTAGATAGTGAGACTCCATAGATAGTAAAGATATTATCACAATCTTATATAATATTATGATGAAATGAACCTAGCCGACTGCCGTGGACATTATTATATTAATCCACCTTGTGTGTGAGTTTCATACAAAAGTTTTATTATATTATCAAATTTTGAGTAAAGCGGATAAACAATAATTAAAAATAATGAAGAGCACGAAGAAGATACGATAGATAATAATTTATAATATTGTAATAATAATCGATATATTATTTGTCTGTACTTGGTAAACCGATTTTTATCGTATCGTATTTCACCCATGGGCATATGTCCATGATTTCACCCGTTCACCGAACAATAGAAACCTTGTTATCGTATATTGTACAATAATTATTATTTACATTATCATTTTTGTACAATAGATATTAAACGTCTGGTTAGACTGGCGTCTTTTTTTTTTAATAATTCAAAAACCCGTTTTGTACAAACACAAGCGGTTTTTACCGTACATAAATTGTGCGGGCGCATTTGGATTGGCGACACTGCACTCATTTAAAGATTGATAAAATAAATAATAATAAATATTGTAAAAATGATAAAATGATACAGTTTTCGTGCAATTTTTTTACTCAATTTAAAAAGTAAATAATGTTTATATTTTTATTTAAAGTTACCTAAATTAATTTGATATGTACTCTTTTCATTAAAATTTATCCTCCTACTTACGAAAATTTATATTATTGATGACGTGTTGTCGTGGTACCACCTGTAAGTATTAATTTGTTTACTTACCGTTTTTTGTAACTTCTTAAATAGGTAATTACAATTTTTTTTGCCTCAGTTTTACAGTATTCAGCTATTAGATAATGGCAAGTGTCAGGGACAGTGACATATCATTATGGTTACACAACAAATTGGGCACGACCAGCGATACATGGATAAGTGGCTCAATATGTACACAACTGACATCCGATGTGTTGCGTAACATAAAAGATTGTTTCCCTGATTTACAAACACAAGTTAAACTCAAATTATTATTATCGTTTTTTCATATTCCACGAAGAAATATAGCAGAAGTAATGACTCATTTCTATTGTATTAGATGTGAACTATTTTTTTTAAAACTGATTATTTGCTTTTAGTGGCGGACAGAACTCGAAGAAATTTTAGAAGTGGCTTGTGTAGATAGCGAACAATGGGTTTCTATGTTAGCTGAAATGATGAAAACATTCCCATCAACTGGTAGTCTTAATGTAACAGAATTTTTTCATAATGAAGATAACAACAGAATATTTAATGATCTGATAACAGATTTAAAAAAAATAGGTGTGCATTATTCGTTGTTTGTTGATTTTATTTGCAAACCAAGAATCTATTAATATAAATTTGGATTTTATGTTTCTATAGTTAGAAAAAATATGGATTATACAATGTTGCCTTTAGAATGTCTTTATTTGAACAAAAGTGCTTTAGTTAATGTAGTCGGTCCACCGGTAAGTAAATATTAAAACAAACACATAGCACATAATTATAATTAATTCAATGTTAATATCGAATAAAGGATTAATTAATCTGTAAATTATCAATTACTAAACATAATGTGGATTTATTAGATAGCTATGCCTATCAACCATAAATTAACTTGATTTAACCTAATGTAATACGTATAACATTTTATCAAAAGGTTAAAAATCAATTTCCTTTTAGTACTTTTTAAATTATTATTATTTGTCATTCTTAATCAATGTTTTCGAGTTTAACATTTTATGGTTAATTATGATTTTTTATTGTATTTGTTGTAATTCTTTACTTTATGTTAACTATTTGTCAAAATTAGCCATTGTATTAAAAATCAAGGTCACATGATCTAAATATTTTTTTAAAACAATAAATATATGTATAGTTATAATTTTTTATATTATTGTATTTTGTTGGTCAACAGCCTACCGCAGTCAAACATTTCAATTTAAAAAGAAAACCTAAAGCAGCTGCTATCAAAGCCGAACTAATGAATAAAGCTAATGATGCAGCCAATAATATAAAGAAACATGCAGCACCTACAGTTCCAGTACGATCGAGAGGCATGCCTCGTAAAATGACTGATACGAGTATATTAAATTTGTTATTATATATATCATTATTATTATTTTTTAATGTAATAATTCATATAATTATATATATACTTTTTGTAGCGCCTTTAAAAGGTATACCAAGCCGCTCGTTACCTAGTGGTGGATTCCGTTCTAATCCGATAAATAGCACTATGACTACTCCCGCGAGACCTGGTGTTCGTAAAGACTGTGGTATTAAAATATTAGAAATTACTGAACAACCTATTGGTTACGCTCAAGCAAAAAAACGCAAGAAGGCTGGTAAGTTATTTTTTGTTAATCAAATTTTGTTAAAAAATAATAATTTACATTTAACCTTTAGAAATGGAAGAAAACAAACGTCTTTTGGAAGCCAATAATGTATCGACTTCTGGAACTACTTGTCAACCAAATTCTAAAACCGAAGTCACATCTACCACTCCAGATTATGCTGCTGGTTTAGCCCCATTAAACCCACCGACTCCAGCACCATCTACACCACAACATGTACCTAGTTATGTAGCACCTTCTACGCCTTTACCAACAGAACCAGTAAAAGAAGAGCCTGCAAGTATGTGTGATTATAATAGTGACTTCTTTTTAACGCCATTAAAACACATATTCCTTTTAATACATAGATAAAAATATATAAGACTTCTAAAAATTGAATAGTTAAATTCACAATTAACTAGTATTTATGTGTATTTTTCAAATATTACTTAATCTTTAAAAAAGAAAATCATAATAATTATAATTCTTTTTATTTCCAAAATCCGTTAAATGAAACATAAAAGTAGTTAAAATAATAATAAATATTAACATTAAGTCAATACTGACATTAGTATTTTTATTTTGTGTGATATTTACAATGCGTATAAACAACACTAACTTTGGCTCATTTATTTAAAATAATTATTTTGTCATATTTATTAATTTATTTTGTTTTAATTCTTTATAAAATAATATAAAAGTTATAAAAAATAAATAATAAAATAAAAATAGTTAAAAAAAAATGAGTTGTATAATATTTTCTGTTTGGTTTAAATGTCTTTCAAAAATACACATGATGTAATGTTATTATATGGTTAATATATAGCTAAGTACATGTTATCATTATAGTTCCTTGTAGTAGTAGAGGAGGGGAAAATCAGCTTAATGTATCAGATAGTTTTTCATTATATAGATTCGATAGGTAGTACATACTCTGTTTTTTTTATCTAAACTAACATTTATTTCTAAAAACCTTAAAATTGCCGCGTATATATTTTTGTATTTTAGTATAATAATGTAAATAAATTTAAGAGGGGTGTTCGAATTCCTTGGAACTCCTCAGATATAACTTAGATAAATTTCAAAATATTTCTTATGACTGTTAGGGACACTGTACATATGATTAACATTATTAAAAAAGACCTCTAATTATTACATGATATTAAATTATTCAGATCTTATATAGTGATTATTTTTTTTTTCTTTTGCAAAATAACTTGATAAGTACAATTTGCCAAGATAAATTAAATTGTTAAAATTTGTTTTTGCCTTGTTTCATTTTTAAAAAAAAATTATTATTATATTTTTAATATAACTTTATAAGGTTAGGTTAGATTAGTACTAATAGAACTAATAGTACTTATTATCATTATATTAAATTTCCATTATAGTATATACTATATGTTTCATATAGTTCAATATTTTATAGTTGGCAGAGAAATCCCATTTTTTACCATTTATTAAAAAAATAAAACGTCAACTTATCAACTTGTTTAATACATAAACGAAAGTTTTTTTCTAAATCATCAAATTTAAATTCTAAATATTTAAAATAAGTATATTTAACATTTAAATAAAATATTACATTTTCAATTTACTTGTAGCTGTTTCAAGTGCTACACCACTTGCCGAAGAATCACCACCTGCTGCAGTCGCTTCAAAAGTCATTCATGTAAGTAATCAATATTTTCATTAAATTTGATCGCTTATATTGCACTTCATTGAGGAATGTTTATTTTTAACTATATTATATTTTTTTTTTATCTTAGTCACCAATAGTGCAAATGCAAGTTCGTCCACAAACGGCCCAAGTTGGTGTATCTACAACAACTGCAAATACTACTCCAATACAGCTTTCTCTAACGGTATGCCCCAATTATATTAAATGAAAATTAATTTTATTTGTTAAATTTTTAAATAGGTATTTATTTTTATATATTTTTTATTACTACAGAGGAGCCAAATGAAAGAAGCGCATGATATGTTTAGAAATTCCAATAAAGTAACTCGTCCAGAGAAAGCTCTAATATTAGGTTTTATGGCCGGGAGTCGAGGTAATTTAACTCATGTCATTAAAGTTTCTAATATTATGTTTTTTCAATTAATTTTAATATATTTTTAGACAATCCATGTCCTCAATTGGGTAGCCTAGTAACAGTAAAATTAAGTGAAGATCATGAGACTGTACTACAGAATGACCACACCTTAGTAAACATGTTAGTTGAAACTCATTTCCAAATGAATTATAATACAGGCGAATGGAAAAGAATAAAGAAATATATCGAGTTAGATCAAACAAGTATGCCAGTAGCCAGTAGTCAACTCGCTGCATTGGCAGCAGCTGCCACTGCATTACAAAATCAATCTTAATGACCTCAAATCATTATTTTAGCTGCTTAAATGTAAAAAAAAAAAACAACTTTCCATTGTACAAAAAAAAAAAAAATAATAATAATGAAAAAAAAGACTTATGCATCAGTAAGTTACACATAATGTTTTTTATTGAATGAGATGAACATTTTTTTTATATATAACAATCCTAAAATCTACAAACGAATAAAAACATTACAAGACTAATGAACGTTACATAAATAAATTACATTTTAAACTTTTTACATTTTAAACTATTGTATAACTTTCCAACAACATATTGCTCTTTGATCATCTGGAGCTTCATCAAATATTTTTCTTCCATCAGGTGTCACATATTTGTTAATCTGGTAATCGTGAAGTATTTTATAACCGAACACGTTTGCTCCGAGTTGCTAAAACAAAGAAGCATTTATATATAATATATATTTTTATTATAAATGTACCTAATGCTGTTCTAAAAATTGAATTGTGTATGCAATCTTATTGAACAATATTATTACTTGCCTTAGCATATGATTTTGCATTTTGCAATGGCAATAGTATTGTTTTGTGTTATACATTATGTGATCAAGTTAATTAGTATAAAAAATATCTTTAATTGAACTTGCATGATGTTTTCTTAGTTTTAATTTTTTTTCTCACCTGTGTCAGGGGATTTGTATTTGTAGTGAATATGCCTTTGAATTGTTTAGCTTTACCAAGCCGCAAAACTCTTTGTTCCATATACGTTATAACTTCGACATTAGTGGACGTGTCCAGCGATTTGTCTGTACCCATCATAAAACTGTGTAATATACTCCCTTTGCTTTTAGGCAGATGGTCCCTCCTGCGTCGCAGAAAAAAAAAAATGATATATAAATAAATAATTTAAGAATGACGTGAATTACATCTCGTCTTAAATGTGTGAAATTATTGCTATACCTAATTGGACCTTCAAGGTACTCAAGAAATTCAAAAATGACCGACAAACGTCCATTGAACTCTACTTCAGGTTCGTCCAGTGCATCAAAATTTAATGCCGCGCCTAGTAGCTGATCAGATTCTTTGGAGTGCACCACAAAACTATAAAACATACACATACATTCACATGAGGTTTTAGAATTAGGTTCTCACGTTTCCCCATTTACCGTACCTTAAGTCTTTTTCGAGAAGTGGTTCCCACAGCATTTCAAGAATGTCCGTGTAGTCGCTATACGGCACCTTTGGTTTGAGCCAATGTTCCATGTCCGCCTTCTCGTAAAAGCTTTCAGCTATTATCCTGTCAAACAGTTCGGATGATAATATTATTTCAATACACGTTAAGTATATATTCGTCTAAGACAAGAGTGGAATAGATTGACACGCACTTGATCACGTCTTCTTTGTGTTTGGGCTCGAGCATTTGCATCGTATATTTTTCTGATAACCATTGATCGTCATCGAAACACGACGGCCGATTAGCCTTGGACGTTTTGCCGCTGAACCGCATTTTATTAATAACGATGCCGAAATTGGGTGCCGTTATAAAATCGCTGACGGCTACAATACATAAAAATTAAGATATGATACTGCTGATTAATGTGCCATTATTGTTGGTAGGTTTTGAAAGGCAGTTATATTTACGATTTTTGTAAAAATTTGATTTTAAAACTTATAAAAAAAAAAAAATCCTGCATTACACACAATATTAAGTACGGTTTTTAATGAATCTCTTGTCAAATTTTTAACCATTTTTAATTAACAGTTCTATCCTCAAAATACCTATCGAATAAAAATGATGTAAAAACGAATTATTAAAATTAAAATAGAGTTTATAAATAGCTCAAAAAGTTCGATTCTTTACGAATATTTTTAACTGATTTATGAAAAGATAAAATTGAAAATAATAAAAGCATTATTTTCGAAAATGTTCTCGTTCTTTCTACGTATTTTTTGGTTTTGCTCAATTGTTAAAAAAAACCATTAAGAAAATCAAAATAACGATTTTCTTGCTCGCCAAATAGATTAAAAATTAAACCAAAAATATCTCTTGTTTTTCTATTGGAGTACTATTTCTAGTAGAAAACGGAAACGTTACCGTTAAAAATAATGAAATCGTAAACATCGTAAATTTATAAGTTTTCATTTAACATTTTTTAGTCTCCTTAATTATAATTAAAACTAGAAAAAAAAGACTTTCTTCCTCATCAACTTGAGAAAATTTCCTTTCAGGAAATTTCATATACTCGGGGCAAGATTTCTTTTCGAAAAGTTGTTTATGCCAGGGGAAAAAAAGCCCACATCTTAGGGTGCGTGCCAGTTGGACGCTTACGCACTTACAATGCAATCACTCACGATCATGCATGCTTATAAACCGTTCCACTAGCATATAAAACCGTACAATCGCTTTGCTTACGCTCCAAGTGGAACGATAAGATATCATATACGCGTTTACGCCGCACTACCTATTTCATCAGAGCGTTTGTGAGCGTGGAACGATGACGTAGAGCTCAGATCTGGTGACGTCACGGTTAAAGTGTGAGCGTCTAATGTGCCAGGTGGAACACACCGTGAGCGCTTGAAGCGTCCAACCGGAACTCACCCAATGTAAAATCGATAAACCCTCGCTCCTATACGCTCCAAAGACACGCGTCGCGGTGTAATAATACCGTACCTATTGAGTATCCGAAGTCTGCTAGTTTGCTAATAGTATAAATGGCGTTGAGCGAGTGACCGCCGAGGGCGAAAAAATTGGCGGCCACCGAGACGCGCGACCGCAGCGAACTGCCCAGCACGGTGGACACGGTCTCGAACAGACACTTGGCCGCTTCCGTCCGGTCGGCGCTCACGCCCGTCATGTCGACCCGGCACTTCTCCGACGCTGCAACTGCAACGGCGAAAACCGTATTGATATAATTGAAAATTACCGATTTATTATAGACCAACAAAAATAATACACGTTTTCGAGTGCATATTTCGTCGAACCGACGACGTGTTCTTACCGGACGTTTCGGAATACCGGCGTAACAGGGTCTGCCTGTCGATTTTCCCGTTGACGAGGTACGGCATCGTCTCGAGTTCGATAACCTGAACACAAACACGGGGCATTTTGAAAAACACGAGGCCGGGTTACCGGATACCGGTCTGGCGTAGTATACCCATAGGCGTAACTCAGAAGCGGATATCGAGGAGAGGGGAGGGCAATTAGTGGATCGTTTGGATCCTTGGGATTATTGTCATCCATTATGTATATTATTATTTACAACTTCATAATTAAGAATTTATAAAGGTATACGGGAAACTTTTGAAATTTACGATAACCCCCCTCCCCGGAAATGAAGGTCTGAAATAATCACTGAAGGGAATAAATCTCATTATCTCTGTCGATTTGAAAATCGTCCCCCCCCCCTCAGAACTAGGTTATCCGCCACTGGCGTAACTAGGATTTTTAAGTTACTACTGCTTGAGTCTACTGGCGGATCAACCTCCCCTCCCAGGGACCAAGTCCTCCTAGTTACGTCGGTGAGTATACCATGTCAGTTATCGGATTGACGATGCGCACCTGGGGCAGAGAGTATTCCGGTAGGGATTCTTTCAGGCGATCCTCGATGTGCGCCGCCGTCGTTTTAGTCTTGCCGTCGAACACGACGAACGCCAACAGGGTCTGCAATATTATAAATACGTCAGTGATGTGCGAGTTAGGCACGAGGTTAAATTATATTGTTTAGGTTACGTCACTAGCAAAGGTGAATCTAGGAATTAGGTAAGCTGGAATATTAAATTTTTTCTAAACGTATTTGCTGGGCAATTTATGAAACAAACGGCCCCGAAATGTTTTACTATAACTACCGTTACTTCATGTCCCCTTTATTTGCGGTTGAAACCACTAGGTAGATAGGTACCTACTTTTGATTTTCAAACCTGTATTAAAAATTCACGAATTTTTAGTTTCAATACATTTTGATATTGACATTTTTAACTTCCGTCGACCCGTTGACGAAATATTCAACTATTAAGTTTGAGCAGGGGAGAGTAGTGGAGCATCTGTGTGACGACAAACGATTCAACGTTTGAATAGTCAACGGGTTCACGAAATTTCAAAATCTAAATTTAAACGTCATCCATTCGAATTTTTAATACACAGTATAAGTTGAAATTTGAATATCAAAAGTATTTTTACTCCTAAAAATAAGGGTGATAAAAAATAAAGGTAGTAAAACTTTTTAGAGCTGTTATTTCATAAATTGAATAATAATAAAAAAAATAAAAAAAAATATTAATAATTCATATTAAATTGGTACTTTCCGAAATAATCAGTGACTAATTTATTGAAGATTGGCCACTCTGTATATTCCCGAGAACCGGGTGTTTATTATCCATAAAATACGAATACAATTTGTACATTCATATTTACAGAAAATTAAATCAACAAGAATTCTTCGTAAAAGGACATGACCTTTTACGACTTTAACGATTACATTACAAATTCATGTTCAGGTAAATTTATAATTAGGTTTTTGTAAATTGTGGATACATATATTATTAGTCTTCATATTGGTGATCATTAATATGCCAGCATAATTTACGAATAGTCGGTACCTACTTCAATAATTTTATTATAATTTAAACAGAAATTCACCATATAGTCTGCCACGGTATAGGTATGAAAGGTGACCATCAGTACAAAGACCCGGGTCAATAATATTATATTATACGATATATTATTATCTTTTGTCCTAGGTTATTTACGAAATTTATTAAGTTGCGCGTAAGTTATGTATTATATGAATTTGCTCGTGTCTGTCGGTCCACATTATGGCGTTAACCTTTTATAAGGTTATGCATTTTGAAACGGCATTTTCGCAAAACGATTAGCCAAGATCTAAAGAAAGTCCGCATCGATTTTCAGTTCAATCGGCGAAAATCGGGAGCTTACGAAAGCTCCCGGTTTGTATCGGTTTATTTGGAATGCGTCCGAACGTCGTAGGCACGGTAAATACTGTCTTTACGATTATACCTCAGTAACAATAATAATGTTTACTTTTCGCGTCCAAAAGTCGGTGTCAGTGTCTATATTATAATATATTATAGTACTTGTTCAGTTTCGCCGGGCTTGTAGCACAGCACGGCCACCTTGTCGATACCCGAGTCCGACAACCCGAGTACGGACGCTTCCACTTCGGACAAGTCGACCCGATGCCCTCTGACCTTGATTTGCGAGTCGGTCCTGCCTTCGTATAACAGCACGCCATCGACCATTTTACCGTAGTCTCCGGTCTGGTACATCCGGTCCATACCCAGGTCTACGTGAAAACGACGTCACAGTGTATATAAGTACAGAACTGTTATTGGTACAATTATTGGGTTTTAAACTTTCAACTTGGATGAATATAGATAATATTTTCGAGTAGAGAGAAAAGAAACATCACGTGGTTATCAAGTGATTATTATTTGAAGTGCGGAAAAAAAAACACACATGGATTACCTCTGTCGCGGCGTCGACTGTTTTCGATGAATCGGTGCGGGTCTCGGCCATTTACGTAGCCGCTTGCCAAGTTTGCTCCGGCCACGTAAAGCTCACCCAGACTACCGGGTGGCACTGTCTGGCCTTTGTCGTCCAACAGGTACAGAGCGGTGTTGTCCACGGGAACGCCTGCAATTTCCGAATGCAATAATTATTATCGTTATTAAATAATGATAATATAATGTTTCGGAACGCATTCTATTATTCGTATTTCTAAGGTTCGCGCTCGGGTTTGTATTTAGTGAGGGGTGTGTGTCTTCTGAAGATTTTGCTCAAACTCAGAAGTGTTTACCGTTCTGGACCTTTCATTAAAAATAAAGTATAAAATAACAATTTTTAAACATCGGGCTTGTGTTTGGCGGGATCACACTCTGAGTTAGGTCACTAATCTAGGCTAAACTAACATAATCGGTAACGATATAATCTACTCGGTAGGCGCTTACCAATAGGTATTTTGTCGCCAAAACGCAAATCGTCGAACGACTTTATTGCGAAGTATGACACGTCGCCCATGATTTCCGTGCTGCCGTAGAAATTGCACAACGTGAAGTGACTAGGAAATGTATCCAGAAACTGTTTGGCCAACGACATCGGTAGTGGTTCTCCGCTGCAAACCCATAACTTTAAACTGGACAGGATTCCATGTTCGTTGTTCTGAACACCGACAAAACATTTTCGTGGCGATTATTGGTTTTCTTTTCTTTAATATGTTCTCTCAACCGAGAGAAGGAAACTATACTGGTGAAGAAATTCATTGAAAAAAACATTACCTGATTTCTCATGGCGGGCTGTTGTTCGTTATTGTTGGAAATTCCCAAGTATAATAATATGGCACGTAATAATGATGGAACTAACACCAAACGCTCGATCTAAAAATATACGTGATAATTAAAAGGAAAAAATATTACGAGTATAATAGTAATAGTAGAAGTTTTAAGTGTTAAAACCTTGTTTTCATGAAGCATATTTATCAACCGTTCTGGATCTTTAGTGACGGCCTTGGGTACGACCATCAGAGCCCTAGGCGTGTCGTGTAACAACGGGGCCCAGATTTCTGCCACTGAATCCACAAAAGTCAATGACGTCTTGAATACACACGTTCGCTCCGTGTCGCTGTACGGGAACCGATTCCATTGCCAGTTCAATCTGTTGTAAACAACGCAATGCGGAAGTCGCACACCTGTGTAAAATGTAATAATAGGTTAAACATGTATTAGTATATTTAATCAATTGTAGTCGATTAGTTAATCGCCGTTGTTTTGCTTTAAATCTACACGATTACAATCCTCTCACGCGAAAATTATAAATTTAAGTAGGTGGAATATTTCCTTGTAAAAAATCAACTTTTACTGTCAGGGGAAATTTATGAGGCCCCTCCACAGCACCTCTTTGCAAGCATATAGAAAATATTTTAAACGTTTAAAAAACAACACCAATGTCACGAACCTGTTGAACTAACGGCATACAGAGTGATCAACATAATCTGAGACACTGATTATTGTCTCGGAGAGCATTAACTTTATTTGAAATTTGTTTTTAGATCTTTTAAGAAACAAGTATCTCTAAAATATTACATTACTATTTTCTTTGTCACCCTTATTGCATAGGGTGAAACCATTATTATCTACATTTGATTTTAAAATTGCAGCATACTGAAAGTTTCATAAATAGATGAAATATTAGTATGAATAAATTTAGCTATTGAAATTTTTTAATTTCTGTCGACCTGTTAACGAGATATTCCATTTTTAACTTTAAATAGTGTTTCACCATTCTCCACTAATATTATATCGTCAGCGAGTTGACAGAAATCAGAAATTTCAATACCAAACTTTATTTAAACTAATACTTCATCTATTTATGGACATTTTAGTATAGGTAGCCCCATTTTAAAATCAAAAGTAGATAGTGGTTTCACTTCATAAAATAAAGGTGACAAAAAATAATACTAATGTAACATTTAAGAGTTACTTTTTTCTTAAATTATCAAAAAAAAAATTCTGAAAAAATGTATACACTTACCGAGATAATGAGTATCTCACGTTATGTTGATCACCCTATATAGCACAACACTGATATGAACACGAACGAACGAAAACGAAATTTAGCTAACGAAGAGTATGTAACTCTATTCTAAATAGTAGTTTATTTTATTTATTTATACTTTTTTTTTCCTGTGAACATTATGTCGTATCACAGATTACCATAATATCAAACTAAACGAAGTTACAAGCTAACCGAGCAAGTATCAACCTAAATGAGACGAACATCTTTAAAACGTTAAAACATTTCACTTATTATACACTTATTATAACATAATAGGCACAATGATAAAACATAATGAGGGTAGGATTTCGGGCTCAAGCCCGTCAGCTCTCTCCCCTAAAAAATGTCAGATGATATTATATTTTTAAATTAATTGAAAATAGTATTTTATCTGCTTGATGTCATGATAGCCCGTCGTCCGAAAGTATCCAAAAGCTTTATACACACATTGTGTTGATTAATGTTTAAACGTGTCTCAGAGATGTATCAAAACTACAGGAAGTCAGAAATACTCAAGGAATAGTGCAAAAATTTAGTACATGTTTCCGGGATTCAGATAAATAAATTAACATATAAAAAAAAAAAATTAAAATCAAAATTGTTTTTTGGCTTAAACGAATTATGTGGAACAGGGTGTATGGAACGTCACGAGTCAATTTTAATGTTTGTTGGAGGTTTTAATGATATTTTAAGTGCATTGGAAGAATTCATAAAAATAAAATACAAAGTTACTCATTTTATGCATAAATTATTGTGTATTTTTTTTATAATAATTAGAAAAAGTTCTTGGAAACAGCATCATTTATAGTTTCTCAACACTAAAATTAATCTATTTAAGGATCTCAACAAATGAGACGAAGCTAAAACAAATGATCTATATTCATGAATATTTATAGGTAAATCCTGAAATTATGATTAATATGTTTGTCTCAAGAAAAAGAAGACGCTTAGATCTTACGTTATAATCGATTTTTAAAATTTTGTTAATTATGATTACATTTTATATTTAAGTGATTTTATTTTTTTTTTCATCCTATCATTTTTGTATGCGAATTATATAACCTCGTCAGCATTACTGTGCAAACATAATTTATTGTTTGTTTTTAAGAACTGAAGCCCCTCACTCCGAAAAAACTATACAAAAAATATAATTAAATTAAACAATTAAAATACGTAATAAATTAAATGAAACCTAGTTCGTAATCAAAATTAATTACAACACGGATACTAATTATTAATTAAATCTCGGTTTGAATGTATATATATATATATATATTGAATGAGAAATGTAGTAATAATTAATGAATACATTGTTAATACGGCCGATAGATGAACAACCTCAGCGATTTATAATATTATTATATTTGATTGATGAGTCCAGTATAATATTCAACATACGCGACCTTGAAGTCGGTTAACAATGAGGCTTACATGCGTTGTAGAAAAACAGTATTGTATTTTTGTGGAGTTTGGTAATAAAAACCGTGGAAAAAAATGACCAAGTGAAAACGGCTATAAAAAAGTATAGTAAAAGGACAATAATATGACCAAGTACAAAAACGCCAAAGGAAAAAATATTATCCGATGTGTTTCTTAGTTTGAACGACTTTAAAACATAGTTTACACGATATACGCCAATAGCCAGAATAGTAATAAATAATAACAAAAATCAGATCTCTAATTGTCGAACTTTGGCCAATCTGGTTATTACTAAACAGTCATAGTTATAATAATTATAACGAACCGGCCGTCTACGTTTGAAATGATCGACCGATCGTTTTAGAGTATTCTTCAAACTTGTTTCGTACACCCCCCCCCCCTCATAAGAAAAACCTCATTTTGAGTTATAGATTTATTAACGTTCATGTCGATTCAAAATCGACAGCGGAATTTTCTGTCAAATTTCAAACACTCTTGGATGCATATTGGACGTTTACACACACAAAGGGTCTTTTGTTTTTGTTTTTCAACATAAAGCAATTTATATGCATACGTCAATAAGTCAGACAAATTTAGACAAAAAAAAAAAAAAAAAAATATATAATAATACCATCGAAACAAGTTTTAAAATCCGATTCGTTATCTAATTATGATCAAAGAAAAATGTAGACACACTAGACGGTATCTGCATATTATAATATGACTGTTGGTGTTTTCGTTTCGTCTTTGTGTTATCAATGCGCGTGTGCAATATAATTGCGTATGTTCTGTTTTCAAAAGATTGCGTTAATCTATAGACTGACACTATCTAATGTGCAGTATTGGTCTTTTGGTGTACAATCGCTCTGACGTTAAAAAAAAAAAAAAACAACCGGGCATATTGAATACAATTTCTTACAATACTATCGTGTATCGCATTACCGCGCGATTCGTCCGATTGCCAGTATGTACTACGTTTGCCTATACAAGACGCCGTCTGTTAAATCCCGATTGAAAACATTACGTCGCCCCCGAAATCGTGTTTCAATATTCGTTTATCACGTCAATATTTACAAAATTTCACGCCGATAGCTAAGAAGTTATCTTTTGAATAACCAAATTCGCCTACATTTCGAATAACGAATGCCGTACTTGTGCGTAGACGCGACGAACGCGGTTTAACACGGTTAATAATATTAATGATATTTAAAAAGCCGGACGTATTTTTGCAACTACATAGCAACTTCGACCACTTTAGCGGATGAGAAGTTTGAAACGTACGAGAACGTAGGGTAATTATTGAATTACCATATTACCGTCTGCTAAGAAATCCGCGTCTCTGAAAGTTCTACGTGAAAAAATCGAAATCCAAAAAGTGTGCGAAAAAACACACACATTTCAGAATCTAATATGGGCAATTGTCGTACGGGTCAGGGAATATCAATATAGGGTTCTCGAATCGGTATACTTTCATCCGATAACAATGCAGTAACAATATTACTTGGATGCTAACCCCCGTGCACCCGTGGCGGCCACCAGACCAACGAAACCTAACCTGACCTAACCGCAAGGCTCATCGACACCGAGTCTCATGAAATTACAACCGATTAACAACGACGGCCGGTCGGCACGTCCGATGACGAAATGTATACGATGCGATTTAATTTATTTTCGTTAAATCATTACTTTCATTTTACAAACTAACAATTTCGCGATTTATTTTTGATAATGTCGTCATCCAAACGTCTTTGGATATTCTACGGTCTGGTCTGGTTCTGAGTGAGCGTGTAACAAATAATTATTATATAGTTAGGTTATGGTTCGGTCTATAGTTTTAGGTTGCGATCTGTCAGTACCGGCGTCACGGTCGTATAGACAGTCAAATATAATTATGTTGGCCTGCGCTCTCTCGTTGAATTCGCGAGAATATAATTGGAAAACAAAAACAACAAAAAAATGTTGGTAAAACTAACATCTTTTTTGTTGTAGTCAGAATCTAAGAAAAAAAAAATAGTCTAAATAGAAATTAACGATTATATTTCCCCCGGGGTAATTTTTTGGACGACCGGTTTGATTTATTATTATTATCTTTTTAAAAGTACCATGTTTTTAATTTTGCACTTGAAATCTGCCAGATTTGTGAGTATAGGTATAATTTAAAACGTTTACTATTTTATTTTATTTTTTTAAGTCGACGTCCTCGAAGTGTCGAAATACAATCGAAAGGCGGTTCTAAGCAACTGCAGGACGGATTTATTTTTTGTTTTTTTACCTTTGGGCGTTCCCGTGCTGCCGCTCGTGTATATTATTATCGCCGGTCGGCGACCACCGTATCCTGCGAGCGTTTCACGGTCTTCCAGGTTACACGCAGACAGTATAGCCGACTTGCTCTTCAACTGCTTCAGCGTGTACACAATGCTCGATTTGTCGCCGTACACTTCGGCTATACATTGGGCCAGAACACAACACACATCATTAGTTATCGCAAAGTCATAATAATATAATATTAGAAATAGGAATGACAGTTAGAATCGGAACTGCCGAGAGGCAAAACCGATTTTACCGACAACCCGCCTGTCGGCCAAAATAACACTTTCGTTTCTATACCACTTTTGAGAAATTCCGAAATTTATTACCAATATCCATTATTAATTAGTAAAAGTAGAGATTGTACAATGTAGACTATAGTATAATGCTAATGGGTGCACCGCTGTTGTAGATGAGAAGCCGGGAAGATAAACGGACGTATAAAGTTATTTAATTTATATCTGTACGCAACGATATTATAATATGACAACTACACATTATAGTGAAAACAATAAATTGTTCGCTCCGATCAGAATTGCATTTGTGTTTTTGTTAATTCTTATAATATTCTTTAATCAGTAGAAAAAAAAAGAACTGTCGGGATTTTTAAATGTTAGAAATTTGAACGAATGTGATCAGGCTACGAACGAAATCTATCGTTTCGCTAAACAAAGAAATACCATCTCCCACGTATCCCGCGCCCGTCGAACAATATTAACGGGGCGCAAAAACTTAACCTAACCAGACTTTTACAGTAGGCAGTAGCGCACGCAGAATTTTTTTCGGGAGTGGTTTTGTTTATAATAATTTCCTAGAGAGAGGATGGCACACGTTATTGGTACAGTACAACTGTCGTCTATCACTATTACTACTGAATAGATTATTTTTGATGAAATTTTATTTTATTCTATTCTATGGTACACGGTATTATGTTTGTTGAATTTGAAACGCGATTTAAACATGTGCAGTGAAGGAAGACGTTTCAGAGGGGGTCATGTGTCCTTAACCCCCGCCCCTCCTCTGTGTGCGCCACTGTCAGCAGGTTTTAAAGTAAAAATGTGTTTATGTAAAAACCGTATTCGTACATATTTATACCGGTATTACAAATGCTTTTCACGGGTATTTGTATTCGGAATAGGATACGTATTTTAAACACTCACTGTATTTGTATCCGCTCGAAATTCGTACAAATATCTTTTACGAGTACGGTGCACGGGCCGAACATTAAACCTACACCGTAATAATATTATAATGCTCAACGCTCACCGTCGGGCTTGTTGGTGATCATCATACACGGTTTGGCCTCGTCGAGCACGTGCCGGATTCGGTGTGCCGGCGCGTCCGTGTCCACCGGCAAATACGCCGCGCCAGCTTTCCAGATAGCCAGCAAGGCGGCGATAAGCCCGTCGTCCGGCGTCAGCTGCACGGCAACCACGAAATCACCGTCTCCGTTTAATGGGCCCGCGTGCGCGACAATCCCTCTGGCCAGTTGATTGGATTTGGCGTTCAGCTCCGCAAACGACAGACGCGCTGAGGGCTGTCCCAGTACTGAAGAAAAAAAAAATAAAAAACCGAATTTTCGTTTAAATACACTTGACGAACGCGTAATAATATTACAGTACCACCTACATAAAATATTAGCAGGGTTGTGAATTTAATCATAGCGATTTACATATGAGATTTCAATGCGAAATTTCGCATTTAACTATTTTGATGTTAGAGTTTATTCATTCGTACATTTGGACTTTTATTGGTTTTACAATATTTTTTTTTTTTATCTTTAAACAACTTTTCTACCGGAATTTCGCTCCGAATTTTTAAGTTAAAGCAGATATACTTGTATTTCGAATACTTAGATTTTTCACAACATCTAACGAGTGTTCTGTGGTAATATCGATTTTGGTTTTTCAAATAAGAATATTCATAAAAAAATTTCATAAATAGACGGAGTATTATGTTAAAAAACATTTTGGTGTCAACATTTTTGATTTCCATCAACCCGTTAACGAGACATTCCACTATTAAGTTTATGTAGGGGAGATTAGTAGAGTATCATTTGCACGTTGCACGGGTTTTTATTTGTGCTCCACTATTTCCCCCCTACTTAAACTTAAAAGTTAAGTATAAAATTCATTAAAAAACCCGTTGATGAGAATCAAAAATTTGAACACCAATATTTATTTAAAATAATTTATTTAAAGAATTTTCAATATAAGTTTTCATTTGAAAAGCCAATGTTGGTATCATTACCTTACCCTAAACCTTAAAGATTGGGAAAAATCTAAGTATTTAAGATATTAAAATTTATCTAGGTCGCTCAATAAAATATGCACCTAATATCTATCGATGAAAATTGTTCTCGAGTTCTAATTTGAACCGGTGGTGAATCTTGGATTTTGAATCTAAGGGAACTAAATACGATTTTACTCAGCATATGGGTGGAGGTAAGAGGGGAGGGGTTACTATTTCATAATTTATAACCCTGCGAGTAGTGTACAAAAAAAACAGAATTTGATTATCTTTATTATCTTCGTTTTTATCATCGAGTTTTTAAATAATACGAGTACGAGTAGTGTCTACAAATATCAGGCCACCGGGCCGTAATTATACGATCCGTCGAGGCCGTCCGGAAAATTATAATTTCCATTTACCGGCCATTCTGCCCCTGAGCGTTTTGAAAAACAAAAACCAAACACGGTGTTTCGCGCTTACCTTCGTGTATGACGGCCGTGCTGTCCGGATAAGCGTTTTCGTTGCGTTCGAACAACCGGTGCAGCTTGACGTCGCCGTTTATCGTGTAAAACGGTCCTCGGAGGACCGACGTCGCCGGGTAAACGTCCATGGCGGGATCCGGTGCTGAAACGAGACAAACGGATACAGGTGGTGACGGACGTTGTCGAAATAATATATCGGGTGTCTACGGCCGAACCGCGTGCTCCGCCAACGAGAGTCGAGTCTGTGGCGGCGGCGGTCGCGGCGGCGGTGACTTGTTTAATTCGCAATATTGAAATCCGCGGAAAATATCGATTTTCGATCGGCGTTGCGCACGCGGGACAGTAATGATGGCCGAATATTATTATTATTAGTGGTCCGCGGGCTCAGCAGCAATCCGACGGGCATTACTAACGAGAATGGTGTATGATTATTGCGGGGCGCGAGCGTGTGCGGACGGTTTTGTCGACGGCGAGCGATTGGATTTGTCAAATCGGACGGTTTCCGCCGAAACCGCGAAGATTTTACCGGCGGTCGCGCATCGCGTATTGTACGCTCCGTGCGTACGTATTGTTATTGAACAAGCCGGCGGCGGCGAAGAAGGAGTCGTTTACATGGCCAGAGGACTCGGTCTGTATAGTCGGCCGCGGCCGCAGTATATTTAAAACCGGGTGGGTATTTTACGTGTGTACAGTGTTTAATAGCGTTTGTGTGTCATGGCTTTATCTTGTCAATATGCGTATACATTATAATACATTTTTGTTTTTTTTTGTTTTTTTTTCATTTATTTGTGTATTTTTTTCACATTTTTTCGATTATTATTTGATTATTTTATAATAATACATTCACCGACATTATGACGTTGTTATTATTATTGTTACTATGATATTTATTATACTGTTATACCAGCACACGTCTCCTGTAGAATTTCAACCTCGCGTTAAGCGCGCGTGTGCACCGGATCGCGCACACCGTGTGTGTACACGAAAAAGCGGTTTCGTAATAATAAACGTGCATGTGGGAAACTTAAACAGAATTTTGTGATGGATATTTCGCAAAAAAAAAAAAAAAAAAAAAAAACAAAACAAAAAACAAAAAAAAAACACGTCCTAAGGATAATAGGGACGGGTGCAGTCAGTGATATAGCCAATTTGATGTATATTTGTAAGCAGTGATTAACCATTGCTAACGAAAAAACGATTCTGAGCGGAGTTCAGTTGATGGTGTAGTTGCCTTGTCAACAATATATATATATATCATATATCAGGGTAAAATAATCACATAAGCAATATATATTTTCTTTAAAAATATTGTTCAATATTGTACCTATATTTCCGTTTTTTTTAAGGTTTTCTCTTAGTTTTTCCCGGATTTCACTTTTATTGGGAAAACTAGCGAGAAAATCAAAAAAATGACCTCTCTGAGCACCTTCCCAGCCAAACTTCTTTTTAAAAAAATTGCTATCGTTATAATTTGGAGCAAAATTGCTGGTAGAAAAATTGTCTACAGAAAAAAAAGAATAAATATCATTGTAAAACCATAAGATTCTTCGCTCTACTCAGAACCTAAAACAAATAAAAATCAGACATACTTTGCAGCACAACGGGTAGTTAGGCACTATAGGCAGTTTGTAAGGCACGATTTATATTATAAATACACAGTTATTTAACTGTATATTATCTGTACGCAACCGATAAATCATTGTATACATTCGGTCAGCCACCGGCCCACCCATTTCAGTCATGAGGCGATCGCTTCAAACAAACCTACTTCGGCAAAAGCCGTTGGTTCACAGAGGAGAAAAAAAATCCGTCCGCTGTAACAGATAGATGCCGATAAAATTATTTTTGTATCGTAAAAGACCGACAACGCCAAGGTGTCACATCAGAATATCGTACGCGCTTTGTGTATTGTATCCGGATGCCTTCCACCACGCGGTGTATACACGAAAAAAAAAGAATCATCCTATTATTATTATTACCTATGCCGATCGAAGCTATATTGCCTGTCATCGTGTAAAAAAAAAAAAACCCTAACAAAGGCTATCTATCCGATGATCGTTCAATGTACGTACACGACAATTATAATCAAAAGAGACCGCGGCAGTCGATAATAATAATACAAACGCCGTGACTGTGCGAAATCTATAAGTATACGATTCAATAATAAGTCGCTTTGTCCTCCGTCCTTAATAAAATCATCAACGCCACGAGTGTTTTATTATTACTATTATTATTTGTATTAAACATTAACATTCATAGTAAACATTAAAATTCGACCCCGTTGTGAAAAACAAAAAAATAAAAAAAGGACGGATATAATTCGCACGTGGGTGCAGCCACTGTTGTAATTGGGAAAGTAGGATATAAACGGGAATTTAATGTATATCTGTAAGCAAAGATAAACCATTTCTAACGAAAAAAAACAATTCTGAGCGGAGTTCAGTTGACAATGTTGCTTTGTCAACAACACAATATTTGGTGTATATCATATTATGGAAAAATGATTACAACAATGTGCGTTTCCATGACAACAATGATTGTTTAAAAAGATTTAAAATAATAACAAAAAATAAATAAAAACAGTTACGAATGACAACCTTATTTTTAATCTTTTAATCTTTTTTATTCTAAAGATCGAGGTTTTCCACATTATCTCGAACATTAATGAGAATATCAAAAAATGACCTGTCTAAAGTACCACACAGAGAACATTTCCTTTCAGAAAAAGTGCTATACTTAACAATCGAAGTATCCTTTCTAGTAAAATAAGTGTTCACATAAACAAAAAATTAACATCATTGTAAAACCAATACATTCCTCGCTCTAATCAGAATTTAAAAGTCACATTCCCTACACATTCAGTTCGAATATAGAACTTGATGACACTTTTCCAGTAATCTATTATTTAACGCCTTAAGGCAGGAGTCAGGAATTTCCGGGTAAATGAGCCGCAATGGTTAAGATAAAAATAACATTCCTTAGTACAAAAAACAATTAATATATTTTACTAAGCAAATTTCATTGGGAATTGATAGGCATATAATCGAATTTTATGGGCCTGACTTTAGATCTAGAATGTCTAGATATTGATGCACGTTCCAAAGAACCACAGATTGCATATTAAAGAGCCCTAGTTTCCTGACCCCTGCCTTAAGGGAAGGGATACGGCCGTTTTGAATACATTTTAGACTAGTAAGGTGAAATAAATTTCATCCATTATACCACCCGCCCGATTCTCGTCTAAATGCAAATTGTATTTAGTTGGTTTATTAAAGGATATTATTTATTGATTTTCCTCAATTATAAGATAACACCGAAAAACAATGGAAATTTAACGGCAGGAACATGTTTCATGATTTTCGTTCTTTTATTTTTATTTTAGGTCGGTTAAAACCAATCGGTCAAGAGACTTGAAATGTTCATAGAATACTTAAATTCTCCATTAGTAAACGTGGCCAAATATTTAAAACATTTTGTCGATTTTGAGCTATTTTTTGGCATTTGATATTTTCACAATGTAATCGTTTTTCTTATAAGCTTCTAAAAATTCAAATTTTTACGAAAATCATAAAAGTCACGGCATTCCAAAACACGTTTAACCGAATTTCGCTTTGAATTGTACTTCGTTATGAATAATTTATTGTTGCGTACAGATGAATAAAATACCTTTGAGTGTCCTACCTTCACAACTCCCCGCCTACATCGGTCGTACGCCAGTTTTTAAGGTTTTCACGCGAGAATTTTCACTTTAAAAAAAGAAACCCGTAGTTTTTTGTGATCGAAATCTCTCAATATGCATAAAATACGGGAAGTATTGATTTGACAGTTCCACGTGTGATAATGGGGTATGTTTATGGGGTATACAGAAGTATCATCCATACATTAATAAAGAACAATTATGATATTTTTCCGTTAGTTGATATTAGGTTTTTTTTTCTATGAAATCCAAGCGGTTTTAAGTAGATGTAAACAAAACCGATATATTGATATATGTAAAAAAAAGAGACCGGTATCCGATACTGTACGATGTTGAACCGATATCTTGACCGTGTAATGACATATTAAAATATAGGTATGCTGTTTTTTTATTTTATGAAAAGAGATTCGTCGATGTTAGCAATAGAGATCGTAATAATTATTATTAAACATATTATTACGACAAACTAAGAAAAAAAATTGCGGTAAAAATAAATTGTTTCCGATTTATTATCTTTTAATAACGCGTTTGAAAAATAACGTTCGTAAAAAAAAAAAAAAAAATAATAATAAACCGACTCTAATAACGTTTATCGTAATCGTCGAGAAAAAAACGCAGTCAATAATAATAAAAAAAAAAAAAACCTATATACCGCAGAGATAACCGGTGCCGAACTCAGGGTCGGACGAATTTCACCGAGAACCTAAAGTATATATTTCTGTATACAATATGGTATACAGTGTTGTGTTATTAGTATTTTAATGATTCGCCGATACATACGTACCGAGTATTGAATTATAATTTCGCGCGAGTACGTTTAGGGCCGATTTTCCGTTCCTACCGTTTGGATATTTAGCACATCGCGCGTACCCGGAGAGTGAAAGCATAGTATCACATGTACGTGTTTTCCTTTTCTAGCTTATAAACGTCCTTTATAATACACCGCGATATTATGAGGTCCGCGGTCGGTGCTCGTGGCACACATTCAAAAATCGCCGAGCCGCGCAGTCGTTATGAAATACTCACTGGCGATGTCCTTGAACCGCGGTGTAAACCGTCTCACACTCTCGCGACGACATACTCTCCTCCTTACACACGCAGACATAATTATTTGTACACACCGCGTGTGACCGTAAACTCTCGGATTCCGAAAAAAAAAAAAAAAAAAAAATACTGTGCGCACAAAGAGAATTATTTTATTACGATACGTACCTATAATAGCTATTTCGAAATTTGTAATCATTTTTTTTTTTTTTTTTGAGTGCGAACAAATTTTCGACCGTAAGGTTAGTTCCGATCGAGTTTATACTGTCCATAATATATTCGACGCATTGTCGGTTTTTTTTATATTTTTCGCATTTTTCTTAACGAGAAAAAACTAAAACGATGAAAACTACCTCACAATGGGATGGATTTTTAAAATGGCGGAATAAAATATAGATAAGTGCATTCAAATATTTTCTATAGATTAATTTGTAATTGAAATAAATAATTTAAATTGAATAAAGTACAATCGCATCAAAATATTATCACGTGGGGTACTTGAAACTGGACTAGAACAAAATAAATCGAGGAAAAAACCTACGTCTGTTAAAGTTTCAATATGCAAGACTAGATGAGGCGGATAATAGTGTCTATTCACTTCACTTGATATTTTTTTTTTTATACAATTAATTTATGCTTTAGGATTCTCCGGTCTGTTTTATCGATATTTGGTGACTATATTTAATAAAAATAACCATTGTAAACCAGCATTCTTCAAATATGAATAAATAAACAATAATATTTTTTTTACAAAATTCCATATTATGTTCTATTGTTTGTAAAAGCATATTATATATTGTTTGTACTACTAATTGTATTTTTTAGATTCCGAGCGTAGCGTAGGAGCTATTTGTTTTACAATGCTGATTATTTCTTTTTTCTAGTTCTTGTTCTAGTTTATGGAGACATTTTTTTCTGTTAAAATTGCTCCGATTATTACTTTTGGCAACTTTTCTGAAAGCTCAAGTTGTCTAGATGGTACTTTAAAGAAGTAATTTTTTGATTTTTGACATCATGTTTTAAATAAAAGCACTTAAGTGGGAAAAAACGTTTTCTACCAGAAATAATGATTTAATCAAAAAGTTACAAGACACTTTTTTTGTTGCCTTTTTGATTTACTTTCTTAATTTTGCCAAAACTATTGAACTTTTAAGAAATTTTAATTTTTGAGAGTTTTTTGCTGTAATTCGGTTAGAAATACACGTAGAGACTTGAAACTTGGTAATAACTAATAATTCTTAATTTGACTTACCTAGACATGGTAAAATTTCCATAATCATCTGACGACTTTTCCCTTTTTTAAATTTTTTTACAATGATACTTTATTTTTTTTTTTATACTTTAGACCACTTTTATTCTAAAAAACTTGCTCGGATGTATAAGTGTAGCACCTTTTCTGAAAGTTAATTTTATCTACTTGATAAATACATAGGTCATATTTTGAATTTCGAAATAGTATTTAAAATAATAACGATTAACCGTGAAAAAAATACGATTTTTTCACATTTATATTATTTTAAATAAGTACCTACCACGTTTTCTAGCACAAATATGCTCCGATTGATAAACTACAAGAGACATTTTTTGTTGAATTATTAATCTTGTTTTTAATGATATAGGTCTTTTTTTTTATTCTATAAGCGTTTTGAATTCAAATTTTAACAAAAATTGCTAAAAAAATTAAAGTACTTCAAAGTATTTATTACTGAATTGTGCTCGGAATCCTCTTTCGGCAGCAATGGTTTATCGTTGCTTACAAATATAAATAATATAACCTTATGTATCCTGCCTTTCCAACTTCTCACCTATAACAGTGGCCACACTCGTCCCCAGTATCATCTCTTTTTATTTATAATATTAACAAGTTACTTAGGGACAGAGGCATTCTCAAGAATTTTCAATGGTTGGGGGGGGGGTTGTTAATAATTTCTAGAAAAATATGAAGGGGATCTCGGTGCACACTCCCGTAGTTATGCCATTTAATATTATTTTAATAATTACACTATAAAACAAAAAAAGCTAATACTGGAGATGGGTGCAGCCACTGTTATAGGTGGGAAGTTGGGAAGGTAGGGTACATAAAGTTATTTGTATATCTGTACACAATGATAAACCATTGCTAACGAAAAACGATTCGGAGCAAGACATATTTGAGATGCATTAATTTTACGATTTTTGTCAAAATTTGATCTTAAGACGCTTATAAAGTTAAAATTAATGTATTAAAATTACATTTTGTTTTAAACTGTAAGTAAAACTTATAATAACCTTGTATTCAATTTTAAGTCACATAATTTTAATAACAGATACCTACCAAATAAAAATATATATAAAAATACGAACATATAAAATACCTATAAATAGCTTAAACATTATCAGAATACTTTGAACATTTTACAACGTCTACAAAAGGCCATTATATGTATTTTTTGAAAACTATAGGTCTTTACAATAATTTTTAATTTAATAAAAACAAAAATCCTAAATGCCATACACTTTGCCGTAATTTCTATGTTTTTTCCCGACTGTTCAGAATTTAAGTAAAACCATATTGACAATTATTATTAAATAATGAAATTTTCACTCACAAACTAGACAAAATTTTATTTTAGAAAATATGCTGTTCTTCAAATTTGGACAATGATTTTTGGTAGAAAAATATAATCTTAAATATTTTAAATGAGTAATGAAATCGTTGCGCCGTAATTTAAAAAAAATCGTATTTTTCGTCTTTTTGTTTTTTTCCAATTATTATGAAAATTACATTAGATATTAAAAAACGACTTTCTCTTTCAGTAACTATAGATATTGAATGGACTATAGATATAAAATCAGTCTTCTATCATTTTCCAATTGCATCAATCGGAAACAATGGTATGCACAATAAGATTATTGGGGTAGTGTTCCATTTTAGTATTAACTTCCGATAGTACATGGAATGAAGGCAGTAGGCTGTACAAAATTTTTGTGAAGGGGAGTCAAACAATCTATTATTTTTGTTATAACATTAGTTAGAATTTATCGGGGGGGGGGTAGTCGAACTCCCCCTCCTCCCAGATAGGGCCTAGTCTGGAATCGATATCGTTAATGGTTTTAATTTTTGGGTCTTTGTGCAGAAGATTGTTGGTGATATACCGATGTACCATTAAAACTGATGGTATTTCGCAACCGTATACGAAGAACAGTGGCAGCGTGAAGTTTTATTTTCTATGAAGTAGTCGCAGAAAATGGGTTATGACCATCCAAGTCCAGAAAAATCAGGTGCTGTAATTGAGATGTTCCTGTACTTCAACTTTTTCGCGGTCTTATTTAGTTCTAAAGTTCCGCCCCTACACGCCGCCGCTACTGGCGAAGACCAATGGCTTGGAATATCTAAACTATTACACGGAACCCCGGAAGACAATACCGCGAGTTCAGACAAGTCGAAGAAGGCGTTTGTATAAAATGGCGCAATCGAATTGACAATACGTTCAAGTCGGATACGAGAACAAGTTTTAGTACGTGTAAACGATACTGCAGATACGGTTGCTTACGGTTAGCTCTGTAAGACGCGGGTACCGCAGACGAGTCTTTTGTCCGATATTAGACCAAGATACTTTGCAACGCCGAATGTTTATTATTAAATAAGTCGGCCTGCGCAATGTTATTGTATATTATGCGCGCGCGCGCGGGTAATCCCCGATATCGCGGCGAAAGTCGATTTGACCGCGGTGAATATCAACCGTCGTACAATTAACCGTTGCGTACGAAATAGTATTATTATAATATTGTAGATGCATTACCGCGAAGAAAATCATTTTAGAAATAACGGCTAGGCGGCGATAAAAATAAAAACTGTATTGCAACTTGTAATTAGAAGCATACACGATAATACAACGATGAATCATTTTTATATTACCGTACAATATCACTGTCGTTAAAACGTGCAAACAAAAACGAATATTAGCTAATAGACGGCGCGGTAGACGGCGAGAGTTACGCAAACCGAGACCGGTTCAGCAATCAGTTAGTGCAGAAGAGCGCGGAATTATTGTAACAATAATTATGTTGTGATGTACTTATGCGCCTACATATGTTTTGCCGAAAAATACGCGGCCTTGAAATCTTTATACGAATAATATACGAAAAAAAAAAAAAACAAAAGACATCTAAGACATTTCATAATGTTTAGACTCGAACGACCGCTGTCCGGTGGTCGTTGTAGTACCAGTAGGGTTGTGAATGCATTGGTTTTTTTTTCAGCTCACCGCGTTGTGCGCCGAGGATTTTTCGATATAGTTAGGTATTTTATAACGTCACGACAGTATGGAACCTCCCGGGGATAGGGGAACAATGGGGAGAACCATGCGATTGGTGTTTTTAATTTAAGATTTTAAAAGGCGATACATATTTTGAATACGATTTTTTTTATATTTGTATTTTTATATTTGAATCCTGTTTTCCAAAAGGAAAAAAATAAACCCGATAGCTTTTCGTTATATTTTAATCAATAACAAACATTAATGAATAAGCAACTGTTGCAACAATCTCACGGCTCGCCATCTGCGGAGCACTGATAAGAAATAATTTCCCGTTGTTCCTATGGACATACATTTAACGTGGCATTTATTTTTTAACATAAATAAATGATCTCAGGAAGTTTGGCGAGAACTTTTTCGGCTAAAGTAAATGATATGCATACAAATTTAATTATGGTTTTTTTTTTCGATATGCATGATATTTACAAAAAATTTGAATTTTCGAACACTAGCATACGTTTACCGCGATTACTTTCAATATATGTTGCCATTTAATACACGAGTATCTACGCGACTGCAGTACGCACACACACTACACATGACTCTGCAATAAGTTAGCAAAAGTAATTAATAAATTATAGACAATTCTGGGTATTATAATATTATACAGGTACAATATTTTAGAAAGAATAGATAAATTTATCAAACAGCAAACGTTTAAATTTACAACGGGTGATATCATTTTAATGGTAAGTTAATAATACAACCTTACGTTGGTGACTTATCCCATACAAATCCAATTATGTTTATTTTAAATTTATTTCATATACTTTTCTTTTGTAATCTTACCTAAATAGTATATTTTTCTATAGGAACCTACTTATAATGTACGATCGGGACACTTTACTACCTATACTACACTGTCTTTTATTTTTATCTATCAACCCTTATAAACGTATAAAGACATATTAGTTGAATCAATATGTCGATTAGGGCATTGCCACCCCCGAGACTCTGAATATATTTCGAAATATCCGGCCACTAGAGTAATTGAATAATATTATATTGTGTAATAATATCATATCCGGTCGTACCTATATAGTATACATAATTTAGAAGCTACAGGCGTCATGCCCGTGATTTGTAAGTCCAGACTGCGAAACTCATTAGAGTTGTGAAAAAAATAAATACTCCTGTATCCATTTCGTATCGTTCGGAAGTACGAGATTCTTTAACTTTGTACAACAATCAAATAGTATAATATTATGTAACGAATTATCCATAATCGTATAATAATTAAAGAATCGTTGATAGTAGTGGAACACTGTTCATACGCCTTGTGCCATACTGTCATATAAATTATGTTCCACTATTCTTTTCTTATCCACACTTAAAAATGGAATCTTTCGTCGACGGAAATTAACAACTTTTATACCAAATTTTATTTAAACTAATACTCTTACTAATGTTAATAATCTATTTATACAATTTTAAAAATATGTTGTCATTTATTATTAAATTGTCAAATCATATTATTATGTATTGTAGGAAATGAAATAAAATATATCATTATTATTATTTAAAAATCAAAAATAGAGGGGGTTCGAAACAGAAAATAAGAGCAATGTAA
The DNA here is from genome assembly GCA_902439185.1 of Cinara cedri. NCBI lineage: Eukaryota > Metazoa > Arthropoda > Insecta > Hemiptera > Aphididae > Cinara > Cinara cedri. The sequence goes on from CABPRJ010000950.1 coordinate 148,486, forward strand.
CATTCGAGAGCATAATATGATTTCAACAAGTTTATCGTAGATAATTTGACTGTAACATGAAATCTAATAAATACTGTAATTTTGATCGCCAGGCAGATTCACAGAAAAAAAAATGGGGAGGTGGTTCATTAGTGAAAAAATTACACATTTTAAATTCTGAACGTAGCGAGGAATGTTGGTTTTACAATGTTGTTTATTATATTTTCTGTGAATAATTCTTCTACCAGAAATCTTACTCCAATGTATCAAGTGTAGCACTTTTTCTGAAAGAAAATTTTACCTAATTGGTACTTTAAGGAGGTCATTTTTTGATTTTCTATGCTGTTAGACAAACTATAAAAACTAGTATGCACATGATACGTTTTACAAATTTCGGGGGTGAATAACTAAATACTATTTAGTACTACGTTCTAGCTGAACTAGGTTTCCGTTTTATCATGTAAGATTTTTTCAACTGAAACAATTTTTCCTAAGAAAAAAATTTCGTTATCCATTCAGAATTTAAAATACATGTTATATACGAAACGCATAATATAAAATATTGTTACGGTTCTATTACCCGACAATAATAATATTTTGTTAAATCAAAACCGGTTATAAATAAATGCAATCAACAATTATTATAATAATCCGGACAAAAGTTTTACTTCGTATTTATCTATTTATTCTTTCTGATACAATATAATATTTCATTTGATAACAATAACTAATGTCGTTTAAAATCCGAACAGCTCGGTTCGTTTCAAACGTCGCTGTTTTCCCGAAAAGCAAAACAAATTCGCACTAACCCTGTTTTCGCGGCAAATATAACGGACCGTGTGGCTATGCGGTTTTAAAACGAACTGCCGCGGTGTATACCTAATGATTCCACGTTAACCCGTTTGCGATGCGATTCGAATAAGAGTCGGGGAGTATTGGCGCAACTCCTAGTCGCCGACAACCTCCTTGATCGCGGTTTCGAAACATGTGCAAAACGACGACAACGATAGGCAATGATATTGTCACAACCGCGGTCTCAATGCTAACCACGTTGATAGTTTGCGATAAATATAGAATAGCACGAGCGTTGGCGTTACCGCCGTCACACAATATTCCGATTCGCGAGACTATAGAGAGTCGATCGCGTGCGGTAAGGTCACCGCGGCCCTTATTCCGTCGTACAATCGCTCGCGCGGGGTAACTAATCCACCAACTCGAATAGTACGCATTTCTTGAGATAACGCGCCAGCTTAATGTTTTTTTTTTTTTTTTTTCGTGTGGCTACAGAGTGCGCCCCATCAGTGTATACGGGGGCCGTGTATCAACAATTATTGTAAATGTTGTTCACGAGAGCCTAAATGGCGTTATCGCACTGACAATGCAAATGCGTTAATGTTTCAATGCAAGAAGGCCGTATTTCGTTATGCGGCCAAATTGTTGACGACATCCGTTCACGTTATCAAGAAATATCCGTATTGATTTAGTGCAAGAAGGCCGCATTTCGTTCTGCGGCTTTATTGTTCTCAGCTACCTATCTATTTGCTTCAGTACAATAAGTTTATTTCGTTAACTGGCAATTTAGTAATATAAATATACAGATCGTGTCATTATAAAAAAAAAAAAAAAAAGAGAGAAAATAAATACGATTTCAGGGACACCAAAACCTTAACATTTTCGATATAATATGGCCCTCTCGCGATGTTACGATATTGCCAAGTTCACCGCAGGCTTACCGAAAAGTTATTAGATAATGCCGAAAAATGTTGGGAGTGATGTGTTTAGTGATGAAATGATGATGGGAAATTATTTATTATAGTTTTAGATCACGGAACGGCCAACATGTAAGTTTCAGACATTTTTACCCCATGCAATCATTTATGAAAAAAAACAGAACTTCCGATTGAAGGTTAATCATATTCGTATCTAAACATTGGATTATTTTTTTAATTACGAATCAGTCGTGATTGTCCACAAAGATTTTGATAAAAACCGCCAGAAGCATGAGTCCCGTAAATAAATAAAAATTGTAATAGATTTTCAATTTCGGATTCATACAAACGGGAACGGGTTTCTGAAAATATCGATACGATGACGTCGCTACTAATATTAAATTCTGGACAAATGGTAGTCTAATATATTGCCGTCCTAGTCAAATATATACTTTTGTATAAAATATGATTCCAAATTGATTGAAAAATATAATAAGTAAACGAGCAACATAAAAATATTATTGAACGTCCAAACTCGAGTTTATTAAATGGTATAAGTGTGGTAGACATGGTCCGGGTTAAAATCCCGACCGTTTCTTAACTCATCCTTACATCGAATTCGTTCGTTTAAAACTGACGTAAAGATCCCGTTGTACAGTCATTTATTAGTATTTAACGGCTGTTACACGTTTTTATAGATGATTACATTTTTTTTTTCCAGGCGTATAAAAAATAATTTGTTCTTTTCGAACAACTCCCGTGTGTTTAATTTTATAACAGTAATAACGGACCAAGGAACCACACGCATTGCGGTTTAAACGATTTATCTTATTAAAAATCGATCACACTCGACGCGACTCCTAAATCTACCTATCATAGTTGTGTTTAAATTAGCATTACCTAATAATACATGGTAGGTATCTATATTGTCACATCGCAATGACCAGTAATACGAACAGCTCGACAGGTTTTACTACAAAAAAAAAACAACCAGTTTTTTGAATAAAAAAACAGAAGGCACACACCCACAGAATATCTTTCGAACAAGATAGAACTACCTATAGTTATCTAATAGATATCTATTAATACTGCTGTCATAGTCGAAAACGAAAACAAAATATTATAATTGGTTTTCGTTTTTTTTTTGTCGACAACTTTTTTTTTCGTCTAGCTATAATTAATAGTTAAATAGATTGAAACTTGAAACGGGTTTGCATAATTATATTATTATAACGATCGCATTATAGTGTGTTCGCGGCGGGTCATTGAAACTTTCATTTAAGTATTTAACCGTCGGAAATGATTAACAACATCGAAACACGTCACGAAACTCTCATAATCCCCACTATATATTAATGATTATGCATCTCAAAAACAAAAATGCACATTTATTTAGAATTGAATTGTTAAACAGTTTGTTTGTAGTTCAGAAACGACAAATAGCATAGTGCTGACTATTAACTACAGTTACAGAATCTGAAATACGAAAAAAAAAAACCCACGAATTCGTATCCTAATTCCTATTCTTTTTTAAGAGAATGTCGCACATTGACAATATATTAATTTAAGGGGTCACGTATAGGCAATTTCAATGGCTCGATTACAGGAAAATTGATGGACTGGAAAATATAAAAATCCAACTTCAAATAAATGTATACATGTAGTGTCGTGTCATTTTTTATTGTGTAATCACTAACGGGGAATTAAACTAAAATATTTACTTCGAAAAACCCGTTTTGCTCGCGGAACAACTTTATATTTTTGATTACTGATTTCGGAACACGTCGGTAAGAATTTCATTTATGCCGTTATTACTTTTATATAGCCCTAACCAATCACTTTTTAGTAAATACATAATAAACCAAAACAAACACCAGGAAGTTATCAAATTTTGGTTATTCTACTGTATTGTATGCATTTTATAATGCGAGAAAAGTTGTGCCGTACAAAACGGGTTTTCCGGTCAAATGACGGGTGGTACCTATGGCATCGTCTTAAAATAACAAAACAATGAAAACCTTATTACCTACGGCTTGTTTTCAAAATTATTCATATCGAATGCACCAACAAACACAAAATCGATTTTGCATAAATAACTGTTGCATAAATGAATAAGTTTAACCTAACCTCTTTAATTTTTGAAAAAGTCGTATTTATATATTTTTTTTTATTGAAGGTCAATATGCATTTACTAGATCCATAATGGAAAATAAATATAAAAGAACTCGTATACGATAAACGTAGTATGAGTATTGAGTATCCGATGAATTGATCGTGCGTAATTATTAATTTCGAGTGAATAATAAATTAGTTGCAGCTGTAAATTAGTCACCGGTCATTTGATCGATCATTTGAAAACCAATATAAATGAGGTTACGATGAATTTAAAACATTTTTATAATACAAATGTTAATTTGTTTTTGGCGATATTTTCACGCACGATCCAAATTTAAAAATAAATTGACTAACATATAAATATTTAGAAAATTATTGAGTTAGAAAATAAAAATATAGATGAATAAATTGTGGTAGAATAATTGGCATTAAAATAATAATATAATATTAGAATCCAGAGATTTTAGAATCCTAACAATTCAGAACGCTAAGAAATCAGAATATAAACATATTTTGGCTTTGCTTTTATTTTGCTTAGAGTTCGTTATTTTTTTTTTCATCGTATATTATGTTTCTGATATTTTATATTTCGAAAAAATCGGATTCCAAACGATTTGTTTTCTATCCCTTTTATTTTCCGTAATTTACGAATTCATAGCTTATGATTTTCGTCGCCATGTACACACAACTATAGAAAGTATTCTAGTTCTTTATGTTAGTTAAAATTATTTTCTAAACACGCAAATTTAGAATTTTCGTTATTGTACTTGATTTTTATTGTCCGTGCATTTATGTACATGGGCCTTTTAACCGAACAGATTAGTATTTTATTTTTTAACCGTCAACCACCGTTTTAAAGGGCCGAATTCACAATACGGCCAACGCTATTATTACCGCCGCTCGTACATCGGCTGGTTAATTCGCGAGTCTCGTTTCCCCCCCCCCTCTTTTTCATTATTATCGCGGCATATACGGCGGCGCGGTTTGCATCGTGCCCGTACGTGTTGCTAATCATGTCATACATACCCATAGTAAATAATATCTACTTCAACTAATAAGTATAATAATACATTTCATTTATATAGGTAGATATGATATACACACAAATAAACATAATACACGAGTATTGCCGCATTATCCGCGGTACTCGTACGCGCGCGCGCGACCGTATAGACCCGGAAACGACCGGAACCGTGAGGCCTATTACTCGTGTTATTATGGCGAACGTCCGTCGGGGCACTGATCGTATTAAGTCATTATTTAATATGGTCATTAAAGTGCACGGACACGTACCGAAGTCTCAATCGCCGCATACGAAGCACACGTGGTTTTCTGTAATTGATTATTCGTTTTCCATACGGAATGCGAGAACGCGACTTCATCAATTAGACGACTGTCGCGAATCCGTGATCGGATCGGTAAAAATATAACGATGCTATTTTACAATAATAATATTATTATTGTTTCGCGAATGCGGTATTTGAGAAGCGGTTGTCGCTCGATTTTTTTTATTGTTTCATAAGTTTTATGCTGGTGGGCGTATGAAAACAACCGAATATTAGTTTATCTATTTAATAAAAATGACAGGTGAACATATAATTGGCACGTATCGGTAATATTGACGGGCCAAAACTGGATAGAACTGCGGGGTACGTATTTTGTGTTCATATTCATTTTTGTTACGTGAATATATTGTGTTTTCGGGGTGGTGGGTCGTTCGCAAATTTACGAGAAAATTTCGTCGTAACGCGAAAAATGTGACGCCGTGTCTATATCAAATCCAGTTCCATAGTAATAAATAATACAACACAAACTATATTAAATATAATAGTTTTTGCGATACCGGAAAGTGTGAGAGAGGGGAGGAGAAGATTTTTTTAAAATTCGGGCTTCTAATCCCGAAAAAATACGTACAATACACTGCCCCCCCCCACTTTTTTGGATTTTGAATTTTCAAGAACTCTACCATAGTTCGTCATTTGTTTAAAATTAGTTTGACATATTTCACCTATTTAACCGAAACAGCAGATCGCTATCATTCATCTCAACCGACTACAAAATTTCAAAAATAATTTTAATAATTAGATAATTTATATCATTTTATTATAATTGTTAGGAAGGTTCTTATTTAAGGTTATATGTAAAAAAAAAAAAGGTCATTCGAAACTTTATTAAGACACTGGCATGTCCCTCCCTGAGAAATTTCCTGCGGACGGCCATGCGTACTTATATACTATTACGGGAATAACAAAACACCTCTAGAATAACTAGAATAATTTCTGTGGCTTGGTGCAAGAAGGGCCAATATCACATATTGTGATTATTGAGAAAATGGTCTATGAAATTTTAATTCCCCATAAGGCTCTTTGTATTTTATTAAATGTAAACGTTTGTGTAATTTTTAATTTTAATTTGATAAATAAAAAATTTTACATTTTTTGTTTTTATTTTTAAATGATTTTTTTTCAAAAAATTGACATTGGCCCTTTTGCACAAAGCCACAGATTTATATTTGACTTTATTGAATTTGTATGTTTTTCAAAACCTTAACACAACCACATGCCACCCTTCCATCATTAGTATTTCGGTTATAACGATGACTGTAGAAAGTCCAAACAAATGACAGACTTCACGGTGATTGTATTGAAAAACCCGAAAATCCAAAAAGGATACGCGGTGTAACGTACGTCGAATACGTAAAATCCGCGATTCTATACAATAATGATGTATGTTTGTTCGCGCAGCGGAGAAATGTTTACAATTTATACATTTTTTTTATATATATATATATATATATATATATACGAGCACCACTTACCGATTTTTCAAGTGAACGCCGTCGGTCGCACGGTAGGTGTCGCGGTGAACTTCTGCAACTGGATTCGCGTGTACGTTATTGTAATATCGAGTAAAAAACAGGATAATAATAATAATAAAAAAAAAAAAAATCCGCGGACTAATATAAATACTATCGTAGGCGGGTTTTAATGTGCAGGCGAGAAACCGTGTACATGCGCGCGAGCACAAACACACACACACGAGTATTATAATATGTTATTAGGTATTTTATATTGTAATTATTTACGGGTTTTTTTTAAATTTTTTTATTACGATTCTCTTTCGTTTCGATATTTTTGTTTTTGTTTTCCTTTTCGTACGACAACCCGAGTGTTATAACGATATTATCAGGATAATATTCAGCGGCCGGTGCAACGATAAACGTACCAATGGACGTGTGATTGATTCCCAGTGACCTTTTTATACGGTTCCCACTCCCCGCCCAGGCCGGCCGCGTGTTTCGCGCCGGGGTTCTCCGGGCAGCGACGCGAGCGGGAGACATCCTCTCCATCACTCCCCGCAATACGGGTCTTATTATTATATATATAGGTATATAGGTACCGATACCATATTTTTATTAATTAGGTTCGACGTAGGTCTCCCGTCGTCGACGGGTTTTATTTTTTGTTATTGTTTTTACGCGCGCGTATATACGGACCCTCTCGAATCGTTTATTACTATCGTTTTTTTTTTTTGCTCGTAGCGTACCTTTATGCATTAATATTTTTACCATCAATACGAGTACCTATATAATATGATGTAGTATATTATATTTAATATATACAAGGCCGGTGAAAAAAAAAAAAAACAAACGAGTTTCTTTTGATCGCATACGCATACAATACACGCCGCACACAATACGTAGTACGACCTACTCGTATTAAACAAATTGTATTATTGTCATTATTATACCGTGCAGTGTCTTATTAGCTGTTGACGACGCAAAAACAACATCGATACACAAACGGTCGCGATTTATTAGACCGCGGTTTTCGAGACGTGTGTCGGGTGTGACGATGATGTACATAGGTATATATAAGTATGTCCTCCTGTAGTCAGTTTCCCGCCGGAACAACGTGCTCACGCAACGCGAAAAGCGACGGTAACGTTCGACAAACCCGCGGGGCCATAACGACACTATACACATTCGCGAGCGCGCGCGAAAAAGGTGTCAGAGTCGAGATTTTGGGATTTTTCAATTGAACATGTGAAATAGTTTTTCACCGGAAACGCAAAATCGGCGTTTCAACGTTTAGCCATAATTTAAGTACTGTACGAGTTTACATATTTATTATACTATGTTGTTCCGTATATTTTTCAATGTGTATTTTCATCAGGGCCGGTTTGAAGGCGGTGCAAACTGAGCACCGCGCTTTTGGAGGTCCCGCGTCTAGTTGTTATCATATAGCTAGATAGTAATTTCACATGATTATTTAGGAAAATACAAAATTAAAATTAACGAATTAGGAATAATTTATTGTATTATAAAGATTCATCTACACTTGATATTACAGATGATGAAAAAGCAGAAAAAAGCTGATGAGATCCCGCAAAAATTACTGCTCAAGGTCTTGATATTTTTCAAGCCGGTCCTGATTTTCATATTTTTTAACGGTCGAAAGTCGGGTATTTTTTTTTTTTGTCAGTGACTTATTTATTATGCACATTGATTTAAACAATTTTTCAGTGACTTAATTTAATTGACTCTAGATTCAATAAACGTGTAATGCGTGGGTTAAATTGAATTAACTTTTCTTACACGGCGCATTTAAAAGATGAATATCGAATTTAAGTGACTGCAGTTTGTGACGTAATTTGAAACGCACTAAATCCTTTAACGAGTTATTTCTCTTTTAAGTTTGAGTCGAGGGATAGTGGTATATTACTAAAACTCCACGCGCTGTGCCACCACACACAATTTTATGCTTCGTTACTTTCCTCGACCGAAACTAAAAAGTGTATATCTCGACGAATATCTCGTCAACGGTTTGACGGAAATCAAAAATGTCAACAACAAAATTTATTTTAATTAATACTCAATTTATGAATGGGATTTTTAATATAGGTTGTTGTTTCAAAATCAAAAGTAGGTTGTGGTTTTACTTCCAAAAATAAGGGTGACAAAAAATAACATAAATAACTATAGAGCAGCTTGTTAGGTTGCAATGTTCTATAAAACAAATTCCGATAAAAGTTAATACTTTCTTAGGTAATAAGCGTATCCACTTAAATAGAACACCATGTATATATTAGCGTTGACCAAAAATAATTTTTGGAATTTTATATACACTAGGTATGTTATACAATTGTATAATTGTTTAGATAATAATTTATTTTTACATTTATAATAATATATAAATTATGTAAAATATTTTAGGTGCTATAAAAAGTGGACATCGTAGTACTAACGATTTATGGACATTGGATGGTTTTGGGGCAGATATATTAGCTTGTGTTATGTCTGAAAAACGGTTTTTATTTCTTATAAGATGCATTCGGTTTGATGACGTTCGTGGCCGTTTAGAGCGAAAAAAATTGACAATATGACAGCAATACGTAAAATATTTGAAGACTTCGTCAAAAACTGTAATTCTTGTTACAAAATTTTAGAATACGCAGCAATTGATGAAGAACTTCAGTCTTTTAGAGGCCGATGTTCATTTAGAGTTTATATGCCTAATAAACCAGCGAAATACGGTCTTAAGTTATTTGCACTTGTTGATAGTGTAAATTATTACACAAATGATTGTGCATCACAGTATGAAAAGCAAACATACCTTCCTTCCGCAATACGTCTGGTCTCGTCCGATAGCCCAGATTTTCCTTTATTGATGAAATATGGCGCTAATTTATTAGCACTGCTAGACACGGCCAATAAATGTTTACGTTTTTGTAAATGCTCTTTAATATTTTTTATTTACCCACCATGTTCTATTGAGAATATAGATTTACACTAGGTACACAGAAATGTCCCCTATTTTATCATTATCTCTTAAATTAGGAAATTGCGTTTTTAATTTTATATTAAAACTACATCATCTCTTGGGCATCTTAAGTATTATTTTTAATAAACTTATAAAAGTTAGGGAAAACATCGATAGGTACACGTCAATTTTAAAATACAAAACGACTTTACGGAAAGGAATTCACGGATCGACTGTCAACAATGAACACAAAACAGTGTCGACCAAAAACTATTACCGAATACCGAGAAAACCCAATAAAAGACAGAAGAACACGGACGATGTAAAAACGATATTTAATCGTAAATGAATCAATACAATATCTAATAGCATTGACAATAAAGATAAAAATAATATTATATTACATATAATATTTAAGTACGTAGATTACGTAGAACGACATATTATGCCATACGATATGTCTCATGCTTATCGATAATTTTACTTTCATCGGTATTGAGACTCTATGTTCGTTCCACGAAGACTGTTATCCGTTATTCATAAATTTGGTTTCAAATTTTAAATATTGGTACGAGTAAAACGGTTTTATATTCGTTTCATACATCGATATTTTTTTTTTCACGAACATAATATGGAAATAACGGGATTAAAACGGGACCATCTTCTAAAAACGTGATAAAAAGCGCCCCGTTCGAAGTTTGTCGGGACACCGGGACATGACGACTAAAAAGGGGACAATCCCGTTTTAAACGGGACGTCTGGTCACCCTACCCTAATATATATTCATAGATTGTAGAATTACCTACCTCGATAGCAGATAGCAATGGGTAATCTTATAGATACACTAGCAGATTCTCTCCAAAATCAACCAAATATGTCACAACCATCAATTTTATCATCGCCACCAATCTGCAGAACATAATCTAAGATGTTTCATCATTATTTAATGTTTGGTCTTCTTTTGTTTTGTTTATGTATTTTATTATAAGTCTGTGTAACTTGAATAAATCGTTTGAATTACGCTCAAAGCTGATGATGTCGATGACTAAAAAAAAAAAATTTTTAGTTTGTTAATTTTTACATTTACTATAGATTACAGCCGTAAGTACTCTGTTCCACACGAATAAGGTTAATTGTATCGAAATATATTTTAAATGTTGTAAGGGATGGTCAAACAAAAAAGGGAATGAGGGGACGTATTAAGACCTTTTTCTTAAATATTAATATTAATATACAGAGTGATTTAAGCATAATCAGTGCTCTCCCCATTGTTATAGTTAAATTAAGCATAAATTCAAATTTTATTATTTTGAATTTTGAATTTAAATAAAAGTTAAATTAAACTTTTAAGAAATATTCTGTGACAATACTAATTTCTGTTTTTTTAATGAGGACCTACATATTTTAATACAAATTGTCAATCAGATGATGATTAGTCTGAAAATCTTGATGTATTTTAATCGAAATTTGAACGAACAATTATTTAAATTTAACTACTAAAATATAATAATTGACGCACAATTTAAACAAGAAATTATCAATACACATGAAACAGTAGGTATCCAATCCCCGAAAAAAACTATTATCATTCGTATTTAAAGAAGAATAACTCAGAAACATTCGGTTCAAATTTCGATTACAATACGTTAAAATTTTCAAAAGACATCATGAATTAGCGTGATTTGAATCAAAATATGTAGGTTCTCATTTGAAAAACTAATGTAGTTATTATTACAGTATACTATTTAAAATTACTTCATAATATTTAGAGTTTAGACCATTATTGTAGGTGGAAAGTTGAGAAGGTATACTATATATGGAGATCATTTAGTTTGTATTACTGTATAAAGATCCCATACACGATCAATAATATTAATAAATATTTAATATTGGCAATAATATTGATCGTGTGTAGACTGTACTGAAGGATTGATCGATAAATTGAACAAATTAAGAACTTATGAATTTTATTGACGCGCTGTTAATAATATTTTGTTAAGACAAGTAATGATAAATATATTATCATTTAAAATGAAGATTCAATTTTTGTATTTTAAGTCTAAAACTTAAGTGTGAGCATCCGTATGACATACAATATGGATCTTGAAATCTAAAAACCCATATTCCGATAAAATGATTGGATTTTATCATTCGTCTGCCTATGTAAAATATTTCAGATCCATGCGTATCATACATTTTATCAAAAATCAGCGATTTTCTTTATTTGTTATAACTTATAAGTATTTTTCATTATTGAGAAAAATACAAGGAGTTTCGCAAATTAAAATTTGCCACACCTACAATCAAACCCATAATGCCCGTAGGTAGAGTTTTTGGCTAAATTTTAACGTTTGTATTATTTAGTAACATTATTAGATTCATTTTTAGAGATTTCGTTAAATTTCTGAAAACATAATTGTATGGTAGGATTTAAGAAATTTAAAAATATAATTTGTACACAAATTAAATGTTATGTTAATAGTATCACTTGTCGGGATGTTTCATTACTCATCATAATAAATTATTAAATATACATATTACATAAATAATAAATTAACAGAATTTACTTATTATAATATAAGTACTAGATAGGTTGATTACACACAAAAAATTTTTAATTTTTTTTTTAAAACTCATCAATACATTCCACACAAATAATGTATCTAAAAAAAATCAAATCAAATTATATAATGTTGATTTACTAAGTTCTATATTTGTCAATTTTAGTATAAATTATATTTTTTTATATGATTAAGCTTCCCGATGCAAAAGTCGTATTTTAAATTTGTATTAATAATGAAATATCAGACAATATTTACATATGCTTTTTATTATAAAATCTATTTCATTTGTAAAGTTAATAAGTATTAGATGTACGTTAATTTTTAAAATACAAATAAAAATATGATATTACATTTGATAAATCAAGTTGAAGGAGATTTATGAAATGTATACGATTAAGTTAAAGTCATTGTTGTTAAATAAAATTATCGGTTTTAGTGAAATCTTATTAACAAAATAATTAAATTGTATTATCATACCCGGTATAATACGAGTTCGTTTTCATAATTCATAGTTTAATGTGACCTAGCTGTGATCATTTACTCCGTGTTTCACAAATTATACATAATATTGTATCTACCTCATTTCTAACCGTAATCAATTTTACTTTTTGGATATAAAACAATTTTTTGACTATTTAGCAATTTTATGTGGAGTATTTTTTGTTTTTAAATTGTTTATGCAACCTATTTATAACCTATGCAAAAAAAGGTACGCTCACACATGAACAAATTATAGACGGTGCATTATTATTAAAAAAAAAACTGATCAAGAATTATGAATCCGGTAATTGTAAATACCACTGTAGTTTTAAATTATTAATAAATAATTAAATACATATGTAATTGTACAATGTAATTATACAAAATACATAATTTATATTTTATGTTCGTTTTAATTAGGAGTTGCCTATCGTTCTGATAACGTGTGGAGTGACTTATTAAAATATCAAACAAGACTACCTACTTTTAATTTTCAAATGACATCCTTAATTAAAAATTAAGCATTATGTGGCTGCACGACACACGGCGTTTGAATAGTGATCTACTACACTCCTACCTGAACTTAGAAATGGAATATCTCGTAAACTAATCAATTATTTCAACACAACAATTTATAGAGATTTATTTTTTTTTTTTTTTGAAAGAATTATATTTAACCACATGATGAATTTTTTAAAAAAAATATATGTTTTGTATAAACAATTTCTACAAACGAAACTAACAACGTTACAAAACAAAACAAACCGGCAATTAATGAGTGGTAAAATTCGAAAATTCGAAAATTCTCAACAACAATATTTCTTAAAGTAATATAAAAACGTACCTGGTATTATAATCTTCGCATAATATAGTGTACAGCACAGATTTTACGATGTTTAAAAAAAAATTAAAAAGATATTTACAAACAATGTTTTTGGGCGAAATAAGTAAATAATACAACACCAGTAATTAAAATTTTGTTTAAAATAAATAAATCTTAAACACATTGGGTTAATATTGGTAAATACTACTTAAATACGAACTACGAAACGATAAATGCAATGGTCTGTATAATACGACAATATACAGCGAAATGATGAAAAATAAAATAATATCTGTAGTACCTACACTAATAGTTACAGGTTATTTTTAATCATTTACATGATAACTATTACAAATATAGAACCATACAAATATTTATTGTCGACAACCGATAATGAATGTAATTTTAGATTCTGAATGAAGCAAGGAATGTTTAAACGTATCTATTGGTTTTACTATGATATTGACATATTGTACACTTATTTATAATTTTTTTTTTTATGAAACAAGATTTCGACCAGAAGAATTACTCTGATAAAAAACATCCTGTATTATAGTCTTTTGGAGCCAATTGACTATATTATAGGTGCATTTTTTTAAATATCTTGTATGTTTCTTAATAATCTAATAGGGTAGTCAAATAAATTTATTAAAATATGTATTTTATGAGATTTTGTTATTAATCATCAAAAATTTATCATTTTATCATTATAACATTTAAAAATAAGTCAGCTGAGTATTTATACCTATTATGCTGAAAGGGAATACAATACCGTCGGACATTTTGACGGTATACCTATAATATATATTTTATCTAATTTGTGTTTATCTCGATTATTATTAATTTTTTCGCCGACCATATACGGTAAATCGGGTCTATAATCTATATTATATTGTTTTCAATGCCAACATCGTTATAAAACAGAGTTAACTTAATATCATATGTATATAATATCGAAAAATCGGAACAATCGTTAAAACAAAAATCGGATAAACAACAAATCTATACTCTCTCTCTATCTATCTACCATCTCTCTCCCCCTCTCTCATCAAGGCCGTGCCACTCGGTCGGAATCATATTTCAATAGTGTTTACTTTCCATGACTGTAAACTAGTACCTAGTGTAAGCATATAAGCAATATATGAGTATACCCAACAATTAATTATTGTCCTAAAGCTATTGTCACGAACCATATTAATATAATAACAGTAGGAAATAAACTTGTGATTTGCGTTGTATTAATTAGATAGAGAGTCGGTTGGAATCTTTCGACTTTAGGGATGGACTGGCCCAGGTGGAAAGCCGAAAAAGTTTGTCCGAGCTGGTAGGATTATTCATGATGTGATCGATACGACTTTTCTAATACTTATATTATTATTTTTTATTTTCATTTCGAGTTTAGAAGTTATAACATTTTTGTACTTGTGCTGTAGTTTCTAACTTCCACAACGACTTATAAAGTTAACAATTGAATATTTGAATATATTATACACGCATATAATATACCCTCGATAAATACTATCTAACAATACGAATTTCGTCTTAAATTGTGATTGAAATGTTGATTAATATTAGCAAATGTACACAATGTAGCACGAGTGATCATGACATTTTGTGAACAAAGCTGTACTTTCACTTTTCAGCCACTCAAGTACTTCTCCATCGGGGTTGAAGTACTCCCAGTTTAACCCTGTTCGACTTTCGTGTTACTCCACTGGAAGTGGATTATAATATAAGTAGTAACATGTAAGTATATCAAGGGGACCTACAATATTCAGGGGGGTTGGTTGAAAAGCAACATTTCCAAAAGCCATTTTAACTTTATCTAACCTAAAGTGTAGAATAAATATTTTTACTAAATTTTAAGTTTATCTGTTTAAAAAAAAAAATATAGCCCTATAAATACAATCTAGCTATGCAATTGCTATCTAATAATGCATCTACTGGTATCAGAACATCCTATATTGGATATGTGATTTATTGTAAATTCTGAGCGAAGCGAATGCATTGGTTTTATAGTGATATTTTTTCATTCGGATTTTTAAGTGATTTTTAACATTTTCTTAAAGAAAATTTGACCGAATTGGTACTTTCAGGAAGTTATTTTTTTAATTTCCTTTGGGGTTTTCATATGCAATGAGAAAAAACGGGAAAAATTATGAATTATTTTCAAATCGTAAATATTACGGCTTTATAAAACACATATTACCGAACTCCGCCCAGAAACGTTTTTCAAGAGCAAAGATTAATGGTTGCGTACAGATATACACTAAATTCACCCTTATATCCTACCTTCCCTAGTGTTCACCTACAATAGTGGCTCACCAATCGTGCGAAGTATGGCCGTATCTTTTTTTTTAGACTGTGTGTATTAAGAATCTAGGGGGTGGAGTTGTCACTGCAGGAGACATATTGCTGTGCTATGTATCGAAATTTAAACCCCGACTTCCAATATTCCCAAGATTCCCACCAAGTACACGTGAAATACATTTCCATCTTCTCTTCGGCCGTAAATTACTCGTTTTAAATCATTATACTTATTGTGATTAATGAACAAAAACCGCAGCAATTATTGGTGTTCGGCAAAAAAATGTGAACGTGCGGTAATTATAACCGCGAGGACGTTTACGGTGCGACGGGTTCCATATTTTCCCAACAAGATTATATTTTACATAATTCGGCGTATCAATTCGTCGACTTTGTATCGGATTTTATCGATTTGTTTAGTTATAGATATATACCTAACCTATTCTCTATACCATTACGACGATTATACACTTTTAAATTTTTGCGTGAAAAAATATAAGTATAAAGATACACCTATAATATTCAGATTTGTCTGTTGGTTAGATTACAATACATTATAATATTAAAGTCTTCAACGACATTTCTATGCATTTTTCTTTTTTCGAATAACAGAAATAACAACGGGTTTTAACACTTTACAAAAATTAATAAAAAAAAAAATTTTCCTACTGTATAAAATATATTATATAATTGACAAATATAGGAATAATATTATTACTGTTTTAGAATACCGGTAGGTGTAGATATTATATACATCATAATGGTACACGCTCTGTGTAGCGGAGTAGTGAATTACACGTATTATATTATTATAAACTAGTAATATTAGATTATACAATCACATATAGTACCTACCTAATACATATACAATAGCTTATTATATCACTACAAAACCATACTATGTGATAACTTCTGTAATCAGCTATATATAAAATGTATGATAACGGTTAAAGATTTCCTAATTTTATTTTTCTTACAAATTATGTGGAATATTCGATGAAAAAATGGCGGCTGACACCGAGAATAAGAGTAACTGACTGTACTTGCTCTGGATACAAAAGGCAAATAGAATAACGATTTTTCTTACCGTCATGACTCATTTCCCGGGAAATAAAAAATATCAATTTTCTAAACTAGAGTTTCGACTAATAATACTCAGGTACCCAAGTACATAGTTGTATACATATTATCACGTAGGTTTTTTTTCATTCAAACAACATTGGTATTATAGATTTACCCGACAATTTATATTTTTGTTAAGTTATTGGATTACAATGTTTACATATTATATAGAGCGATTACAAAAAAGGATGGACATACTTCGCACGTGGGTGCAGCCACTGTTGTAAATGGGAAGTTGACAAGGTAGGATACAGACGGGAATTTAATGTATATCTCTAAGCAACGATAAACCATTGATAGTGTTGCTTTGTCAACAATACAATAAGTGGTAAATGTTGTATTATGGTAAAATTATTACAATGTGCTTTTCCATGACAACAATGATTGTTTAAAAAAGGTTAAAATAATAAAAACTTAATAATAACAAAATTAAATAAAAACGATTCCTCATTATCTTAAATATTAATGAGAATTTCAAAAAATGACTTTTTTAAAGTACCACCCCTAAAGAAAATTTACTTTCAGAAATGGTGCTATACTTAATAATCGGAGTATATTTTCTGGTAGAAAATGTGTTCACATAAAAAAAAAATAAACATTCTAAAACCAATACATTCCTCGTTACACTCAAAATCTAAAAAAGAAAAATGAAAATGATTTAAAAACAAAAATACTAATCATTTGTACAATTGTATATAACTACAATGATAACAATGGAAAGTTTTACAAATTATGAATTATTATTTTAAAAACAGAAGCAAGAACGGAAATTAATGGATTTAAAATTACAATTTTCAAATCAAAGTCGACGAACTTCTTACAGTTAAATAAAAAATATAACGATATTTTCGCTGATCTTATCCCAAATTTTAGGAATTTATATTTAGAGTTAAAACTACGGTGTATAAAACAGCACCCACTACGCCTTTTTTTTTTGTTAATATTTCATAAAAGTTCACATTTACTAGATTGCACTAATCCCGAAGATGGGTATTTATATATGAATTCATGTCTCTTATGAACTTTAAATATTTATAAATATATTTTTTTTACATCAGTCTTTCATTTACAATTTGGAATTTACTTACATTTTGAACAGCGTATTCAGTATACTATCGATAAACGCGTTCTATTTTCTGGCCTTTTAGACTTAATATAATGTAATACTATTATTCGAAATCAACAATCGTAATAAAGTGTATGATATGTAACAGTACTGACGGGGCTTTTTTCGTAATAATTTTCAAAAAAAAGAATTTCGATATTTTTAATAAAATTTGGTCTAACTTTATACATAATATGTAGTAAATAAAAGGTATTAATTTACATATCTATTAAGTATTAAGGTTTGATATTAGTCGTACGTATCTACTTATACATACTTACGTTATATATTATAAAATATAATGTTTTATTTATACAAATTAAAAATATCTGTACACTTTTATTAACATTTTGTAAACCTATTTGAGAATTAATTTTATTATAATTCTATAATATTTATGAACATTATTATATACGGTGATGCAATTAAGTATATTGTGTATAATACATTTTTATTTAGATAATAGATTTTTTGCACAAATTAATTCGAATGTAAATTAGTTGCTGCAGTTGTTTTCGTATTTAAATACAAATAATTTTATAATTGAAAAAAAAAAACAATGTTTAACTACAATAGTATCTGACCAATAATTTCGATGACATTATATACTTTAGAAAAAAATAAAATAAATAATGATAAATACAATTAAAATATTATTATATTTTAAAACATACCTCATATATATAGCCACACGGACAAAATAAATGGCACGTTGCGTTTTGTTGATTGTTGTGCACTAATGAAAATTATATCGGCAAACTGCGGATATCTATGAAAACAAAATGTCATATAAACGCAACCTTTCGTACATTCTTTTGATAATCCTTGACCCTTAATATATAGAAGAGTGTAGGAAGAGGAAAGAATTATAGGTATTATGACAATAGCGTGTGTATATTATTAGAAGGGCATCATATACGAGTTATAAAACGATTTCCTATCTTTACTGTCATTTTGAGGGAATATTATTCTATAATAGGTGTACCTGTGTTATTTTAATTTGCATACGTTTTATTTTTTAATAAACAGAATGATTAAAAACTTGGTGTTGCAGCTGTCTTCGTTATTCTACATTTATAATCTTTAATAAGTATTTGAGTACCTAAGCAACTGATATAAGTTACAGTTAAGTAATTGAGTGAAGTTGTAGTTCCTTATATTGGTTTAGAAACTTATTAATTTATTAGTTGCTTCAGAGACGTATTCAGTTTTTTGGTGTCCTCCTGTATCCTAATAAGTAACAATTTTTTACGAAAAACATTTTTAATAATAATTGTATACATGATACAGTGTGACACATCGTATAATCAGTATTATTTCGATAAATAATATTGTAATTTATTTAACTGAACGAATTTATAAAACAATAAAATTGCAAAATTACTATAAATAGAAATATTTTTTTTTTTGGGGTGCTTTTAATATTGACTAAATTCATTGATGGCATTCGATTCAATGCTTAATATTTACAATACTATTTAGACAGAAAATAGGTTTTTATTATTTTTAACATACTTAATGATCTGTCAGATGAACTCAAACTACCATTTTTTGTTTTTCAGTATGAGTATGATAAAAAGGTACACGGAAAAAAAATATTATCTATCAGAATCGAGAGGCGAGTGCACGTACATTTTAATTCCTCAGTTCTGAAAACTAAAAACTCAGTATGTTACAAGTTAATGATATTTAATAACTATATATATATATAATTGTTTTTGAATAACTTTTTAACCCGAGTTACTTACTAGCATTGAGTAGGCCATCAAATTATATACGAAACTCACAAGCATCTTGGACGATTTAAGTAAATAACTAATAATATAGTTCAATAGTATAATATAATTATGTTGTTTTTTAATCTGATATAGGTATAGGTACACGTACCAATTTGAATTTAAAATTCTCGTTGCAGGTTGTCCTGTCTCAGATATATTTCGCTAAGTGAAAGATATGAATCAATGTGTCATCAAATAGTATACGTGTCGTAAATAATGACGGATTCAAATAAAAAATATAAAATATAAATTGTCTACTATATAATAATATATAACCTTCAAACATATTTTTATCAATTACAATAACTTTGTAACGACAAATAATAATATTTATATAAATACAACGATTAAATGTCTTTCACTATGTAATCAGAGAATGCGAGATAAAAAAAAAATAAAGAAAACGAGAGACTATCAAAGACATGTAACAATATGTAGACGTATTTTTTGAGGTGCCGATTATCTATACATAAGTTATACTGTTTGTTGTATTATTAAACAATATACATTTATAATAAAATGGTGTACTCTTTTTTTATTTTTACCACATTCGAATACTATAATTATTTTGATTTGCTATTTTAACAAAATAAGTATTTGTAGCAGAGAACGTGTTTACTATACGTATATAATACAGCGTTCGTTAATATTGTATAAGATAATTAAAAATTAGCATGGGTAGCCTTACAAATAATAATTCGTTTCGTGATATAAATACAAATTTATTTTGCATATTTTACAATTAATTATGTGTAGGACGCGAGTATCTATTATTGACCATGCGATAGTTCAAAGTTTTATCACTTGATTTTAAACGAAAATAAAACAAGTTTTTTTAAAATATATAATTTAATAAACATGTATTGTTATTTATTTATTTATTCGGTTTTAATCAATCTATATAATAGTCATGTAAAAGCCAAATACCACTCACTCGCTGATCACTATTTTTCAAATAATACACAACGTACGAACTTGAAATTTGGAATAGTGGTTCCTTTAATAGTACTAAATGTGTAATAATAAAGGACTTTTAAAAATATTGCATTTTATTGGATTAATTAATAATAATAATTCATCACTATTACGTGTTGTGTGGTAGGGCAACTACCTACTGTCCTTTTTGTCAGTCAATTATTATGGTTTGATATCGGTGCACAGTGGTCTGAATAGCAAATTTCCATGGCACAAAATCCTTGTTTGGAATGTTGGATTTTGATTTTTACTGACCGAGTAGTAAAACAGAAACAGTCGTATTAATAACTTTTAATAAAATAAATGTATCACAATGATAAATGATAAAATGTACACCGTTTAAATAGAAGTATTGGATAGAACTCTTCAGAACACCCGAGTAGTAAACGCTTAATGGGTGGGATGACAGTTTTACTCAGATAAACACTACCTGTTGTTCCTTGAGAAACTCGTGCTGATGAGATAAGGACATGCCTTAAATCATCTTACCTATGTCCTATGATCCAAGTCCAATCCTTACGAGTCAACATGAAAGTACATTTTAAAGTCGATCCTAAGGCAGAGGTTTAGTCCTTCAAATAGAAAATGGAGATTTATATGAAGATGACGACAGGAATATGAACATTCCAAACAATTTTTGTGCAGCCGTTAGGGAATTTAGGGAAGTTTGAGTGAGTAAATTTATCTAAATTTAAATAATTTCCATTTAGAAAACCTTACTTGGCTTAACAAAAGAGCTATGCTTACACTAAAGGATGACACTGTAGCAACCATCAACGATTTCTTATTGGACCAACATCCTACTGACATAGTGAAATATCCATCTGTGTATACTATTGTGGAGTAGACGATGCAGTTCACTATCCTGTAGAGTTCATCTATGTTTGAAAATTGGAGCTTTAATAATACCAATTACACGTTGCCTGTTCACGTGTAAGCTGTCCTTATAGTCTGGTACTGCCTGAAGGAAGAACCAAAAATATTGAATACAAAGAGGTATTATACAAAAAAAAAAACATAATAGACTGACTGAGACTAAGCGTAAAAACTATTTAGCACTCAACAATGTTACTCATAATATTTTAAAGTAATTTTGTAAATATGAAAAAAAAAAAAAAAAAACAAAACAAAAATACGTAGGGACGAAGCCGGATAATTCAGGTAGTACAAAATATTTTATAATCATTTTATTTTATTTTATTTTCGAATAATGTAATACGCAATGTAGTGGTTTTTGTAGAATAAAATAAGACGCGTAATTGCGATGGAAAACCGATTACGCGATTCACGGACACTGCTTATTTCGTCAACGTAACAATATAACACTATGTTCACTTGCAATTTTGATGGTTTTGTTTTAATCCGCTAGTGCTTTTAATGTGTTTTTGATTGTCCCACTAATTTTTAAAATCCGATTTGGTCGTCACCGTTGTTCATTTTCGATTTTTACTTTTTTTTGAATTTGTTTCATAATTTATTTAATACATGAATATTATTATACATAGCGAATAATACGTATGAATTATAAATTTGCAAGTGATATAAAATTCTATTTCCGATTGTTAGTGAACGGATATACCTATCGTCACAAACTCATAAAAATAAATGTAAATAAATAATACGAATGTTGAAAATTATAAAAAAGAATAAAGAATTCGGTGGACACGATTTATTTTTAACAATACTTCGGTTGCAGAATTTCACTGGCGTTCGTGAACTCGTAATATTAATATACGTTCGAATTTTCCATAAAATAATATATTTAATTTTGTGTTTATTTACTAACGCTAAACGGAAATTTTATTATTCGTAGGTGGGTTATTTACATTATTAAAAACAAATCACAGGCGTACATTATATTGTGAAGAGGGAGGGTTTAACTGGATCAATTATAATAATATATATATATTCCATATTATTATAATGTCCACTTCAAGCAACAATAAGGACATTTTTTAAAGGTCAAATTTTATATTAATAATTCAGTTACCGGATATAGACTGGTATGTGATTGTGTTGTATTTTTAATTTTTGATTTTTTTTTTTTTCATAATACAGTATACGTCGTTGTCCTAAAATAGCATGATTGGTATAAAATATTATGGTCTTATATGATTATCTAATAAATTCGTTTACTTTCCCCGTGTCAAACACAGGGCCCCGTTTACGCCCACGAATGTATCCCGCGAAAAATATTTGACCACTCCTAAATACTATTGTAGAATAACATAACCTTCAAGCATGTTATAATGATTGCAAATTTAAAGATAACGTGTAAATTGATGTCCACCTACTTTCGGTTATTTTGCTAACAATTAATTCTCGTCGTTTTTAAAACCTAGAAAACTCTATGAAAGTTAAACAAACGTGTACCCATTCGTTTAGATATCATCATTTTTTATCTATTGAATGACTTTTATTTCGGAATTTTGGAAAAAACCGGGGTTCCCTTATTGGCGTGAACTCCAGAAATTAAGGATCACCTTATTTCTTTTTACATATATATATATATATATATATAGTAATATTCATTACTTTATTCAAATTGGTTGTTTTTATTCGGTGCTTCAGAAAACATGCGCCACCAAAATATTTTATAGATGCTTTTTAGCCTTATTTTTATTTGAATTAATATACATAATTTAATAATTATTGTTCATAATTTTTTTTTCTTTAAATGTTTAATTTAGAACTGCACATTATGACGTGCGAAGAACTGTACTATAATTATTATGATGGTACAATATTTAGATTCTCATTGTACGTCCCGGAAAATCGTTTTATAGTATAGTGTTATTAATTTGAACCAAGGTGACCTTAGAAGGCAATAAAGCTCGTTAGAGTACTAAATTAAACGGTCAATTGTTCTTAATTTATGTTCGACTTGAATAAAAAGACTATTTTATTAAACGCACTTCATGACACTGTTTAATTATTCACTATTTCGTCCGCCGACTCGTTAAATAATAATATTAATGGTACGAAAAAAATAAAAAATAACAATACAATTAATATTTCACTTACGATAAATTAACAGTCACAGGATGTTCTCAATCCACATACAAAGTCTACCTCGAATACTAAACAATACACACTCGTACTTATATGTTACTTATATGACAGCAAGTTAGCAATAAAATATTATTTTTAACAATTACCAATTATAAATATAATTTTCTGATTAAATTATTTTATTAATGGAAATTAAGAATACAAATTCCTTACGAAATACCTATACTTGATACGTCTTCTTGCAAATCCCGCAAACAAGTGTCACATTCTATTGTTACAAATCATATAATTATTGTATGGGTCAACAAACTAATTGCCAATTGTTTAAAAAATAATTATACTCAAAGACTTGTTCATTTTTAGAAACTGCATGGAGCGAAAAAGTTATATGTCTTATTAATATTTGTTTTTTTAAAAAATTGAAGATTCCCGTCCAGTGGTACCTTATATAAGAAAAATTTGTTTGGCTTTTCGATAGTTGTTTAAACAGTTTAAAAAAAACGGACGGGTATACTTCGGACCACAGATAGGCTACTGTTGTAGGTGAGAGATGTTGGGAAGGTAAAGTATAGAGGATAATTTAATTTAACAAAAAACCAAATTCTGTTCACTTTGCCGTATTTCCTATGTTTTTCCTAGGTTTTTTTGTAATTAATAGAAAAACTATATGGAAAATCAAACGACTTTTTTACTCACAAACTAGACAAGACTTTCTTTCGGAAAAATACATTTTTAAAAATTATAAATAATGAAATCATTGCGCTGTAATTTTAAAAAATCTTATTGTTTTTTATTTTTTCTTATTATTATGAAAACTGCTAAAAATATTAAAAAAAAAATTACTGTAACTGTAAGTGGCTAAATATTAAATAGAACAAAATCGATCTCTTGTAAATTCTTGATTGGAGAAATATGTCTAGTAGAAAACATAGTTTACGAAAATTAAAAATAATTAAATAGGTAACGCTGCGCCGCGGTGTGCGTAAATATTTGCCGTTATACTTGTACCTATATTTTTTTTTTCGATTTTTCTCAATCATTTCGAAAAACTTTCAAAAAAAGAACTACCTCATTATAGTTACCCTTTCGGTCCAAAGTATCCTAAGAATTTCCCTGAAGCACCACATTTCAAAGGCTTCTATAGCTTATTTCTTTTTACTGAGTTGATCGTCCAGGTTTCACATCCAAAAAGGACCACATTCCATACATAACTTTTTAGAAATTATCTCCAGGCTAATAATTAGTGGTATTTGGTATTCTATCAAATGCTATTAGAGTATTTTGTAGGTTCTCTTCATTTTCCGCGCAGAAAACTATGTCATCCGCAAATCTTAAAACAATAACTATTTATCCTCCTAATCGAACGCCTTTCCATATTTGTGTTCTCAGTTTTTTCATTGCTATTGCTCGATGTACAAGTTGAACAGCATCGGTGACAAGATAAATCTCCGCCATACTCTTTTTTTAATTTTTACTTCCTCTTTTTTACCATCCATCTGTATTATAAAATTAGGTACTACATACACTCTATACACCAGAGTAAGATTTTCTTTCAAAATGTGTTCACAGCTATAAAATATATAAATATATATGTATATACATTATAATAATGTAATATACTACCATCGATTCATGGTACGATGTATGTCGAGCTTTTTTATTTTTAAATTGTCTCGCTTCAGTGTAGTACATACTTACGACTTGTATTATTTTGATTGATATCGTAGCTTCAAAAATTCAGTTAAGGGTACTGATGTCAGTTTTGTAAATGTTCTCCAATTATTTATTTCATTTTAGATTTCAATAACCATCTTAATGATGGATTGATGAGATTTTTTCAGTAATTTACTTTTCGATACCCATTTTAGGGTAAAACGTACGACTGGTTAATATTATTTGTAAACGTAATGTAGCTAAACACCTAACAAAAATTATGGTACTTATTATAGTTGTTCCGTTGAAAAATTAAAATATTTTTGAATTTATAAATTAGTTTATGATTTATTCATTGGAGATTTGTGTTGAATTGTTAATTTTTAATAGTAAATAATTATATGACAAATATTAGTATTATATGCAAAATATTCTATATTTTATAAAAAGTAAATTTGTTTATTAACTCATACATTTAAAAAATATTAAAAACTGAACCACTGGAAGTACCTTAATTTTTGTTAAAAGTTTAGGTTTTTTCGACGAAAATTTCAATGCGAATGCAGTGGCCTTAAGAATTTATGTGTCCGGGCCGTTGTTCCGGCGACGGAAAATATTATTGTCGTTATGATTGCCAATCAAAATCGCGGAAGTGACAACGAAAAAAAAATTAAAGCTAAAAATAGAACATTCTTTATGCAAATTCGTAGATAAAAAAATTATATTACAAAAATAACTTGTTATGTAACAACCGTACGTGTTTACGGGTGTACGGTATCGTATAAATTTAATACCTATAGAATTATCATTGCAGATATGCTCGGAAACTAAAACACCACAATATTAATTTAAAAATTGTTTAATTCTAAAACATAACTGACGGATTTTGAACCAAGCTCAATAGATAAAAAAAAAAAAAAACAAAAATAGTAACAAGCCAGACAAACAACGTATTGCTGATCGTCTATAAATCTGATCTATATAGACCGAAATTATTTCCAATATTATACGTTTGATTTCAGGTAACAAGTCAGAAAAATCCAGATACCTGAACAAAACTACTACAAAATGTAGTAAATCTGATATATTCTCTCGGTATGAATGTAATGGCCTTCTATATAAACTCACCACGGTTTGATCGCGGAAGTTTAATGGTGTCAAAATTATCATTATTCAAGGTAATCATTTAATCTAAAAAAAAAAAAGGAACAATAATATTGCCGATAACAATGCAAAAAAAAAAACCATTTGTTGAAAAAAAGTTTAATACCTGTATATAAATACAAAATAATAATGAATTTATATGTATATCACTTCTCGATCGTTGTAATTGGCGGATCAAAACTATTCAATTTATATAATTTATTATTATATTTATGTATTTTAAATTTTAATTGTGTATATCATTGCGTAAAAACTAGTAGGTAGTTTAAAATTCAAATTTTATCTCTTTCCATTTTTTTTTTTTTTTTGATATTATTTTATAGCTTTCATGATTTAAATGCCATTTTACTTACACGATTCACTATTGATCGGGACGAAACATTTTCAAATAGTATATCACGACTATCAATATAGGAAAAAAAAATTGCACAATATTAATTTAAAAAAAAATTGTATAAGATTTGATGCAAATTTACTGAACGCGAATCCAGTTAATCAAGATATTAACTGATAATGTTTCGAAACAATACGAGTTTTTTTTTTACTTTTTATTAATTTCAAATAATCCTAACATTTAAATGTTTTTTTTTTTTTTTTCATAGAAATTCTTCATACGAATCATAATATTTAAACATTCACAAAGAAAAATTAAGTAAGTAAATATGAATTTGATAAACTCAGTAAAATATTTTTACACAATAGGTTCAGTAGTACTCTTTTTCTAATTAAATTTTACCAAATTCATCCTTTTCAAATCTACTATCTATTCTCAATCTAGATTTACAAATTTTAATATTTACTAGATAAAATATTATCCCAATCTAAAAATTCTTATCTAACTCCCCCTTCCACAACAATAAAAAATTAAAATCCTCGAAAAAAAAAACCACCGATTAAAAAAATATTGAGAAGATGTATAACTATTAATTATATATTATATATTAAAAAAAAATATTTTTACACCTATATTATAATAATAATAATACACGCATACCTCTATTATTTTGTGCATATAAATACTGGATTGTACGTATGAAGTATACTATAAGTATAAAGTACATTTATAATTATATATTTCTTTACTATAGCTCAATTGCTATATTGTATTATGTGGTTCCTTTTTGTTGAATTTATTCATTAACAGTTAGGTAAAATTTCAGGTTCTCACTCACTGTAATTTTGAACTCTAAAAAAAAAAAAAAAATGTAAGCTTTTCATTTTACTCTTTTAGACCTTTAATTTTTTTTTTTCAAGGTATCACAATATACAAATTAATTTAAATTGTCTTTAAAGTATAATTTTGTGTAGTGAAAATTATGAAAAATAAAACAATAATAAATGTATAAGCCATCAAAACATATATCCTACAAGAATTGATAGAAATATTTGTTGAGGTCACATTGGGCAAATATTTTATTATAATATTTTTATGATTTTGATAAAAAAAATTGAATTAAAAAAAAAAAACCTAAAACACTTTATCACTATTTACAATTGCTTTGATTATTATTTGTTTTATTCTAATAACGGCTGTCCTGCTTGAGGTTATTCATACCAATGTTATTTATCTAGCTAACTCAGAATAAAAAGACCTGATACTGGGGATGAGAGCAGTCACTGTTTTAGGTGAGAAGTTGGAAAGATAGGATACATAAGATTATTTCATTTATATCTGTGAGCAACTATAAACCATTGCTTGACGAAAGACAATTCCAAACGCAGTTCGGTAATACATAATTTGAAGTGCCGTATTTTTTTTTTCCAATTTTCATTTAAATTTGATTTCAAAACGCTTATTAAAAAAAAAAAATTCTTCCGATGCTTTTGGAAATATTACCACGTCTAGGTAAGTCCAATATAAGTATTATTACCAAGTTTCATGTTTCTACATGTATTTAACCGAATTACAGCAAACAATTCCCAAAAATTAAAATTGTTATAGGTAATTTAATGTATACCTGTAAGCACCGATAAACCATTACTTACGAAAAAACGATTCTGAGCGGTGTTCAGTTGATAGTGATGCTTTGTCAACAATAAATATGCCATATTATAATAAAATAATTAAGTGGGCTCTATATATTTTCTTAAATAATATTTGTTTAATGTTGTACCGATTTCCCCGGTTTTCCTCTTTAAAGTATCTCTCCAGTGAAATTTCTTTTCAGAAACATTGCTTTCATTATAAGTTGAAGCAAAATTGCTAGTAGAAAATTTGCCTACAAAAAAAAAATAAAATAAACATCTTTGTAAAACCATAAACTTCCTCGCTCCACTTAGAATCTAAAATTCAATTTTTATAATAGAAAGTCGTGTGAACCGTCCTTTAGGGGTTGAAGATGAAAAGTGGGTAGCGATATTCCCCTAGTTTTGAAAGTTAAGTTTACGATATTTTATTAAAATCCAAAATAAATGTTTCAGGAACTATCCCTGTCTGATTTAAAAATTATATATGCGCTGGATAGCGCGTTTGTTAATGAACGTTATAGGATATTTTTTATACAAAGATTTAACATCTAAAGCAGTGATTCCTAACATTTTTGACACTACGGACTAGTCAGAGAACATTTGATGCGTCTCGGACCACTTCAATTTTAGACCTTATTTTTCTTATAAACAAGAACCAATTATTTTTACATACTTTAGAACTTTGAGTATAAAATAAATAAAAATAATTTAATTCATTCTTTATAATAATGTTTATAATTAATTAATTTTAAGTAAAGTTTAAAATGATCAACAATTACTATTAACGCAAATTACTATTATAAAAACAATTTAATGCGATTTTTGGGTTTAAATTTCTTTTAATAAGAAAGATATTCCTGGGGAATACTACTTAAAACTACACGCACATCCTAAGTGACGTACAACCGGTTCATTTGTTTATTTTTACACCAAAACTCTTCGATATGCACGCAAGATTCAATTGTATCCTTACAGTTTCGATCTTTTTGTAACTCTTCCTGATCAAATCTTCCTGATTATGATCAGGTACTTCATCGACGTTAGCAATAAAAGGATTTCGAATCATACTTTGGATATCCATCGTTTCGAAACCATTAAATTCTGGGAAATACTTATTGATATATTTATGATTAACTATAAATATATGGACTAATATAGACATAATTTGATTTTTATAAAGATAAACTAACGGTGAATAAAATAATGTTTTAACATTTGTTAAATTTAAAAGTGATGTTCAATTATTGTTTTAAATTCAGGTTATTACCAGAATACTGGTTAATAAATAAATAGTTCCACTGTACCGGCATTAGAAGTAACGCAAAACATTGATAACGAAATTTAACTACACACATACATTTTTTTACGGCGATAAATAGGCCTGTAATTTAACTCTTGTTAAAGTATATTTTTATCAACAGATAAAATTTAAAACATGGTTTATGCAACAGATTTTATTTTAACTCCAGACTTACGAATTTATCTCTGTATAAATATATGGTACACCCCGGCATAATTATCTATAATATTTTTTTTAAACTTGAGGGTAAGATTTATCGGAAAAGATTTTTTGAGCTTAGAATAAAAAGGTTCTATGTTTTTTTTTTCGAAATTGACTTTTTCAAATAATTCTCAAAAGTTTTAAATTACATATCTTTTAAGCTAGAAATTATTGTAGTATGACTAATAATGACTGAGATGCACAAAGTAAAAAGGTTCTATATCTTTCAAATTTACAAACTCGTTATATTTGTGTATATTAAATAGTACTTTTTACTCCACAACTTTTTTTGGGGATTAAAAGGTTCCATCATGAATTACGAAAATATTATTTAGAGTAAAAGAGTCCACTATTATTACTACCAATAGTACAAAAATATAAATCTATGTGTACAATAATTACTTTTGCATAATTGCCGAGTCAAAACAAGGTTTTTCTTTATCAAAGTCATTAATCATGATGCGTGTGTGTTTGTATTACCCGGTAAAGATGCATGAGCATTAACTTATCATAATGCAGGTCATGTTCATCAATCGGAACAGACAATTGTCTGTAATTCCTTCCAATATACAAACACATGTAATACATTGTCTTCGATTGACTCGAGCATGAAGTCATCATAACGCAAGTCGTGGTCGTCAATCGGGACAATTTATTGTGTGTATTTGTATTGGAAAGAATTATGGACAGCAGCTGTTTTTCCCGATTGATGACAAGTGCATGACCTGCATGACCTGCGTTATGATAAGTTCACGCTAGAGTCAATCGAGGGCAATATGTTGTGTGTATGAGATGATGGTGAATAATGAACACGTCTAGATGTATGATAGACAATAATTACAACTACCAGGAATATAGGAACAAGGAGAACCAAATACAGCAGCTCGCCTACGATATCTGCAACTGCTGTATAGATTTGTAAAAAAGGTATGATCGAAATGAGTGAAGAAAAAATGAGTGCTACTGTTGGGCGAACCAGAAGAATTGACTACTCTCGAGAAAAGAATAACGAGTCTAGCGCCTTATGTTTTCCGCGGTTTGGCACTCCAGCGACTACCACTTGATCGCCGCAGTGGCTATGTAGTGCGCATCTATGTGGGCAACATGCATCATTAATATTGTAAATTAATGTGTGGTCCACTCAAGTGGCAACATTGATTAACAGATGTTATTTTTGATGAAACTGGTAATTATACCTACTACGTCACTTTGATCGTTTAACCGTACTACATGTTAAAAAATAGTCGTGTGTTATATTATATTGTCATTAATTATTACTTGTTAGTTGCTTATGTGAGTATTATTGTACACAATATATATAAATATATTTTGTTCTAGATCCTTCTGAGCACTAATAAAATGCCGCGCGCCGTGCCGACACACAAATGATACTCCATTACTCTCCCTCACCCTAAACTTAAAAGTGGAATAACTGGTTAACGGGTCGACGAAAATCAAAAATGTTGACACCAAGATTTATTTAAAGTAATACTTCGTCTATTTATGGAATTTTAATATAGGTTATTATTTAAAAAACCAAAGTTGGTATCACCACAGGATACTCTTTAAATGTTGTAAAATCTAAGAAGTCGAAAATCATTAACCAAAATAGTGGGATGAGCACGCTTAGTGAATCATCCTATATATACCTAGTATATAACTTATATTTTTATTTTTATTTTGTAGATGAGGATGAATAGACTAGTAAAATGATATCCATGTATGTCTGGACATATAAATGAACTGGTATTAAGTCCAAGGAAATTCGATTTTGTATTAAAATTTTGTTTTTATGTGATCAAAAATAAATAATTACTAAGAAATAAACGGTTTTTTTTTTCTTTAATGCATTGTAATAAATTGAATTTCAATTTCAATGCAAATTTGGGAGTGTGGGGAGAGCCTCTCAGGTAAATGTGTTCGGGAAATTATCTGGATTCCTTCCATGAAAAATTCCTAAATACGCCACTGTGTGTAATAACTAGCAAATGAAAATCAAACATAGTTAATTTCTATTACATGATGACGATAATGTTAATGTAGTTAAAGACTACTTATTCGATTGTAATATAAATTACTTACCTATTCAAGAACTATAGGCACACGATATACTCGTTAGAAGTGGAAGAATAATAATATTCTATCACAAAAGATTAGGCCATATTATACGTGACCTCTGAACAATTATTTTGTTTTATTATTATCTATTTGTATTACCTACTTAATGCGTACACCAAGGTTGCGTGGTACGACTATGAGGACTACTGTAGCTAACGGATATTCGAATACCAACTATATCGAATATTAAAGATCTTAATTAAATTGTGTGTCCATAATATCGACGAAGAAAAAATATAGTAACTTTACCGGCTATACCTACTTTTATTTATATAATGTCAACATTTGTACTAATACTATACACTAGAAAATTAATAATCGAAATTAAAATAATATCAAACAACTACAAATATTTACTTGTTCGGTTTGTAAAAATACTTTTTCGTATAGCACCTAAGACAAATGATGATTTTTCACATGATAGAACTTTATTTAAAAACATTTTCTTAAGTTCTTAACAATTTTTCTAAACAATTTAAAAAACTAACAATAGAATATTTTTATTTTGCTTGATTTCTATGTTACCTTATGTTAACTACAAGGGAAATAAACCCTACTGATATCGCCGCTGAATACTTAATCACTTATTAGTTTACCAGGCTTCACTTAGAATTGTTTTTTGACTATAGTGATTTGTTATTACCGTCAGTATGTATTTACTAACGTTTACAGTTGCGGATACCAAGGAGGAATAGCGATCTATGAATCACCCTCCTTTGGAGTTTTCGCAACCATTATATAATACTACCTACACCTTAATATTTCAGAAATTATACCAAATTACCCCAATGTATCTGAAATTCGTTACCCCCCCTCCCTTAGTACTGGGATATATCCACCCCCACTAATAAACTATGTATAAATTAAATAATTTTATGTTTCCTACTTTCATAACTTACCACTATGACAGTGGCACGCTCATCCACAATATCAATTTTTATTTTTCTGTAAAAAAAACCTTTATAATTTCTTAAGGTGACCGCACAGTGGCAATAAGTAAAGAACTGTTTAAACCAGAACAAAACAGTTTTATAACAGATTTACTAACGATTAATGAACAATAGAAGAATTGCAATTCGGTATATGAAAAAAAAAAATCATCATCGAATCAAACATTTTTTACTTTACTTAGTCACGTTTTATCGAGTTATAGAACACGCATACTATTTAGATTACACGCTAAACAAATCTGTTGTAAGACCGAATTCAAATTATTCTCATTACATAATAATACACTGGTATTCAATGTACATACAAGCAATGATCATATCGTAAAATATATATATATATATGTAATTAAATGATTAGATAAAAATAGACGTGAACATTTTACACTTTAACTCATCATTAAAAATTACACAAATTGTACATTTTACGTGTGAATACTATATTAACATTTGTATTTTTTTAGTTTTACCATACTGTATGTTTAAAATTCGGAGCGGAGCGAATGGTTTTACTGAGTTTTGTTTTTTTTTTAAATTTTAGAATCGGAGTATAACAAGGAGTGTAGATTCTATAATTATGTTTATTTTTCTACTTTTTTTTTTTTATTTTGTGACCAACTTTTTTTACAATAAATCTTGCTCTAATGTATTAAGTATAGCACCTATTCTGAAATAAAACAATTTTATCTAGTTAGTACTTTAGATGAGAGATCATTTGTTTATTTTCCAAATAGTTTTCATAATAAATAGAGAAAACCAAAAAAAACCTAGAAAAACTGGAAAATTTACGTTTATGTATAAAAAAACTGCACTCTGAATTATTTTTCATTAGCAATGGTTTATTATTGCGTACATATATAAATTAAATTTCTTCATATACCCTACCTTTTCAACTATTCAACTACAACAGAAGCCCACCCATCGAAGTATGTCCGTCTTTTTTCTGTCTTTAAATAACTCTTCGAAAATAAAACTTTCTCTGATGTATTAAGTTTAACAACCTTTTCTAAAAGGAAATTTTATTTAGTCAATGAATTAAACAGGTCAGTTTATGATTTTCAAAGAGGTTTTCAAAATAGAGAAAAACTGGAAAAAAGTATTGGAAAAACGGACAAATATCTATAACACACTTTATCGTTATCAATTGCATTATTTGAAATTTATATGAATTACATTTCGTATGTTTTCTACCAGAAATCTTGCTTTAATCAAAAATACCAGGAGACGCTTTTGTAAAATTTTAAATTTAATTGATAAGTAAGAAAGTTATTTTTTGACTTTTTAAGCAGTTTTCAAAAAATTTGGAAAACAGGAAAAAGACGTAAAATAAAAACTGACAATTGCGCCGTGGTACAAATTCTTAATTTTAAACTTTACGGTTTATGTTTTTTACCAGAAATATCAATTCAATCAAAAAACGAGAAGAGATATTGTTTTTTTTGATTTTGAATCTAATTGGCGCGCAGTGGTGGGTTGAGGGTTCAAATAAAGTCAGCAAATCCATAAGGGGCCTCGTACAAAATGTATCAGTAACATACTTAACCCCATTTTACAAAATTATTATTATTTATCGCGAGCAATAAATAATAACCCACCGATATTAATTTTATAGTAACAAATCTTTCTATTAAAAAAAAAATCGAATCGGATGCAGCCATTGTTGGAATTTAATGTGTACCTATAAGCAACAATAAACCATTGCTAACGAAAAAACGATTCTATGGAGTTCAGTTGATAGTAATGCTTTGTCAACAATATATATATATCATCTTATGGTAGAATCATTAAATAGGCATTATATATTTTCTTTAATAATATTTGTTTAATATTGTACCGTTTCTCCTACATTTTTCTCTGTTTTCCCGTGTTTTTTTTCGGTTTTCACATTTGTTTGAAAACTCTTGGGAAAATCGAAAAACGTCCTACTAAAAATACCTTCCCAGTTCAGATTTCCTTTAAGAAAAACTGCTTTCATTGTAAATCGGAAACAAAATAAACGGAAAAAAACGGGAAAATTTACTAAATGTATTATTTTCAAATCGTAAATATTACGGCTTTTAAAACGTATATAACCGAACTTCGCTCAGAATCGTTTTTCGTTAGCGATGGTTAATCGTTGAGACAAATATACATTTAATTTCCTCTCTACTTTTCTAACTTCTTACTACAGAAGCCCTTTCAACGTACGAAGCATGTTCGTTTTTTTTTTTTTACTACTGTAAACTATAATAGAGAGTGGAAAAAATCATCAAATCGGTTTTAAATAAATAAATATTGATTCGTTTTTCCCTTACCCCTCTATATTTATTATGAAAACCACTTGGAAAATTAAAAAAATTACATCGCTTCGTTTCACACAGAATTTAAAATAGGCTTACATCACAGTCAACCAAATATATATTAATAATAAAATAAAGTAAAAATAAAATTATTAAAATGATTAATATTCGTAAATAAGTATAATAAACTTATCATAATACTCCAGACGCATTCATTTATTTATTTATTTTATTTTTACGTAAACATTTTTTATTTATATATTTATTTCCTATACTTATTCACTTTATTTATTTACACGTATTAACCATTTTAATTAATATAAATTCCTCGCTACGCCCAGAATCTAATAAAATTAATAATAATACATCATTCAATGTACCGAAAATCAATATACTAGTTCCGATCAGAATATCAAATAAGTTTCATTTCTTTATCTTTGTATCGCTTACAGTGTTTATAATCTTTCATGCATCGATACTAGATTATGTCCGCATTTAAAAAAATTTTGCAACAGAGGTAGTTATATGTAATTAAAAACTGAACAGTTTCAAGAATTTCTAATTTTTAGTCATCAAATATTGGGCGTCAACATGGTATGGAAATATTAAAACGTGAATTTATTGATATCCTTAAAACTAATGTTAAATTAATGCATATTATATATTATAATATTATATTATAGTGTACAGTAGCAGAATTGCCTGTTTGACTCAGGGCCAGATGCAAGTATATTGGGCTGCTGGAGGCTGTATTTTTCTTTTTTTGTTAATTGAACGGGTCCTCCGTTGTACACTTCATCCATGTACCTACTTATACATATACGTAGAGTTTATGGATATTAATATGTGTATCTGTATATATCTGTATATAATAAGTATATAATGCTTTAATAATAGTACATAGTAATTAACAATATTATAATAATAGATGATTAATATTATAAAATCATGTATTATTTATTTTTATTACCTATTATAATATCTAATGATAAATTTACCCCGGGGCTGTCTGCAAAATTAAAATATTTAAAACAAAACTATACGAGTATAAGACGAAGGAATATTGTTATAAAATTTAAGTTATCCCAGATAACAACGCTTATTACTGCCTTGAACAAAAAATTCGATTGACTATACAACAATTAATCAATGCTTAAAATATGGTAATAACTTTTCGATCAGTAACCTTGATCGATTTTTTTTTTCTTCAACAAAATTAAAAATGGGATATCGATTTGTTCGAAAAATTATACTAGCCATTAATTTGATGTGTTTACCTGCACGTAAATATTATACTTTATATTAGTTAGCCAACACGGAAAACGCACAAATTGTTTACTAATTTAATTGCACGTTGACATGCATAATAATATATTTTTTGTATTTGAATTTAAATTAAATATAACAATAGTTACCTCGAAAAAAAATGTTTTTAACGTTGTTTTTTTTTTTTTCTAATTAAAACACGTTTTACACATTGTAAAAGTGAACTAAACTGACTGGATTTATCTGGTTCGACGAAAAAATGATAAAACTTCCCTGCACTAATCTTCAAAAATCTGCGGAGTGGAGGTCAATATATTATTTTTAATCATATATTTCAATGATGTTGACTTTTTGTTAAATATTGCTTGTCATTGTCAAAGTGTACCTTACATGAATTTTCAAAATCACACAACCTTTTTATCATGTACTGAATATGCATTATATTATGCCATTTATTTTTAAAATAAAAATGAAAATAATAATTGAGTATTAACACTTTTATTACCACTGCTCATTTCAAAGGGCGCGACTTTAGTTACAACTATTGATCAATGTCTGAATTAAATAATTGACTAAATAATTTTTGATATAATTAATTGTGTAATGCAAGGGTTAAAGAATCATAATTTATTCAACGTTGTTTATTATAGAATTATGTACTTATTTATATATACTTTTACAAATGCGCTAAAATTTATAAAATTACTCTAAATATTTAGTTAGAATACATTAGTTAAATACTGATACCTTAATCACATTTATAAACGTTGATTATTATTATTATTAAAAATATTTAAATAAAATGTTAAATTCTGAGAGGGACGAGTACTGTATCAGTTTTAATATGATTTTGATTATTATTATTATTATTTTTTTTTTTTTTTGTATGTGTTTGTGAACAACTATTCTATCAAAAAAAATCTTACTTTAGTCAATAAAATAACAAAAGACCTTCTTTTTTGATCTTTGACCCTACTTGGTATACTGAAGAAGCAATTTTCTGATTTTCTAAATGGTTTTCATAATAATAGCGATAACTGGAAAAAAACGGACGAATTTACTGTAGTAAAGGTTTCTTTATTTTCGATTTTGTTTTCAAGTGTAGTAAATTTTTTTTGAAAAAAAAATCTTATCTAGGTGGATCATAAGAAAATCGTGTTTAATTTTTCTTGTTATTTTATTTATAATTGGGAAAACCTAGGAAAAAACAAACGCGTACGTCCTATAAATTTAACTTTTTGATTTTGTGTTTTTGTTGTAATTTAACATATATTTGTCCAGACTAAATTAACACAGAATATTTATACCAACTTTTTCAAAAAATTCAAGCGATTTTTAATTATTTATTGGCATTTGATATTTTAGATTCAGAGTGCAGTGAAGAACGTATTGGTATTACGAAAATGTTTATTTTTTTTGTTTTTTTATACTATGTACAAAAATTCTTCCAGAAATCTTGCTCCGATGTACACGATGTAGATTTTTTCCTGAAAGGAAATTTTCTTGGGATGATACATTAGGGAGGTCATTTTTTGATTTTTCAAGGGGTTTTCATAATATCTAGGAAAAACCTGGTTAAAATACCAGAAAAACAGAACATGTAAGAAATGTATAGGTATATTAATATACAAATAGTATGGCCTTTTTTTTCTGTGTATAACATTTCTACCAGAAATTTTGATTTAATTGAAAATGATAGCGCTTTTTCTAGAAGGAAATCTGACTAGGAAAGTACTTTAAGGAGGTCATTTTTCAATTTTCCCAAGAGTTTTCCCAGCAACTGTGAAAAACCATAATATAATACAAATATTATTGACAATGCATCATTATCAACTGAACAGTGATCAGAATCCTTTTTTTCGTTATCAACGGTTTATTGTTGCTTATAGATATACATTAAATTACCTATAACAATGGCTGTACCCGTCTCCATTATCCTAGAATGTTATTTTAGTTTTTAATTGGTTTTATATGTATAAAATTGTTTTGGCCGATCAGAAATATTTGTCGCGAGGTTTCGAGGTTCAACATAGGTTGTATTTGATAGTAAAAAATTTGAGTATAATGTAATTGTTCTAAAATCTAAATGAATGTAAAAGATTAAATATTTCATTCGTTTCACACAAAATACGCAGTAGAACATGGTAGCTAGAAGGTAAAAGACCCTAGGTAGACCGAAAAAAAAAAATGTAAATAAACTAGATCTGATGTGTTAAATAACAATATTTTATTAGTGTACAAAGTACTACATACTATGGAAAATGTGTTTGCCTTATACTCGAAGTAGATATATAATGGAATTTAGAAAGTAAGATAGTTGCATCAGGTTGATCCATTTTTCAGGTAATTTCAGAAATAATATACCCGACTGAATATAGCTTAAACCTTAATTTAAATTATTTACATTTCATCATAATGGCAATAGGTAACTGTAACCGACAATTAAACATATCTACTTACAACGTGACGAAGTACACCGACTACACGCTATACGCGTGATAGATACGCGTTGAGCATTTTCTTCACTATAATAAAGATATCAAATACACGACCTTGCAGTGGGGTACAAAATAAAAAAATAAAAATAAAATCGTGATGTAAATAGAAAACATTATGAAATATGTATCATATCCAAACCATATATTATTATTAATGTAACGTATATAATATATTGGATAGTGTGAACGTTACGCGCAATGCGACGATGTTTTTTTTTTTTTTTTGTAATAAAATATTATATTATGTATAGGCGGATCTATTTACCATTAATGTGTTTCTAATAATACGGCTTTTCGGAGTTGATACACCCAACAATTATTTATTACAATTAGATTAACCAGTAAATTGAATAACACTTAAACAATAGAAATAATGATATTTATATGGATACACTATAAAGGCGTATAGGTGTTCCAAAGCCTTGACCATAATTTTATGTATCGTTTGTTTGTCTCGGGCGCTTCCTGATTCCATAATAATTATTATAATATGCTCAGCAATTATTTTATTATTAAATCGAAGACATCTAAACGAAAGCAGATTTGTTTGTGATTAATTGATTTCAGTAAATTATACTATGTTCACGCTGCAGCCGACTTATATGTAAAATATGAATTTAATTATACGTTATTTGTACATGGATTCGTATATTTACGAAAACTCCAATTTATTTGTAGAATTGTAATAATCGAATACTATCGACGATTCAAGATTTGGTCGAGTTAAAGTTATCGATTGTTAACGGAAGAAATAACGCAATTATTATAGTATTATAGTATGTATATATAGTAAAATGGAAATAGGTTTTTTTTTTTTTTTAGATTCTAAGCGTACTCACTGAGAAATTTATTGGTACCGCTGTAAATTTGTTTTATTATTTTTTGTCTATAAACGACTTTTCTACCAGCAATCTTGCGCCAGCCGAAAAACAACAAGACGTTTTTAGTGTGGCATCTTTGCAGTGTAGTTTCGCTTGGAAACTGGACAGTTATTTTGGATTTTTTTTTTTTTTTTTATTGTAGTTATTGTTTAAAAATAATAGTAGAAAGATGAATTTATTACAGACACTTATATCAGCATAGACGTGGTGAAATGTTCGAATTTGTATTTTTAAGCTATTTGTAGGCATTTAACATTTTTTAATTGTTTCAGTTTTTATTTGCTCTTATAGTGAATACAATCGTTCGGCCGAACATAAATATTTGTCAGCTTAAAACAACTAATTATAGCTGCACTTTATGGTAAAAAAAAAAAATTAACGTTTTTATAAACGGGTAAAACGTTCAAATTTGGAGGGAAATCGTAAAAATCACATCATTTCACGTACTATGTTTCGAGTTACGAAGGTATATTTTTTTTTTTTTATAATTGACCACAAATTCGTCATACATGATATTTGTTATTAAAAAAAAAAAAAGATGTTGTTGCATCGTTGATAAGTGTCCTTTGTGCACTGTTGTAGTTGAGAAGTTAGGATACATAAAGTTATTTCGTTTAGATATGTCTATAACAACGATAAATCAACGTGGATGAAAAACAATTCTAAGCAAATTTTGATTAAACGTGTTTTTAAATATCGGGGCTTTCTAAGATTTTCATCAAAATATGTAATTTAAATGATTATGCAAAAAATGGCCACATTACACTGATTTTTATTTTTGCCGTCAAATACAATTTTTGGTAAACCTCGCATTAAATTTTCAAACAATTTGCTTGACTTGGCCAAAAAATTATATTCACATAAATCGAAAAATAATATTTGAAATGTCGTAACTTAAAACGCGAATAAATACCTACCACATTTTGTTCAACTTTTTTGTTACCACTAATTACAACTTAGGACGAACGTTGTGTACAATTTTAAACAATATGCTGGTAAGCATTTTTTGCAGGGTATATCAATAAATTACTGAAACGACAACTATTTATATTACAAATCACTTGAACTTTTTGAGATGACAGATTAAAATCCTATTTATACTTCTATGAGATTGTCTTCAAGTAAGAATAATAGAGATACTACTTTTAAACGCTACAAATATATAGTCGGCTGTTTAATGTATTTAACTACGTTAAATACACTGCAATTAACGCATTCTAGAGGCTGATATATGTTATCCTGTTATTTATGTAAGTCAAACACATACGCAGGGGAGTATTTTGGTGTTTAAAAACCCCCCGAAATGTTTGATTTTTCTATGATTAATTACTTATTCCATTTTAATGTTATATTATTATTCTAATTTTCAATTACTGATTTTCAAAAACATCCCCCAAATCTGCGTACGTTCCTGATATGAATCAATTTCAATAAAATCCACTGAAGAGAATACTAAGACATTCAATGAGAACCAAGGATATTGGACTAAATTTTGTAAAAGGCGTCTCTCGTTATTTAACATGTTATTGAAATTAGAATTTAGCAGGCGATATTAATGATCGCAAGTCCACAACTGGATACATTTTTAAAGTGTTTGGTTCATTAGTTTATTGGGCTAGTGGTAAACAAGCTACAATAGCATTATCATGTATAAAAGCGGAATATGTCCATTTCTTTAAGAGGATTATCAGGAGAAATGGATCTAAAACTACCTAAAACTCAAATATTTGAAAACATTTAGTCATATATCAAATTAATTAAGGCGTCTAGAAAACATCATAGATTGAAGCATATAGATGTGAAATTAAATTAAACACAAGACATTAGAAGAACGATATCAATACTGTGGAGTATATTAAATCGGAGAATCAGTTAGCAACGGTGACGTCATTTAGGAGATTCCGACTATATGGACTATAATATATACTTTGACAGCCCTATTTTTTTAAACGTAATTTTTGTCTACGTAAAAACGTAAAATGTTATTAATCTGCTGTTGTCGATAAAATACATAATTCAAAAAATAATATAACCACTGCTAATAGTGGCCTCTAACAGAGTTTAGTCGTCTGAAATTTGGAAGTGAGATACAGATGATTGTTTCGATAGTTAAATTAACAGACATACCAGCAAGATAACAGTGCGCATCGCTACTAATTACTTTTTACTTTACTTCACGTGATGTAAATTATGGTACAATGAGTTGCTTTATGGAAAAATAATTTACGGCCATAGTTTAGTATCGATGTTATTTTAATGCCAAATATTGAAATTTAGTTTCTTAATTTTTTTTTATGAAAAATATTTGTTATTATTTGTCAATGAACAAATTTCAAATTTGAAGTGGGAATACGAATACGAAAGTGTGGACAATTTGTTCAATTTCATGAAATAAACAGCGTGTATAAATGGGCCTATTGAGGAGAGAGGGTTGGGAAAATTGGCCTAATTCAAATGTTTGCATCATTATTTAATAACCGAAATGGCGCCCCTGGCTGGCAGACATTTTAATCAAACCTTTAACTAAATTATCATTTGTAAATTTAAGAGCTAAATTAGATTAAGAGTATTATAATATGTGTGTAAAATGTTATAATAATGTTAAATTATTTTTTTTTAATTTTTGTTATTATACACCCTAGTATCAAATTTAGAGGAAGTGTTAAATTATAAGATAATATTTGTTTTTAAATATAACAAATTATATTATGTTATCTTTTTTTGTTCTTCTTCTGTGATTTATCCCACAAAAATATAACATTGTAATATTTCCGGAGATAATAAAAATAATCAAATTCAGTTCTTTTTATAATACTCGC
Source organism: Cinara cedri (assembly GCA_902439185.1). Lineage (NCBI taxonomy): Eukaryota > Metazoa > Arthropoda > Insecta > Hemiptera > Aphididae > Cinara > Cinara cedri. The sequence goes on from CABPRJ010000950.1 coordinate 191,311, forward strand.
AGGGATAAGGACTACAAATATTTATATTTGAATTCAATTTTTATGTTTTGGTAAAAAAAAAACTATAAAATTAACTGTTATTTTTTATTTTCATAATTTTTAATAATTTTTTAAAGTTTTTAAAAGTACCTATAATTATGCAGCAGATTGTAATCACATTCGTTAATTGATTATTATTATTATTATTATTATTATGGCTAATTGACTGTATACTTTTTTTCTCTGTTAATAAAATAATATAAAAAGTTATTTTTCTAAGTTTTTTACCAAAGCAACAAATTAATTAAAATACACATATTTGTAGTCTTTACCTCTGTAAGTAGTAGAAAAAAAAAACCAGAATTTAATTATTTTAGTTTCGGGGCCATTACAATGGGTATGTCTTCGTGAGACACCCTATATCTCTACCATTTTTTTAAATAAACATTTATTTTTGTTTCTGAACTCTTTTATTAATTTTAACAAGATCTATATGTTACAGATAACACCAAAAAAATCAACTGACCTAAACAATAGATAAAATAAGCTCATCTTAAACTCTTGAAATTTCTTAGTAAGTCTTTGTTACAAAAATAAATGTATGAAACATTATATTATTGTAAAAAAGATTTTCTCCAAAATAGCTATCTTTAACAGTTCAGTAAAATTTACTATTAAATGGAGAATATTGATTTGAAAGTTGGTGGATTTTTAATAGTAAAATTTAATATTATCTATACTATTTCAAATCTACCAACTTTTAAATCGATTGTTTACATATATAAGGGAAAGGTTAAATTTCAGTTTCACTGAAATGTTAGAGAAAGATATTATATAAGAAATTTATTTTATAATGATACAATTTTTAGTGAATTGATGTATGTTAAAACTTCAAAAAAATTAACGTAAAAACCTTTCCTTTTTTATAAACTTCAACCCTTTTGAGGAAGGGTTGACTTATGATACACAAAATTTTTATAAATTATTTTTATAATGTACCTAACAGAATTCCAAGCCAGCCAATTCAAATATTTTACATTTATTTTCAATACCTATAAGTTAATGATCACCCTAATATTTAATATATATATCCACTGCAAATAAAAAAAAAAACAGGATTAATTCGGAACCCCTAATAAATAATATTGAATAAGTAAAATCCCATTTTAATATGTATTCAACAATAATAATACAATTATCATGATAAAAAACAAATAAATCAAAACTTGCTCTCCTTAAAATTAAGCACATCTATTCATTATAATATGTCATGACAATAATATTACGATATTGTAGTGGAAATGTTTGGATTTAAATAATGTGATGGTCATTCATTTTGAAGGTCGTTTCTGTTCAGTATATTTTATCCTAATTGTTAAAGTAAGGGCATATTATAATAATACCAAACTGAAATTATTATGAATTATTGACACATTTTCCATTTTGTGTAGGTAAATTACATATATAAAGCATTGATACTGCTCAATTATTAGTGAACCAGCAATTATTTATAGCTAATGTAATTATTATTTTAAGAAGGATAATTTTTATTGTATCATCTATGCACAACGCACAACATACATCATATAGTTACACATTAAAAATAAGGAGATGTTTAATATGGAGTGGAGAGAGAAGAGTTTAAAAGGAGAAAGAAAATTATTAATAAGACAATAAATACATAATAATCATAAACATTTCTATTTGTGATATATTGTGTATATTGTGTTATTTTTACCTACCAACATAATAAAATAGAAATCATATAAATAAAAAGACGGACATACTTCGCACAATGGGTGGGCCACTATTGTAGGTGAGAAGTTGAGAATTAAGAGCAAATTTAATGTATATCTGTAAGCAACGATAAACCATTGTTAATGAAAAAGCGATTCTCAGCGGAATTCGGTAAATAGTATTACTTTGTCAACAATATATATATATCATATTATGGTAAAATAATTACATACGCATCATATGTTTTCTTTAATAATATTTATTTAATATTGTACGTATTTTCCTATTTTTTCTACGTTTTATCCCGGTTTTTCTAGTGGATTTTTCCGGTTTACCCAATTTTATGAAAATAGCTGGAAAAATAAAAAATGACCTAAAGCAGCACCTTAAAGGTGCCATACATAGCAGTTGGAGCAAAATTGCTGGTAGAAAAATTGTCCACAGAAAAAAAAAATACAAAATAAACATCATTGTAAAACCAATACATTCCTCGCTCCGCTCAGAATCTAAAACAGTAAACACGAATGGAGGATTATTTACTTTATTTCATATTAATACTCGTCTTTAATACTTGCTGTGAAATAACAACATACAGGTAAATTAATTTGGTACTACATAGTTGGCTACTACGTGCTGTGTGTGCTATAAAACATAAAAATAGCCCTTGGTACGTTGATAGTAATAATTACAACTAAGACATCATTTAGGTTTAGTTTAAAAAAAATTATAATAATAATCATGGTTTCGTCAAAATAAACAGATCAACAATCGTTACTCAAGCGGTAAAATGCAAAACTAAAAAAAAAATGTATTTTTAAAAAAAAACTAGGAAATCTATATCACAACTTTCCATTACCTACATCGAGGTCGTTTTGGTTTCAAAATTCCTCTCAGTTATGCAAAATTGTAAACTAATAGAATAAACGAACGAGTATTAAAAAAGAAAAAGAGATTTCCCCCCTTTTTCTGACGATAATAATTTCAAATTGAGACAAAATGTCTTATACCAGCACGGCGTTAAACTTTTTCAACCTTGTAAGAGTGTCTAATCTCTTTACCTGTATGTAGGTGCTCATTTAAAAGCGTTTATTTATTTTTTTTATTTTATGATATACAGAGTATATTGGTATCCAAGGATTCCAGGAAATAATAGCTTAAACCGTATACCTAATACCTGTACATGCACGTTTATAGTTAACCCGTGATGTCTTATAAACGGTTTCTATTTTTAATAAATTAATCGTATTAAACACACGGCAGTCACGATTGTTTAATTAATAGTCTCTTTGGTTAACAGTGATTTCCAAAATTAATTTAGATACTACTGAAAATATAATAACGGTAAATCGTAATATAATAATTAATTGTATTGCATATTATAAAATATTATACTTTGACTACACAAATACTGAAATACCACGTTATACTCATAGATAAAATATTACTACTATAGTTTAAAATATAATATGTAGGTACCCTAAGATACGTTATATCAATCAATATGCAGGTACGCAACATAGTAATTTCGTGTTACCGTGATAGTAACATATTAATTTTTGTTAATTGAGTATTAGTTTGATCGTGTACTTATTATGGAACTAGCTCTGCTCAATCTTCTGCTAACTACGGAACCCGTTCTTCTGGGTCTCCTTGATGCCTTCTTTTTTTTCTTGGACGACGATTGGTCATCACCTTGTTTGAACTTAAACATGTTGTACAGCATACGTATCATCACAATCATAAATAGAAGAAATCCAAAACCAATGCACAGCATCACAGTAATCGTGTGATACATATCTTTTGTCTTTGGATGTTTTTCGGAGTTTGGTAGAAATTGCCAAATCGGCGACCAATCATCGTCTTCCTTTGCGACAGTCGCTTCTTCCATCGTTGAAGCCACCGTAGTAGTAGTTTTGGTTAGTTTCGGTTTGATTTTGTGTGATTGACCGCACATGGCCGGACGATCAAATTTAGCCGTACGTATCAAAGTAGGCAAATATACATTTTTAATAAAGTTCAATCTCTCCCCATTTGTCATCGTAGAAATCTATACAGATATATATATATATATATATTTACATAAATATATATAGTCTACATAAATACATAATGTAGATATAGATATCAGTAGTTTAACAACATAATAATTATATATAATAGTTATTCCAAATCAGTACTACAGATTTGGCAAAGAATTGCGGGTGGAGAACCATTTTAGGAAGGAATGCTTCAAAAAAGATTTACATAATTCGCACAATAGGTGAGCCACTGTTGTAGTCGAGAAGTCGGGAAGATATAAGGGAATTTAATCTGTACGCAACGATTAATCATTGCTATCGAAAAACGAGTCTAAACAGAGTTTAGTTATACATATTTTGAAAGGCCATAATATTTACGATTTTCGTAAAAATTTAGTATTAAAATTCTTATAAAATAAGATTCTACATCATACTCAATTTTTTTTTTCTGGCCACTTATAATACCTCTTGTTAAATTTTCAAGCATTTCTATAGGGTCTAACAAATTTATCAACAGAGTACCTACCGAATAAAAATTAGCAAAAAACTCGCAAAATTAAAACGTATAAAATAGCTTTAAAATGATTCAAATATTTTAAAAATTTTACCACGTATATAAAAGGTAAATATAAGTTTTTTGTCCAAATTTTAAGTCTCTACAATTATTTTTAATTGAACCACGACAAAAAACAAAATTGAAAATAATAAAAACATTATTTTCTTAAGCTTTGTCCGTTTTTTCTATGTTTTTTCTTCCGGTTTTTCCTAATTACATATTATGAAAACCACGGCATTGATCGATAGAATATGAATATCATTACTTTTATGTAAAACTTTTTGTATAAATTTGCATATTTTAAATTTTGTGAGAACCTTTGATGTTAAATTATTAAATCCGATGTATTATTGTGATCGGTGTATACCTATAGTGTAAACCAATACACTATTGTTTATACAATAGGTAAAACGGAAAACTCTTTTTGTGTCTATTCCGGGTCCCCCATTAATTCAAGTGCCATTTATAATGGTTAAATAACATTATTACCAATTCTAACTGCTTTGTGATCGTGTTCCACAGATATATGCTAACGTGATGTGTTGTTTCCATTTGAAATCGAATTCGTTTAGGTCCTTCAGGCCCGTTTATTATTGTCGATGCTGTCCTTAACATTGATATCCATTCCGTGGCTGGCATTAATTGAAGATTACGGCAAACCCCTGTAGAATCTATATTATACTTGCATTTCTGGTCTAATGACATTTTCAATGCGTTTGCAAATAAATGTACTGAATACATGATCGGCATAACTGTTGAGTCCAACTCATCTTCAAGAGAATCCTATTAAAACACGGTTACTCAAAAAAAATCAGCAGGGCTTTAAATAATAATTACCATACCAAACACATTGGATCATTATTGCAGTTTCTTTTATGCATCCGAGTTTGTTCGTGGTAACTAATAAGCAGCGAATTATTAAAATACTGTTTGATGTCATTTCTGACTTTAAACTCTCTGTGAAATCATGTATTATTTTAAATTTACATAAACGTATCAAACAGAAATACTTACGTGGCTTCTTGCATAACGACCATTGTCAAAGAATTAAATTTTGGCAATTCCCATAGTTTCAACCCGACAAAAATTATGTATACTACAAACGAATGTTGTTGAACATTAGTACTAGATGATAAAATCTTTAACAAAGGTTTAAGAGCTTCTGGTTTTTCAATAATTAAAAGTACGCCATCAAACGCTGCATGTTCTTGGTCTATATAAAATTCATCATCGATATAATTAAAAAGCGTACAATAAAACAATCATAGTACATATGGATATCAAAGGATAGTAGACTTTAACATATTTTTAGCGCCTAAACAAAATTTAACACTTTAGGCAATTTCCTATATTCCCTACATACGTTGATCCAGTCCTGTCCACAAACCTGACCAAATTACGCCACTGTCAGTATTAACAAGTAGGTTATATAAATATGAAATGTATAATCTTACTTTCCATTATTTCCTTGTAAATAATTGTATATCCGTTCTCTGATTTAGGTAAAATGATTGGTTTTCCAACAGCACAAATATGTCCGTCCGACAAATCAACAAGTGAATCGAATAAGCTAAAAGTTTGAATTGAATCTTCTACTACCGGTTTATAACTTTCCCAGCCCAAATTCTTCATCATTGTAAAAATAGCCTAATAAAAACAAATATGGTTTATATTTCAAAATCGATCATCACGATGAATCTAAGAAAATATGTTTGTATGTACTTTCGCTCTAATACCAGTTTGATCTGTACCAATAAAGAAAACGTTTACAGGCTTTTCTTCACTTAAATCAATTTTATAGGGCAAAACGTGTGTTTTATTTAATAAAGATGTAATTTTTCGCAGGTTGATGAAAAGCTCTAAATCGTCTGGTCCTACGTAACCTAAATTATTTGAATTAAATACCATTAAAAATTGTATAGAAATATTACTTATTTGCTTGATTTTTAAAATGAAATTTTATACTATTATTCTTATATATATCGAACCTAAAAATAATGGTGACTTAATGCACGTTTGTTCAGCAGAAACTAATCCTTTCATAGTGACTTTTACAGCTTTATTCAAATTAGAACAAGTGTCCAAAATCTGTAAACCTGATAAATGAAATATTAAACAAACAAATCATAAATGGCACTTATATTTATTTAAATAAAAACAAATCTAACATACTGATTTTTACGTCACCATATTGATTTAGATCAGCGTTTATTTTACTAAGTCCGTATTCCAAAGCGGCCAACTGCTGAATACCTCTAATTTGAGTTTCTGAACATTCCTCGCCTGAATGCAATGGCAGAAGTGCGCTTAATACTACAGAGTCTTTTGAATTTTGTTGATTTTGACATATCGGTAACGCAAGCACACCGTGTAAAAATAACGTGAACCACCAAATCTAAAATGAATTATAGAGCAATTATAAGTTACGTACGTTTAAATATTATATTATATTCACACGTACAATCATTATTTCTTATGATATATTCAAAACAATTTGTCCACTAGAACAATATACCTATCAAATAAAATATTCTACATATTATTACGTGACTCTAGTATGAAAATAAAGAGAGTTCTGTATTTTGAGGATTAATAGTAGTGTTCTACTTTGTAAATTGGATTACATATGTGTAATAGTATTATTGTTTGGCTTCCTAATGTCCTTCGTCCTGATATATCAATATTAGATTTTAATTATAAAAGTAAGTTACTTGTGTATTTTTTTTTTTTTAAACACACATCAAACTGTTGAATGGACATTTTGGAAAATTACAAATTAACAATTATTAAAATATTGATAGTTACATTTTATTTATAATTTTAAAAAAATGTCCTAGGATAATGGGGACGAGTGTAGCTACTGATATAGGTAATATAATGTATACCTGTAAGCAACGATAAACCATTACTCACGAAAAAACGATTCTGAGCGGAATTCAGTTGATAGTGATGCTTTGTCAACAATATATATGCCATATTATAGTAAAATAATTAAATAAACTTTAAAAATTGTATTTAGTAATATTTGTTTAATGTTGTACCAATATTCCTAATTTTTCTAAGTTTTTCGCGGTTTTCCCATGTTTTATCCAGATTTTTCATATTTGTTGGGAAACCTCTTGGAAAAATCAAAAAATTACCTCTCTGAAGTACCTCCCTAGTAAAATTTCCATTAAAATTTGAAGCAAAATTGCTGGTAGAAAAGTTATCCATAAGAAAAAAGAGGGCCATATTATTTTTAACTAATACTTACATTTCTCATATTTCTTGTTTTTTTTTTTTTTCGGTTTTTCACATTTGTTGAAAAAACTCCAGAAAAAATCGAAAAACAGCTCCTTTAAAGGACTTCTCCAGTGAAATTTCATTTTAGAAAAATTGCTATCATTAAAAGTTGGAGCAAAATTACTAGTAGAAAAGTTGCGCACAGATAAAAAAATGTAAACATCTTTGTAAAACTATAAGCTGCATCGGTTCACTCAGAATCTAAAATGTAAAATAATGAAATCGTAACGCCGTAAATTTGTCAGTTTTCATTTTACTACTTGTAATTGAAAATTAAAAAACGACTTTCTTTGTGAGCATCTAGATCCAAAATTAAAAAAAAAAGTTCTCTTTACATTTTTTGATTAAAGCAATAAATCTGGTAGAAAACGTAGTTTACACAAATTAAGAACAATGGAATCGGTAACGCCGTGGAACACTGCGCCGTGAATACTTGCCGTTTTACCTATAATTTTGTTTCTATTTTTTACAGATTATTTTGAAACCTCTTGGAAAATCAAACATTTTCTTTTAGTAAAAGGAATCCACATCAAACTAAAATTTCTTTTCAAAAAGTTGTTTACAGACAAAAAAAAAAATACACATCATAAAACCAATAGGTGCCTCGCTACGTTCCGAATCAAATAGCATAAGTAAATCCAGGAGTGACACTTTATTATTTAAATAAACAATAAATATTATTTTATGGTTATACTCTTAAATAGTAACTAAGTACCTGGTCGATGGCTGATGACACATATAAATTTTGGTTCAATAAATTTGATTCAATAACAATTACTTGTCTTACTAGATATGTTCTTACTATCTAGATATTCGTGTAGCGAGTGGTATACTACCTATTTCAAAATGTTCTACGTAGGAGCATATTTAACACGTGTAAATGTGGAGACTAGGTGAAATCGCAATAATGTTTACCAATTGACTCCGCTGGGTGGACATTTTTTCCTTCAATAATCTTCTATTCAATTTAAATGTAAAAGAAAACATAAACTTACGCATATATTTTTTTTTTCAGAAAATAATCGGATCCTATACATCGGTGAAAGATTTCTGGTAGAAAAGTTTGCACAACAAATCGAGAGGTATTTGCCGATTAAAATAGTCCAAGCGAGCGATATCTGGGTCTCTAGGTATACCTAAAATGCATTTGTTTTTTCCCTGTTAAGTTAAAAGGGGAAAAAATAAGAACAACCAATTTATTTTTTTTAAACACGGGTTTGAACTCGTGAACCTTAGGATGAAACTAGGTATATATAACCACTCGGCTACGACAAATATACCTTAAAGATGATAATATTAAGTTATTTAACATAACATATCATATCAGAACTTCAAAAACTATAATTTCGAATCTTAGTCAGTCCGCTCAATTCTGACTTCATCACCGTTTCTAATCGGCAATATGCAAAAAAAAAAAAAATTATATTTGTTCTACATATTTTTATTTACCATCAGAGTATTTACCGAATAAAAATTACGTACAAAACTCGCATAATTAAAATATATATAAATAACTCAATAATGACTAAAACTTTTTGAAAATTTTACTACTTTTGAAAAGGAAAACATAAATTCTATCCAAAAGTCCATAGAGTCAATACGAATATTTTTAACTAAATTTCAACAAAAATAATAAAATTTGTATAAAGAACATAATAATGGCTCAAATGATAAGGTAAATATAAGTTTTCTGTCTAAATTTCAAATCTCTACACATATTTTTAACTGAAATACAATAAATAACAAAATTGAAAAATAATAAAAACATTTTTTTCATATATTTCCCGTTTTTCTTACGTTTTATTCTGGTTTTTCCCAGATTTTATAAAAACCGCTTGGAAAATCAAAAAATGACCTACTAAAAGTACCATCTTAACAAGATTCACTTTCAGAAATGGTGCCACTTGTAAATATCTGAGCAAGATTTATGGTAAAATTTTTGTACACAGTATAAAAAAATAAAAAAATAAACATTTTTCGCTATACTCAGAATCTAAAATCAATGTTAAAAAAATATTTATATTTTTAATGAAAAATAAATAATCCTACGGTTAAACGTCGTACTTAGTGGTCAAAAAAAATTGAGTATAATGTAGTATTTTTTTTTTAAATCATAATTTGACGAAAATCGTAAATATTACGTCCTTCAAAACATGTATCACTCATAATCGTTTTTTTTACAGGTATAAATTAAATAACTTTATGCAGTCAACTTTCCCAACTTTCCACCTAAACAAAGGGCCACACCTGTCATCATCTTTAGATTCTGAGCGGAGAGAGGAATGTAATGGTTTCACAATGATATATTTTTTTTTTAATCTATGAACAACTTTTCTACCATGAATCTTACTTCAATTTTCAAGTGTAGCACTTTTTTTGAAAGAAAATCTAACTAAGGTGGTACTTTATGGAGGTTTGTTTTTTGGTTTTCTCAGGAATTTTCCCAATAAATGGGATAAACCGGGAAAAACGTAGACAAAATGGGAAAATAGATACAATATTAAACAAATATTATAAAAGAAAATATATTAAGCATATTCAATTATTTTACCATAATATAACATATATATCGTTAACAGAGTAACACTATTAATTCCGCTCACAATCGTTTGTCGTTAACAATGATTAATCGTTGCGTAATTAATACATTCAATTTATCCACTATCTTCCTAAATTTTCACCTACAATAGTGGCCCAATCACGTGCGAGTATGTCCGTCTCTTTTTTTTTTTTATAACTATAATAAGAATTTTTAATTATTTGCTATTTCATTTTATTTAAATAAAATATATGTAACAATTTTGGCAACGTCATTTCTAATGTCGAGCGCAGCAATCGTATGTTTTTGAAGGGTCAAAATCATGGTCTTTATTATTCTGGCTTCACGCACGATTATGTATCCAAAAAGATAAAACGCAGGTAATTATACTACACCAAAATATTATGTTTAATTTATATTTATAATTTGTTATGCATTATATACTGTTGTGTTATCGTTATAATTGTTTTTTCTGGAATCTTATTGACAAGAGTAAGGTTATCATCCAACTGTATTTATCATTCAATATATTATAAGAGGCACTAATCCAGTTTCTTATGAGGAAGCGAAAATATTTTATGAGGCTAATTTTCCTCCTCTATGTCAAGCTCTATACCAATTACCGTTAAAAACAATCCCGTAGACTAATTAAAAAATGTTTTCTTGATATTACACATAACTGTATTTTATATATCTAAATTATATAAAAAATGAAACAGGAATGTACGGAAATTATGTATAATATAATATAACTAAATTATTATGGAACTATTATCAGAAAGAAAAAAAATTGATCAGATTTGAAAAATCTTAAAATAATATAGCTAGCAAAAAATATTATATACTGATAAACAATATAGTTATAACAATACGTATATAATACAATTTATTTAAGTTTTAATCTTACGATTTTATATTTTATTTTTACTTTTTATTTTTTGCATTACTTATATTCACAAATTAAAATAATTTATCAATACAATTTAAGCCGTAAAACGGCTTAACACTTACATTATAATTGGGCTAGTTATAGTTCAAAATTGCAAGTAGGTGATAGTGCACACCCTGCCACCCTCAAATGGCACCCTTGCAATATACTTATATTTTATTTAGCAATATATAGAATACTCGTTATATGACTAGAACATTGTTTCAAGTTTATTTATTTTTCATGATTTCAATATATAGGAGTATTTCTCTTTAGCTATATCACAATAATATAATTCTTGGATATCAATATCGAATAGGCAATTATAGATATAAATTAATTTCCTCTTTATATCCTACCTCCCCAACTTCTCACCAACAGTAGTGGCTGCACCCGTCTGTCTCCATTATCCTAAGACAGCTTTTTTTTTCGAAAAACGTATTTTTCTAGCACTGTAAGTAGTTAAATGAAAATTCGGGCTTCAATCGTGTGACTTGCAAAAAGTTCTCTTCTTTAAAATAAAAAAAATGATCAAAATATCGTCTTTTTTATCGCAAAATGTTGAATCAATTAAAAAATTACATTAATACTTTTTTATTGGTTTTAGGATCTAGTTAGTACATTGACCAGGTCATTTTTTGATTTTCCACGGGATTTTGACAATTATTGGGAAAAGCCAGAAAAAATGTATGGGAAAAACCGATAAATATTTAAGGCACGTCACGGCGTTACCAAATTAAATATTTTTAATTTTTGTGAATTATGTTTTCTACCAGAAATCTTGCTTCAATCAAAAAATACCAAAGGATCTTTTTTAGTTTGTTTCAAAGGTATTTGGTGAATAAGTAAGTAATTTTCTAATCCCTTTTTTTAATAATTGGGAGAAACTCGAAAAAATTAGAAAATACAGGAAAGTTTACGGTATTAATTGTTTCATTATTTTCGATTTTGTTGTTTGTCGTTTTATTGGTTTTATGATTTCAATGATGTTTATTTTTTATATATATACTGTGTACAACATTTTATAAAATTAAATTTTATCTAGTTGATGCATTCACGAGGTCATTTTTAGATTTTCAAAAAGGGTTTCTAAATAATTGGGAAAATCCAGAAACAAAATTATTGGTGAAACGGCAAATATTTAAGGCCCAACACAGCGTTAACAATTTCACTGTTTTTAATTTTTGCAAACTTTATTTTCTACCAGTAATATTTCCTTAATTAAAAAACTCCGAGAGATGTTGAATTTTCGATCTAGATGCTCACGAAGAAATTATTTTTTCGATTATCCCTGTTTATCTAGTTTGTACTTTAAAAAGGTCAGTTTTTGATTTCCTAAGTGATTTTTATAATAATTGGAAAACCCGGGAATAAACATATTGAAACATGTACAACCGAACTCCACACAAAATCGTTTTTCGTAAGCAATAATTAATCGTTGAGTACAGATATACATACAATTTCCCCTCCGGCTTTCCAACTTTTCACCTACAACAATTGCCCACCCATCTTACGAAGTATAGAAGTATATCCTTTTGTTTTTAGATTTTTGTCTACTACAATATTATGTAATTTGTTATTAACACGACTGGTGTAAAAAGAAAATTACAACAAAAAACCTTAAGTTTCAAACGCAAATGATATACATAAAACACAAAATGAAAACATATTAAACACTTTTTATCCATTTAAGCAATAAAATATTGAAACAGCTGTTTTAACGTGACAACGAAACAAGTACAAAATCAACATATACTAGATTTATTAAACAGTTGCCCTACTCGAACATAACTAAAAATATAAATAATTTCCAAAAATCATTTATTTATACAACTACACAAAATACAAATGCATAGAATTAAAGCTGAAAACAATTCCGGATTGGAATGGAATAAAACGTACACGTATGGTTCAACACATAAATGTGAGAAGCCTTCTTACCGTTTAAACTTATTAAGCAAAAGTTTAGATACCGAAAATATAAAAATGAAACATGAGTCAAGAAATTCACCTCATTGCAATAAACATAGTCGAAATTGCATAAAATCTAAGCAAACAAATAGTAGCCGTTCAATAATGAACAATCAAAGTAGTGCATCAAATCCATATAAAACATCATTGAATGATAGTTCAAATTACGATTGGACATTGTCAAATGATGAATTGTCAATGGATCAAATTGATGTACCAATTTACGATAATACACCTAAAATTTCACGTTATCAATATGATCGACCATATAGCTACAGGGATAGCCGAAACGATTATCTTCCTTATGTTAGATCTACTAATCGAAACTCTATAAAAGATAAAAATATTCGTAATGATGGACGACATCATACCAACGGGGAACAAGGATCTTGTCATAAACAACCAAATGTGTCATCACATTTAAACCGATCACGAAATGAAGGATATAGAAATAATAGTAACAAAAGTAACATTACAAGTGAACATCAGAATACAAGACCTAGAAGGAATTCTACATCCAATAATTATTCCAATAAAGTATGTACAAACTGTAATGCTAAAAGACAGAAACCACAGTGTGAAAATAAAAATAATAATTCATGTCCAACTTACATAGAGCCTAAAAAAAATAAAACAAGAATGCAAGAATGCAATAATAAACCTAATAGAAATATGAATAATTTAGCAATGCCAAAATTGAATTGCAAAAGAAACGATTCAAGGTTCATTTCTAGATACTGTGATAACTCAAATAATTGGGATATAGATGTCGATAATTATTCTAAGTTTTTAAAGAATTTTACATCACAAGACCAATCAATACCACGTAGATCGTCGTTAAAAAATACACCTAACTTTCATTATCAAAGTTCATCAACAGAACTATACGAAAGCGACAATTCAAGTGACTGGTCTAATGAAATCCCCATGGATCATTTACCTGCTGCGTCGTTCAACTCTTATAATAGCTCCAATTCTCCTTCAACGTTGACAGCTTTAGGTTCAAGATATAATCCAATTCCACGACAATCTACTCTCAATGATGACCGGCTAATAACTTCTAGTCAAAATTACCAAGATATAGAAAAATTTAATTTACCATATTTGAATACTAATGAGTATTCAAGAAACAGCATTGGAAATTACGATTTGACGAACAAAGAAATTCCACAACAATCTGCTCTCAACGACGACTGGCCAACAACTTCTGATCAAAATTATCAAGACATAGACGAATTTAATTTACCGTATATAAGTATTGATAATTATTCAAGAAACCACATTGAAAATACTGGTAGTCCTCATGCAATCTACCAACAGCAACAATTACGAGATTGGTCGTTCCGTGAATCAGATATAGAGAATACAAGTATGTCAGAACTCAGTTATGACACTACATTTTCGAATACTAGTGAATCAATGGATAATGTTTGTTATGATCATGTAAGAAGTAACTATCGAAGCAATTTAAAAAACTGATACTGCTGTGAAAACAATTATAAAAAAAAATTACTGCATTATGATCTGCTTTTATTTTTTGAACACTAAGTGCAACTTATCATGAACTTCCTGTTAAATTTGTAGGTATTTCTGTAGATCTAACAATTATATCTAATTATTACCTAGGTACTAAATAAAAACTAGGTAAAAACACGCAAATACAAAATGCATAAAAATAGATCGAAACCTATAGAAAATTTACCAGTCCAGAAAAGGCAAATATAAGGATTCTTTCAATATTTTTAATCTCTAGGAATGTTTTTAACTTAATAAAAAAAAATCGTAATTGAAAATAATAAAACAATTCTTTTCAAACTTTCCCGTTCTTTCTACGTTTATTTCGGTTTTGCTCAACTATTTAAAAAAAAAAAGATGTCTTGGGATAATATAGATGGGTACAGCCACTGTTATTGATAATGTAATGTATTTATGTAAGCAACGATAAAAACCAAAACCAAAAAAGGCCGGAAAATGAAAACTGATAAATTTATGTTATGTTTTCATAATTTTAAATTTGCATTCTTTATGTTTTCTATGAAAAATGACAAAAAACGTTAGTGGTTGCATTTTTAATCTAATTTTTGAGTAAAAAAGTCAATTTTTGATTTTCTTTATAGGTTTTTTTTAACAATTCAACAAAACCAATATAAACGTAGAGAAAACGAGAAAGTTTACAAAAATAATGGTTTTTATTATTTTTGATTTTGATTTTTAGGTTCTGAGAGGAATAAGGATTGTATTGGTTTTACAATGATGTTTATTTTTATTTTATTTGTCTATGAACTACTTTTCTCCCGAAAATGTTGCTCTATTTTACAATATTATCACTAAACTACTGTTGCGATAAAGAACTACCATGCGGTGATTGTGATTATTATTGAATATTAATTGTTTTCACAGTTTTTTTCTTAAAATTAAAACAGCTATTACTAAGAAAATATTCATCGGATATGAATACGTGGTAAATTAAAATGTTTATAATAATACCTTTTACAAAATGGCTATTTTTAAAATGTTGTAAAGTGAATAAATACATATTTGTTATGTGTGTGTTTAGGGGATGAAAATAAAAATTTAATTATTTTTGCAATTGATGTCTCCCTCAAAAGCAAACCGATTGAAAAAAAAACTGAAAAATATTTAATATTAATAGTTATAGAAAAATCCATTGAACAGGGTAGGATACACATTATAATGTAAATTAACATTATTGAGTTATTTAGCGAGTATAATATCCGTATAATAACAGAACTTCAAAAAACTATAATTTCAAAAATAAATCAGTCCGCACAATTCTAACTTCACACTCGTTCTAAAATCGACAATATACATTAATTCGAAACAAAAAAAATTTACATGGACCAGTAGCGAGATTTGTTCCGCATCATTTTTTACTCAAACGATTTTCGTCAACATTTGATATTAAAATTCCTTTATAAAAAAGAATACAAATTGCAAAATATCAACATTTTTTTTTTGAACAAAAAGAACGGCATTTAAGAAACCTTTTGTTCAATTGTCAAGCATTTTTGTTTAGTCTAGCAACTTTATCCACAGAGTATCTACCGAATAAAAATTACGTACAAAACTAGCATAATCAAAATGTTTATAATTAGCTCAAAAATGGATCTAATGTTTAAAAAAAGCAAATATAAGTATCCTGTCAAAATGTCAAGTCTTAATGAAAATAAAAAAACTAAATTGAAAATAATAAGAATTATTTTCGTACATTTTCCAGTACTTTTTGCATTTTTATGGAGGTTTTCCCAATTATTATAAAAAATATTTTAGATATTTAAAAACGATTTACTCTTTTAATAACAAAATGTTTATAGGAACAAAATCGATATCATGTAATTTTTCGATTGAAGTAATATTTTTGGTAGAAAACTTAAGTATACCATGATGAAAATGGTAACGCCACGACACGCCGTTAATATTTACCGTTTTACCTATAATTTTCTTTCAAGTTTTTCCAATTATTTGAAAAACCTCTTAGAAAATCAAAAAAATTACGTCTTCATTGCATTAACTAGAAAAAAAAATCTTTCAGAAAAGATGCTATAGTCTATAATAGTCGGAGAATGTTTTCTGGTATTTGTTCACAGACAAAAAATACAAAAACACACATCTTAGTAAAACTAATAGATTCCTCGCTACGCTTCGAATCTAAAATTAAACAAATAATGTAAGTCCCAAACCTTGTTTACTAATAATAATTATGTCTATTATTTGTGTTCTAAAATATTTAACTACTCAGAATTTTAAACGATTTTTAAAATTTATTTCGTTCTAAAAATACGTAAACTATCAGCAAGAACATACTTTACAGAATAATTTAAAATATGAGCCCTAATTTATAGGTTTCGTTGATATTATACGTGCAGGATGTTTTGGAGTTTTTTATAACTCATAGTGTCTAATGTCTATTATAATCCAATATTAAATTACCCGGCACACAAATAATCATATAAAAATATAAAAAGTGAACAACAGCGGTCACTAACTATATTATAATTGGTAGGTGGTCTAAAATAATATTCAAATTATAAATACGTACTTACCTATAATATACTGTATTACGCACACTCATATGAAGCAATTTCAAGAACAATATAAAATCCAAAACAAAAAACTGCCTTATCAATAACTAAGCATAAAAAAAAGCCGCATACCCGATCGATAATGTATTAATAATAATATAATGATACGTTTCATATTTACGTTGTCTTTGTGGGACACAGGGGTTGTTATTATCTTGATGTCTTCCTCCGAGAATACAGTTAGTGATGACAAATGTTTTCAAATACATGAACATTGTACAGTCCAAAAGAGCTCACATTATAGCGTCATAACCATTTAAACAAAATCGATCAGAATTAATTATAATTTCCTTCTGATCGTCGGAGAAAACATGATATATTTTAATTTATAATCATATCACCATAAAGGTAGGCAATTAAATGAACTCGAAGATCGTTCGCCGTTTACTGGGACCGATAGATTAATTTAATATTCTAGAAAGTGCGTATAGCTTTCTGATCGGTCACCTTAGTTAAATCTAATAACAATGCCATTATGTTTTCAATGTCTTTATTTTTTTTTTTTTCTAAACTGTATAATATTACAATATACTAAAGAAAGAAATCGAACCAATGACATTGTTTATGCAGTTATTACTTCATACAAATATATATATATATAGTATATATCATAGGCAGACTATTTTTCACGAGTGTGTTGCATTCACATTAACTTAACTTGAAAATCACTAAACTTAAAAATATAAATACTTAATGAAAAATATAATTGAGTCTAAGAGTTCCGTATAGATAACTAATGGGAAATACACCAATCAAAAATTATACACTAAATTCTAGTGTCTAGATCATCATAATGTACTAGAATCGAGAAAAAGAGGTTCACGGTGAGCCACTAAAAAATAGAGTCAAAATAATATAACAAAAACTTAAAGAAAGACTCACTTGATTAACAAAAACAATTTAAATTCCATAAATGTATATTATATTATAATCGTTATTCATTGTGTTAATTTGCATATTATTTTACCGTTTATCTTGTATTGCAACTAAGGTGTAATAATCAATAATTGAACTGCAAAGACGACAGTATAGTCAGTTTGAAAAGAGGTGTTAGTAGATCATTAGATAGCCACTAGTTAAACAATTTATGAACAAATTTAAGCTTGTGTTAGTTTGAATTTTATTTTTAAAACTTTTTATGTTTAAGAAATATGATGGACACTGGGGAGCCGATCTATTGTCATGGGACATTACAGAGAGTACAAAAATCTGCCACAACTATTCATAATACACTTAAAAAATAATTGTGGGTAAACGGCGAGTCATTGAGGGAAAATGATTTCCCTTGTAGATTTTCAACATTTAATACAATATGTGACCTTAAGTCCAAAAGAAAATATTATTAAAATCTGATAACAAAATAGAGGATCCTAACTTACATCCATTCATAAAATTGCATAAACAAGATAATCCGATTCTTCTATTAATTAACTTTAAAACTGCTCCAGCTTATAATCTTGCTAAATATTTAGACTCTCTCATAAAAGAAAAATTAAACATGGATACTGAGACTTCTATAAAAAAAATTCTTATGATTTTATTGAAAAAATTAATAAAAATAATATTGAGCCAGTTTACAAAATTATTTCTTTTGACGACAAAATGTATATATGTATCTATTCCTTAACACGAAACAGCAAATGTTTAAAAAATAAACTTATTTATAGTAATAAATTCAATACAAATGAAGTACAAGAAATTGTTCAATGAATAAATATAATTATTAATCAAAACTATTTAATGATCAATTATACTCGTAAAAAGAAGGATTAGTTATGGATGGTCCTTTAAGTGATTTTTTATCTGAAATTTACATGCGAAATTATGAAACCAATAAAATTATTAACAAGATATACAGTCCATATATAAAAGTATATTACAGATATGTTGATGACAATTTAATTTTATTAAGAGGTTCAAATAGACAAGCAGAAAATATAGTTAACTACTTAAACAAAATAAATAAAAACATTCAATTTATACTCGAAATACAAATTAATAATAAATTAAATTTCTTAAATCTTACTGTTTCCATAATGAAGAATAAATTTGATTTTAGTATTTACAGACTGATGCTATATACCACATGATTCACATCACAATTATTCTCAAAAAATATTTGTTTAATTCAATATTCTATAGGAATATGGAATAAACGTATTCCATTAAATAAACATAATTATCAACACGAATTCAATATTATCTATAATATAGCCCATAGAAACAATTTCAATTTAAATAATATAAAAAAAATGCATAAACGTATTAAAGAAAAAATAATACACAACACACAAAAAAATATTTTTAACTATTGTAGTATGAAATATCAAAATAATATGTCTAACGAATTCGCTAAAATTTTGAACAATAATACAAAAAATGTAAAAAACGATTTTAAAACTAATAATAATTTAATCAAAAATATAAATAATAGAACTAAAAACTTCACAAAAATTCTCCCTTTTATTGAAAATACTGGTATATATAAACTTAAATGTGACTGTAATAAATTGTATGTAGGTAAAACAAACAGAAATTTTAAAATAAGATATAAAGAACACATTTTCTGAAATAAAATTTAAAAACTGCCCCTAATTCAAATTTCGCAAAACATGTTTTAGAAAATAACTATAATATAAGCGTTGATATTAATACAGACTTAGAGGTATTAAATACCCAAAATAACATTTACATTAAATCAGTTTTAGAAAAATTACATATATACAATGAAATTAAGAAAAATAATTTGAATAATATTTTAAATGTACAAACCAATTTTAAAAATAATCAATACATTTTAGATAATAAATAATAACCAAATAATTTATATTTCTTAACATATCTATGTCTAGTAATAACCCATTTTAAATAATCTCTCCTATTTAAAAAAATTATTTCTATGTAAAACGACCAATTTGTATAATTATTTTCTATGTATTCCTTCGTTTAATTTTTATATTCAGCCACGTTTTACATTATAACTTTGATATACCTAATGATACATTTTTAATTCAAAACCGGTCGTATAATACGCTTGCCGTAATACTCCAGGCGATGCATTCATTTATTAATTTATTTTCATTTCTATATATACATTTTTTTATTTATATATTTATTTACTATATTTAATAATATTTGTTTATTATTATATCTATTTTTCTGTTCTCCCGATTTTCCCATTTTTTTCCCCGGTTTTTTCAATATTTTGAGAAAACTTCTAAGAAATTCAAAAAATGACTTATTTAAAGTACAGCGCCAGTCAAATTTCCTTTCATAAAAAGTGCTAAAATTGTAAATCGGAACAAAGTTGACGGTAGAAAAATTATTCTCAGGAAAAAAAATCGTAATATTTTACCATACATTCGTACATTATTCTGTTTTTCCTTCGTTTTTTCCAGTTTTTCCAATATATTGAGGAAACCCTGAGAAAATAAAAAAACGACATCCCTAAAGGAAAACCCCAATTGGATTTTCTTTCAAAAAAAGTACTATACTTGTAAAAACTTGCTATATTCCCGGTATAAAAGTTGTCCACAAAAAAAAAACAAGTTTTTCTATTATTGTGAAACCATAAGCTTCTTCGTTCCACTCAGAGTCTAAAACTGAATCGAAAATATTGAAACTATTAATGCCGTAAACTTTCCCTTTTTTCTTACATTTTTTCGCGTATTTTTCCAATTATTAAGAAAATTACACGAAAAATCAAAAAATGCCCAAACTAGATCCAACAAAACTATTATAACAAAATAGTATCTTAACAATTTTTTATTGGAACAAGATTTCTGGTAAAATAGTTGTTTGCAGACAAAAAAAAAAAGAAAAAAAAAATCAGACTTCATAGTCAATCCAATACATTTCTCGATCTATATAAAATATCAAATAAAATACGCACTATAGTAAAATTATTTATAAATAATATAATACATATATAATGGCTTACTTGCGTATTATACGATTTTAAGTACAGTTTTTCGTGACGCTTTATAGCAAATCCCGGATACTTTTGATTACCATTAAACACTAACATGCATGACCTCGCATTATAAACACGGTCCTTAATACGGCTGTACATGTTATAATCTAATATATAAATATATCTATATAAACATGGTACATTTATTTTTATATTGACTTCTGATCATATATAAATATATAATACGGCTGCAAAATGTTGTAGGTAACCATGACCACCATGCATGTACCGTGTCTCGATTATTAAACTAAAACAATGTAGTCCGGTCTATATTGCATTATAGTTTCAATAACAGGAAAATATGAATATTATATCAATTATTGTTAAACGAGTTTTACCTAAAATGTCTTTCTAACTTGAAGTTTCCAGACTGATATGTTAGAAGTATTGTTTACATTTATTTTGAAACAAGAACTAAGCAGATGAAATATTAATTAAGAAGGTATTAATTACATTAAAGTGAGTCTATAGTACTTGCAGGGTGCAATCAGTATACTATTAGACTCCGATGTATTTATAGGATTTGGTTCAACGATTAGTCTTCAATAATACCTATACAATATACCTATGGATTAACGTCTATACTGTCCTAAGGCATTATTTATCAAAAGTAAAAATTGCATGCAAATAATAAGGTGAAAATGCATGAATCGATAAACGTTTAATTTATCTTATCTTATATATACACTGAGTATCCCACGATGATCTGCCACTTGAAATAAATTTTATTCTATTCAATATTTTATTAATAATTAGTATGCCCCTGTGCGCTATATTTTATAAATAAGCATTTTTTTTTAGGGGAAAAGAATTTTAAAATTTTACTATAATTTTTTTAAAAAAATCAAAATAAATTTTTAGAAAAATTTTGATGGTTGAAACTTGTTAAATTACGGTTTTTGATTTTTACGATTTTTTGAAATTTTTTAAAAATGTGAATATTTAATATTACATATTATAATTATTCCATTACAATATTTAATCATTTATTAGTCAGGACACATGAAAAAGATTTTCTTTCCATGGGTTAATATCATCCAATAACACTGTCATATTATGGGTATTAGGTAATAGGTAAATGGTCTTTCATTTTGAAATTTCAAATTGAATCATTTCAATATTATTTTGATTGAAAAGAAAATTATTCAAATTTTCTAAGAATCGTAGAAAATAAAAGACCATACTTTTAAAAAAGTTCAACGACCAAAATTTTTCTAGAAATGTTAAAGAGTTGACACATTTAGATTTTTCGACAATTAAGGCACTGATAGATGAACTCAATTTTAGTCAGGTGAAGATTTATCCCATGAAGATGTAGAAGACTAAAAATGATTCAAACCACACATATTTTAAGAATTCCAGACTGTTAAATTAAACAGAAAAAGTAAAGGGAACTCGATAATAAGCCCTATAGTAGATTTAAAACATGATGAGCCACACACTCTATAGTAAACAACTTTTAATTGATAGCTTTTAAATCGGATTGTACAGTTGCGGATGAGGAACTACGGTCCACAATCGAGGACAACCGTTAAAGTCTGTAAAATGCATTATAGCAAATTCAGATTAATCACTCGGAAATTGATCATAAAGTAAAATACCCCATGATATAATTTGTATTAATACCAAGGCCCGTACATAAATATAAGAATTAACTTGCAAATCGTGCGCCACCCGAAAATCGAATTATATCTATTCTGTGTTAATAGTACATCAATCCTAATGATTACTGGTTCAAATTTATATATTTTCCCGGAGGAAATATATAATTTGTTAAACTTATCACGAAAAGTTACCATACCATAATTTATTTGTCATTTCCGGCAATATAAGTATAGATATTAGGTATATAGGTATAGATATAGATATTTATTTAAACAAACTGGTTTGCTTTATTTTTTTTTTTCGATCGTATGAATAAATAATATATATAAAAATATAAATATTAAATAATAAAATAAACATAAAAATAAATAAATATGAAGATATTGCATAGCTTAAATTTTTATAATATGTATGTACTCGTATCTACGACTGGTTTCCAGTAAAAACTGCATGCAAATAATAGAGCGAAGTTTCGTGAATCTATAATATTATAATATACGTTAAAGAAATTATAAAATATAATCAATAGTACGTGTTTATTATTTTTTTTTTTTATTACTTGGGTTTTGTATTGTATTGTTTTGTTTTTATTTTTGAGAATAGGTGTGCGCACGAGTAGGGCTGATGGGCTTTAGCCCCACCTGAGCCTTTTTTTTATAAGTGGGTGGGTACCTACTTGGCACTTTATGAAGTTACGACTAAAAGGAGGTATAACCCTTTCAGTTTTTAAACGTTTGTATTTACCCGAGAAACTATATAGAAATTAGAAAATAATAACGCATTATAACCGTAGAAAATTGATAACAAAATAAATCAAAAACATAAATATTTACATGATTAAAGATATACTGGTTGACGGTTGCCCATCGAGATTTGAAAAATATTCGTGGATAATAAACATGTTTAATAGATATGATCAAAATAACATTATGTGTATTTATACCAGTTACCATTGAAAGTAGTTACGTTAGGCATGCTATACTTGAAAAAATTGCTAAAAAAATAAATGTAAAACTTGTAACGCTATAATCAATATCTAACACAAGATGGACTTGCCAATTTGAAACTATATCCGTTATTAAATCTAATTATTCAGCTTTGGTTATGGCGCATCAAAAAAAGTGTGATTCAACCAGACTCTCTGATTTAAGCCCTAAAGCCCGTGGGTTAATTTTTCAAATGCAATCTTTTAATTTTATATTCGTCCTAAATATGCTGGAACATATTTTTCAGTTATATTGAAAGTCAGTACAAATTTACCAAGTGTAACAATTAGTTTAACAATTAGTCAATATCGGTCTGATAATAAAGAATATGGAACAATATACAACAATGCTATAAAAATGTATGAAGATAATATTGACATTTGTCATGTAAAGAAACAAAAAAAATCAAAAAGGGTTGATAACAACCACGATCAAAAATACTTTGAGAAAACTAAAAAAAGATGAAATGAAACATTCTTGCTTTTATTTTGTACTTGATCAAATTATATTTAGATTAAATGTTCGTTTTAGGCCCGGTTTTACAATCTATGTTTTATCCGAAGAATAGACATCCCGAGTATTACTTACTACAAGTTATTTAAAGTATAGAATATTTTGGTTTAACAATATAATAAATTCTCTAGATAACAATTCTTTGGATAGCTTTGTGATATGAACTGAACGTGTAAAATAATGAAAAATGATTATTTACATTTTTCAGCCACTAACAAAAAGATTACTTCGAAGTTTGTAGTGAAAATGTCTCTGATCTTTTTCCTTGTGTGACCGTAACAGAGGGTAGGGTGGTCAGATTGAATTTAACCATACTTGACTCAGAAGTCTGCGCACACCTATGTTTCTGAGATATATATGTAACTCGTTTTTTACCTATACAATTTGTTTTATCACTTATTTTTAAACTGTCAAAACTTCAAGACAAAAATGTAATGTATTAACACTTATTGATCAATTTTTAGCAATGCCGAATAGCAATTCGTAAATATCGTCAAAACGGTTTAATTATCTTAATCAAGTTGCATATGATATACCCAGTATCAGGCACAGTATTATATAAAAACTACAAGGAGGGCATAATATTATAGGTATACCTATTATTATAGATTAGACGTTAGTAATATACTTAATAATTCACTTTTTTATTTTTATTAACATTTTATTAAGAACTATTAAAAATTGAATACACTTCTATACACATATAAAACATTATAAAAACACATATATTAATTGAGAAAAACAAAATTAGAAATAGTTGGTTTTTTTGAAAAAAAATTGTATTACGTAAAAGTTTTGTGAAAACTAAAATTATTGAAATACTAGCGATAAACTATATGTAAACAGCACTGCGCATGAACATCGATATGAAAATATGATTATGTTTTTAAAAGCAATAGTCTACCTACCTATAATAGCCTATACTCCATAGGTATGCCTCGACCACGAAGTAGACAACTAGAAAAGATAAATTATTTCCTACAACGTAGTCACGACAAATTAAATACTATTGATTTACTTTGTCACGCTATACCAATACTATATAAACCTACCTACGTAACACGAATTTTTCAACACATTACACAACGCGCAAAACACTCCGTATAACGGTTTCGGACTGCCGACGACAATATTGCGCAATGGAATTGAATAATTCGCTTAGAGGGATCCTACAGCTTTGCGTGTTGATAAAACTTCTGGATCAGGGCCCGAAATAAGGGATGCATGAATGGGTTGTCAATATTGGAGGGTACCCTGAACCCGCCCCTAAACTTGGAAATTTAGACTACTGAATGGGTAATGCAACAAAAATTGTTTATTTTTCAATCCGGCAAAACTAATGATTTCTTAGGTTCTCGTTAGATATTTTATTACGTGTTATACCTTTATATAACTATTATCGTTAAATATATAACTTATTAAAGGATAGGTAGTTATATATTTCGTAATCGACAAATTTGATATTTGAAATCAACAAATGCTTAATCACGCACCTCCGTCGATTTTTACCAACCCTGCGCTGACTCTGTTTTATGATACCAAACAGTATTATTAATTTTTCTCGTTAATCCCTGACAATGGCAAGAACTGCTTATTATTTGCACTAACAAAGTCTGAAGAAACGGGGGGGGGAATAATAGGGGTATCCCCTCTAGACCCGTCTGTTACTCCTCCTAGCATACGTACCGGAAGTCAGCGATTTTTGAATTAATCGTTATATTGAAAAAAATATATATAAGTTTAAAGAGTCATTTAATATTGTTTTTTTCTAATACCCTCCTATAATGGTAGTCCATAACGTCATTTAAAAAGTCTTTTATGTACTAAATCCCGATTTTTCAAGAGGTACAAAAAACATTTAAAGAAAAATCAAAATTGACAATGGAACTATACCTACTAAGACAAGTTTATATTGTATACAATTATAAACCTCTTATTTTGAAGATAAATAAAAATCGAAGTAAAAAACTCGTTTGCCAAAAAAATGGTATTAATGTCCCATGGAGATTTTAAAAGATTTTCATATTTATTTAAAGCCCCAACTTTTTATTTTAAAATTACTTGAAATAACTTTTAACTTAGTTTAGTTACACTATAAAATGTTGCCCAATTCCTATTTATTTGAATGAAATATACACCGCCATCTAGGAAATAACTATAATATTGTGATTTGTTTTTATCATTTTATCCTCGTAAATGAGAATATATTATCACTACTTTAGACATTAAAAACATAATCGAGGCTTACGTTTCAAATATTTTCGTGAATACAGACACAAACTGTGTATTACAAAATTGAAAGTGGTGGTGATACGAATATGAGAAGTGCATTATGAAAAAAATCTAGTATACATAATAATTCAAAACTATTTGAAGCTTTAAATTTTCAGACAACAAAATATCTATGATAATTAAATAAATTTTCATCAGTCACATTTTACCAAGTTAATCAACTTATGAAACTTTCTTTGTGTCTCTCAATTAGGAGTAATTCCTGAGGGTTCTAAAGTCACCCATCCTTTTGCGCAGTACTCATTAACATGGTCACCAAAAGAAGAATTGATAAGGTTTCTTTATAACAGGTTTCATGAATTGCTTGTTTGACGGCTAGAGGATTTTGAAAATTGAAAGGTATCTATCGTATACGTCAAGGCTTTGTGTGGCGTAAACGACAATAAGATTCAGTTTCATATTGTAGTACTGTACTTACCTATTAAAATACATTTGTGTCATTTCATATCATAATATTACCTATATATATAACTTGCTAAACTCTATAAGTCAGTGATTATTACGTACTCTATAGCCATATAATTTAAATCTATCTCTATAAGTGAACCAATAGTAGAAATAAGAGAACTGTTTTTTTTAATTGTTATACAAAATAAAATAAATAAAATATTGTTATTAATATTATATTATATAAAATAATATTAAAACTTACAACTTTATAATTGATATTGTAAGACGGTGCCAGTTAAGGTAGATACACTACAATTACACAATATATAGGTACACTATAATAACATTGTAAATCTGTATACAACTATTGGATATATTTATAAATTTTCTATGAATTGAATGTAGTAATTTTGCCATAGTAGGTAAATAATAATAATTAAGAAAGACTATGTAAGTATAATTGTGTCTTAACAATATTTTAGTTGAAATTATACTTTAATGCCGCAAAAAAGAATTGAAGCTAGTGGTGCCTGCAATCGTACGGAAGCAAAGAAAAAAAGGAAAACCTTGATGAAGTTACAAAAAATACAAAAAAAATAAATACCATGTTTAAACTGATGAGTAAGTCAAAATATTGTAAGAAAATAAACTGTAATTATTTATAAATATAAAAATTGTAAATTGTAATAGTTAAATATTTTACCTTTTACTTTATAGATAAAGGTTATAGATAGAGGTCAACAATATCTAAAGAGAGATTAAACGCACTTGCAATATTAAATGTTGAAGCAGATATAAAAAAACAAATTAAATATGAAGATATTATAGATAATTTTGCTGATATTCAATTAAGAAAAAAATTGTAAAATAAACTATAAATATTATTATATTACATATTATGAATTGAATATCATTCATTATTATATGTACTATAGTAGGTTCTACGTACCTAAGTTATAAATTAGTTACTTGTGTTTTTGTTATATAGTTATATAGTTATTTGTTATATATATATATATATATATATATATATATATATATACTATTAAAAATGTATAGAGAATGTATATCAAGTTAAAATTACTAAAACTTTACTGCGAATTAAATTACCAATAAGAAAGGGAAACATAAAAAATGAATGTACTTTATGGCTTCTAGTGAAACTAAATTAGCCACCATTACTATGATATTAAAAAAATTGTGTTGAAAAGGGGCGCCATAAATGTTGTGCATGGGGGCGCAAAATCCTCGTATTACGGCCCTGACGTTTATGCATGACCATATATTCCGTTTGAAATTCCCTTCTATCTTCAGTGCCGTGGATAAGTGTAACAGTTTGCATCGCCGTGACGTGGCGCTTCGTTAAGTTATCTATTGGCCATAATTACGGCGCTCATTGTTAAAATTGCTATGCTTAAAGAAACTAGATTAGTAACGAATATTACCTCATTGTCATAATATGAATAAAGGTTAAAATGAAAATTAATCGATATGTTGAAATTATCATTTTATACTAATATAATATACTGCGGCAAAATTTCCAAATCGGGAGATCAACTATCATTCTTATGAATTTTGACCATACTTCATACAGTTTTATCAGTTTTATACCTACAAGTACATACAAATTATATTAAATTAGGACATTATAATCTTATGTACCTATTATTTAAAATTTATTCTCAAGAATTTATCGAAAACAAACCTTAACGATCAAGACACAAAAAAAAAACAGTCGCATTTAAGCCTTACCATAAATATAATTTATTTTATTTATTCAAACCCAAATTATAGAAATAGATGTTATTTTTTTTTTATTATTGTTTTTTTTTGCGATACTTATAGTAATTTTTTCTTCTTTTAAGTATCTATATCATTTTATAATTATTGAAAACTTTAAACTTTATTCACTAAACTCATTCACTATTACATTGTTTGTTATTACTATTTTTTTTTTTTTATATTCGGAGCGTAGTGAAGGATCTATTAGTTTTACTATGATGTGTGTTCCTAATGTCAACACCCTTGTGACGTTAAAACTTGAAGGTGCCCCTTATGACTTGATTCAACAATTTATAAACTATCCTATTCTTGGTGGTAAAAACATTAGAAAGCCTAAATGAAATAATTCAAGATAATATTAAGTTAGACTTCAGTGCAACAGGTATCCACCCATTTAAACAAAATTCCATCCCAGTCTAAAGATGATAATAATGAAGCGTGGACGGAAGCATTTGTATAGACAAGTAGGTATATTATACTTTATATTTCTTAAGAAATATTTGCAGAAAAGTGTTCTTTTATTTTAAATTTTGATTCATTTCTCTCTTTTTTTTGTTTAACTTTAAAAAATGTCTAAAGTCAGTATAGGTAAGTATAACACCGATATTCAGTGAAAATTATCGAGTGTCCGAAGTGAACCCATTTTGCAAGTGACTCTGGACAATTAATAAGTTCAATTTTTAAAAAAAGTACAAACATTAATGATTATTTTTCTGTAACATAACTTAGACATGAGTAAAGAAAATTATATATTATTTTAGATATTTAATATCAACTATATTATGTTCTGACAATAGAGTAACTAGAACTTGTAATGCTCGTGACATAATATTGTAAAAAGGTCTAAAAAGCCGATCCAATAAGCAAAAGAAAAAGTTATGTGTTCTGGTCAAGGTCCTCATCAGTTATGGGGCTGTGACGTTTGCCCTTTAAATAGGTGTAATTAAAATAATTTTAATTATTGTATTAACATTTGACAATCGCAATCGGTATTCTATTTCTATTATCTAATTATTTTAGTTTTTCCTGGTAATATAAGGATTCCTTATTCCTTATTAAGGAAGTACAATTCTACCTTTCATGAAGAAATTTTATAATAAAAAAACTATTAGTCCGCCGAAGGTAAACTACTCACTTTCCATCTATTTGTTTTTATTTGTTATTATTCATTACTGAAACGGTCAAAACCAAAAAGTAATATAGGTAAAAAATGGCACTGGCAACGCTGGGTGGGACAGCTAGTTATAAATATAATATATTTATTGTTTTTTTTCTTAAACATTTTTATTTTTTGCATTTATTTAAACTATGTAAGAACTTCTATAAATTGGATGCTGTTCTTCTTCTGGAATGTATGATGATAATTTAAAATATTCCGCCAATAAATCTACAAACATTTTCTACGTGTTCTTTTTTTTTTGGTTTCCTTGAGTTCTTGACTACCTAATTAATATTACTGTATTTAAGGAAGTCAACTCGATCATTGTTTTCCCCAATGCTTATCATTATATAATATCTAATAGTATTTATTAATTTAATAGTTATCACTTATCAAACAATAATATAAACAATTTTAAGTAGATTTACTAACTTCGGGATAATAAATACAATTAGCGATTAATAAAAAATAAAATGGATCAGACTCAAAAGTAGTAGGTACCAAGGTACCCCATTTTAATGTAATAGTGCAATGTGCACTTCCTTTTAGAAAATGTTTATTTTCGTCAATTTTTTGTTTCAATTGGTGTAATTTTTTCGATAAATCTGTAAGAATTCCTTGGAAAAAAATTTTTTAATATTAGCAGATTAAACTCTGACTTGTTGGTAGCAAGAAAGGAATGTAGAAATATTAAAAATAATAATTTGTATAACATTTATTCGAGTATCCACCCAAAAATTGTATGTAAGACAATATTTTTTTTCATTTCAGACCCTATTTCGATAACACTACACCCCAAGGCTTTTGGGTATAGGAAAATATGTCAAAATATTGAAAAATATTACAGTGGTTTTCGATTTATAAAGCACCTCAAATATAGTCCGTAAATTAGAATTTTAATTTTTCTAATTTTACCTCTTGAGTTATTAAACCCTTTCAGAATAACGGGTTAAAATAATTTAAATATCTTCACACAGTAGACATACTCACGGGGGGGCTCATGGAGTTTAACTCTCCGCCCTATTGACAGTTTTTTCTTTTTTGCAAAAAATTTGTTTTAAATTTTAGATTCTGAGTTTAGAAGAATGTACTGGTTTTACAATGATATTATTTTTTTTTTATGTGAACACTTTTTCCACCAGAAAGCTTACTCTGATTTCCAAGTAAAGCACATTTTCTGAAATGAAATGTTCTTTGGGTGATACTTTAAAGAGGTAAACGTGCATTATGTAGTAATTATTTTACCATACTTCACGCGTGGGCGCAGCCACTGTTGTAGGTAGAAAGTTGGGAAGGTAAGTTGATATAGACGTAAATTTAATGTATATCTGTATGCAACGATGAACCATTGCTAACGAAAAAACGATTCTAAGCTGAGTTCAGTTGATAGTGTTACTTTGTCAATAATATAAATGACATATTATGGTAAAATAATTACAACAATGCACGTTTACATGACAACAATGATTATTTAAACAAATATTAAAATAATAAAAACTTAATAATAACAAAAAATAAATAAAAACGGTTGCCAATGACAACTTTACTTTCAATCTTTTTTAACCTAAAGAACCGGTTTTTCTCATTATCTCTAATATTAATGAGAATTTCAAAAAATTACCTCGTGAAAGTACCACCCAAAGAGCATTTCATTTCAGTAAATGTGCTATACTTGGATATCGAAGTAAACATTCTGATGGAAAAAGTGTTCACATAAAAAAAAATTAACATCATTGTAAAACCATTACATTCTTCGCTCCATTCAGAATCTAAAATAATATTAAATGCCATAACTAAAGGAGTGTGCACTGATAGCACCTTACATATTTTTCTAGAAATTACCCCCCCCCTCATAAGAAATTCCTGAGTACACCTCTGCTTCAGACTTCATGTATTTATTAGTAGTAAAATAATTAAAAAGATACATTTTGAGTAAGTAATAATATTGAGTTTAGAATACGCTAATGGTATTCCAAACTCAATGGTTATACTGTAATTTTCCAAGCATTCTATAACTTACAATTTACATTTACCTGAAACATGCAGCAGTTAAACCAACACATCGTAATCCAAGTTCTATCTATGTTTTAGATTTGAATGTCTCTTTTTTTTTTATACGAACAAATTTTCTAAAAACTTAGCCAGTACTTTTGCTACATACTGACATAATTTTCAAAGTAACGTAAATCGATTCTATATCAAAATATCTAAAATATGCGTTTGTATCCATAGTTTGAAATCTACGTGATTTTAACGTGTAGATTAAGTTTCAAAGAATCAAAAGTTAATTACAGTAAAATATTCGCTTGCATTTAATACAATTAATATACAAATTCACTTTGTTTAATATTTATAATATACGATTTATTAATTATATATTATATTCTAAGTTAAAACAAATAAAAATAAACAATCTATTTCTTATTTCTGTTCGTTTTTAAAATAGTTGATCGACATCACAGGCCACACTAGTACAGTACTCGTGATAGATATTAATGTCTATGGAAAATTTAGGATTTTAAGCCCCCGTGATCGAGAAACTTCGTTTCGTGGTTGGTATTCTTTACAGTACGATAATGTAACCATATACCATTATTGTTGTTATCGGCTAATATTTTGATGTAGACTGCTGAACTTACAACTGATGTTGATGTAGTCTAGTGTTTGCAGGTCGACTGTCGAGGAATTCAATAACTAGTCTCTAAGAGTTCGCAGAAAAATGACATCCAATTAGGTAAAAATTAGTCGTGTTGTACATCACATTTCCCCATCCTACAAACATGCACCACAAAATACAGCCTAGACATGATTCACGACGATGTCAAAATGTTGGTGCAATTAACAATCATTTTTAAACTGTGAGTGTGCTACTAATGTTTAAATAATATCTACTTCTTTTGTTTTATAAGTTTGCTGGTAGATTTCTGTTTTGTGTTGCATATTAAAATAGGTGTAAATGGTTTAATTGGATTCTTGTATTATGGCATAACCATTTGATGTAATTGTTTATAAGAAACAATAGTTATAAAAACAAAACATTGTATATAAAATGTAAACATTTGTTTAATTGACATGTTCATATATATATATATATATATATATATATATATATATATTATATATTATATTGTGTGATAACATATTTTAGATGTCGACTGTAACCGAAGAAAAAAAATCGATCAGAATGGTCGGTCCTAAAGTATCTCAGATTGCCAATATATTTCAACGCCCCACAGTAACTAAAGTTAATAAAGATCCAGATTTAATAGTAGTTAAGCAAACTAGTTCACCTACATTGGATAGAAAACTTCCTGCCAAAGTTGAATCACCTAATCAAGTGACCGTTGTAAGGACTGAAAGTCATTTGGCAAGATTTAACAATGCTAGAGCTCTTTTTGAAAAACTGGGTACTGGTATGTTT
Source organism: Cinara cedri (assembly GCA_902439185.1). Lineage (NCBI taxonomy): Eukaryota > Metazoa > Arthropoda > Insecta > Hemiptera > Aphididae > Cinara > Cinara cedri. The sequence goes on from CABPRJ010000950.1 coordinate 224,545, forward strand.
AATTTTTGAAGAAATTACTTTTATTTATGTTATTCATATATACTTGACAATGTTTTTTTTTATAGCTAATAGTTTGTAAAGTTTTAAATAAATTATTTTTGTTTGTTTGATTTATTAATGCCATAAATCTTATTTTATTTAATCTAAACAAATAATATTCTTTATAGTTAAAAAATCATTAATTTAGATTTGTATTAATACATGTTGTAGGAGAATCTAAACCTACTTTATTAGAAAAAATAAAACAAAGTAATTCTCAAGATAGCATCTGTGCAAAATCTAGATCTCCAAGTCCACCAGCAAATAATCAAAAATCCAATGGTGTAATAGGAAGTGCACAAAGCTATTCACAATTACATAACAGTAAAGTAATTGAAAAACCTATTAAACCTGAAAAGCCAGAAAAAAAATTCAATAGTCGTGAACTAATAGAAAAACAGAAAAATTGGACTTCTCATTTTTCTAAATCTATACGTTCTTCTAATTCAAGGTAATAATATTGAAAAACTTTTTAATATTAAATATAGCATACATTATTATTAAATATACGTATATCATGTACCTTTATTTTAAGTATGTAAACTAATTCTTTTAATGTGATAAGATAATTAAATAATTTTAAGTATACAGAGTGATTCAAAAACTACCAAAAAAAAAATGTATAGATTCAAAATATAAATCATTTTAAACTGTATTAATGTTAAAATGTATTAAATAGTGCTAAATTTTCTTTATTTAATGGTTTAATTTCTATTATTTAGGTACAATAGTGACCCTTGTCCTAATGAAGTCAAAGGATGGATACCAGATGTGAAATCGGATGGTATTTCTAGGACGGCATCAACATCTTCATTATACAAAAATGTTTCTCATCCTAAAAGTCCACCACCGCCACCCCCAAAAGTTAATGAACTTTTCAATCAGAACAATGAAAACATTAATATGTAAATATTATTATTTATTATTATTCTTAATAATTAATATTTATTCAATTACTTTAGACAAAAATCTGTGACATCAACTAATGAAATACCCGAAGAAATATTAACTAAGGATATAATATCAAAATCACATTTGGTTATTGGTAATGATACTGATGAAGAGATGAAATACATTAAAACAGATGTTGATAATTCGATAAATGTGACTGAAGAAATAAATTTGAATGCTGTTAGTTAATGTTTATACAATCTTTATTTTATAAATTTAAAATTAATTTAAATTTTGTAGGTATCTATTATACCATCTGGTATTAGTGAATCTGGTATTAGTTATATGCCAATTTCATTAGATTTGTCAAATTCTTGTATAAAACAAGAAAAATCAGTATGCCTTAGTACCACATTTAATGCATTTGATGATCAAGATATTAACACAAATATTAGTGATATAAGTATGAATCTAACTGAAGCAAATTCGTCAACTCCAAAAGTTCAATTCAATATTGGAGATTCGGCCAATCATCCAGTAGCTTCAGTTACTCCATTAGAAAGTGAAGTTGATTCTGGATTTATTTCTTCTGAAGCTGTTATTGTTCCAGAATTAAGTAAAGGACTGATTGATGTGCCTAACAATGTCAAATTTGCTGACGAAGATGAGATGGACGAAGTAAGTGAATAGTAATAATTGTGTTTTATTTTGTATCTTATATAATTTATTCATATAGGTTAAATGTATAAAAAAAAAAATTAATTATAATCCTAATATTTATGAATTTACTTACAAATTATATTCTATTTTTACTTTATTATTTAAAAAAAAAAAAAAAATTTACTTTCCAAAATAATTGGAGGAATATTTTTGGTAACTAAGTTGCCCTTTAAATTTTATTAAAATAAATTATGAATGTTATTTGAAAGAAAAATCGTATTTTTATATTATTATGATATACACTTTTAATTGTAATATTTAAAAAAAAAAATAACAATAATAATTTATTTTAAGAATAAATTAATTCCATTATCATTGGATCTGGGAGATATAAGTATAAATAGAAGCTCAGAAGGTATTATCGATCTAGAATCTTCAGGACAACCAGATATGATGACACCTGATGAAGCTGAACAATTACTTAGCACAAAGTAAGTTTTTCAACTTAATATTTGCATGAATCAATTATAGTTTAGCCATTGCAATGCTTTATTATATTTTACTAATTAATACATTTTTGTTGCATTATTTTTTATTTTTTTTTTATGTATTATTATTTGGCTGCATGGTAATAATTTGTATTTTTGAAGAATTTTGGAAAAAAAGAGTATGTAAGTAGAATTAACAATTTTATTTTCTTAACTGTTGCTTTTATTTAAATTTAAATCATTTTTATAGTAGTCAAGACAATCTTTTATCTGATGAAGAAGCTAAGGAGATCAAAAAATTGTTATCACCCTCTGACAATGATCAATTAAATACATCAGACTGGTTGAGTGAAGTTCTTTCTATTGAATCTAATGATAATATCACTAATCAAAGGTATTTAAGTCTTATTTATGAACTTAATCTAAGAATTGATTTTGTAATTTTTAAATCTTAAACAAATTGTACATCTACATAATGTTAAAAACATATAATGGCTAACACAAAATACATATATTTTATTTACAAGCATTGTTAAAAACTAAAGTAAATATTAGTTTTAGTTATCATTTTTATTACCTAGGGGAATATTTTTTTTTCAATGTTGATGAGAATACATATAATATAATAATGAACAAAGTTAGAATTTAAGTAAAGCTTGTTGACATTTAAAATTATAATCCATCTTTTTAATTATTCAAACCACCTTAGTTCATTTAAAAAGGTTTGAAAAGCAATGTAAAAAAGGATATGCTTGGTCATGTTTTATAAGATATATTACAATTTAAAACCATATTATTTTTTATCTTGTACATAAAAATAGAAAAGGTATTATTTTGAGAGGATTTTTTTTTTATCTACTGCAAATACTTAATGGTATTAAGAAAATAAAAAACACATTCATTTTAACATAATATGTTATATGTTAATTTTAGTCAAGAAATAAATGAAGCTAATGATAACATGGAAGATTTTCGAGTGGATGATTCATGGGAACAAAGTTATGAGACGAAAACTGACACTTTATCTGCTAATAATGAGAGTGCTGAATTTGATGAATATGAAGTAGATGGTGATTTATATAAAATTAAAGAGTTTATTCCTGAACCCACTAGAGAAGTAAGTTGATGTGAAGTTTTATACAGAATGGTTTTAATTTGGAAATATTTAATATTTTGATAATATACATTTTTAATTTTTGGATCTTAAAATACTTTATTTGTTTGCATTAAAAATGTATCATTATATTTATATACAGGGTGTCCCACAAAAATATATCCCTGGAGATAATAGGGATAATCAATTTTTTTTTTTATATATTCACTGGGATAAGGACTACAAAAATTTAAATTGCAATTCAATTTTTATGTTTTGGTAAAAACTTTAAAAAAATAACTCTTTTTTTTTTTAAAAAAAATTTAAGATGGCTATTTTTTTTAGAGTTTATTCTTCTGAAAATTTTAATGCATCAGCTTTTTATTTTCATTTAATTCATAATTTTTAATAATTTTTTAAAGTTCACAGAAACATGGAGATGTTTATTAATTGTAATAATAATAATCAATTAGAGATTACGATTACAATCTGCTGCTTAACTATAGGTACTTTTCTCTGAACTTTAAAAAATGTTTTAAATTACGAATTAAATGAAAATAAAAAATGAATACATCAAAGTATTCAGAAAAACAAACTTTTTAAAATGGTTATCTTCAAATTTTTCAAAAATAAAAAAACAAACAGTTATTTTTCATCCTAATCGTTATTCCTGTGAGTAATATAAAAACCAGAGTTTGATTATCTTTATTATCTCTGGAGTGTAGGTACAATAAATATATCTTCATGGAACACCCCCTGTATATGCATATATTAATTAAGTATAAATTATAAAATTTAAAGTGTCGCCCATTTCCAATGTATAACTATTATTTATATTTTTGTATGTACCTACAATTTTTGGAAATTTTGGTCTACTTAACACTTTTGTGTGATCCATGATCTTACACTTAACCTTCAAATTTCCCTTAAACCTATTATATACTTCTTTATGTATTAGCCAGTATCATTTAACAACACAAAAAACGGGTAGATAGCTTTAATTTTTTTTTCTTTTAATTGCAGTTGTTGTTTATGTATTACTAATAATTTAAACTTAATATAAATACTTAATAAATAACTAGTCTATTGTAATGTGGATTTTCCCTTTCTGGTCTATCTAATTTTGTTGAAGAATACAACTTTTGGTACTTTTTTACTATATGAATTTATTTTAAAAATAATTAATCATACAAAAAAACTACTTTGCTTTTGATTATCATTATAAGTGAAATTTACAAATTGTGTATTGTTTAATTTATATATGAATTAATATATTTATTTATATATTATATATAGTTCTATATAATATGTCAGTTAAAATATTATGTTCTATGCATATTAATGATGGGGATACCAAAATTTTTTCAAACTATTTGATGGATTTTAAATACTATTTTATCATAAGGAAAAAACCATTTGGATAATTTAAATTCAATATTTGATGGTTCATTCTAACTATCAATAGTATGAACAATTCGCATGTGCCAATAACATGTATATAAATCTATATTTAGTTGCTAAATATTTATTAAAATATATATATTTTGGTACTAAATATTATTTAGTAAATAAACATTATAAACTTAAAGTGCATGATTTTTTATGTTGATAATATTATACTTCATTAGATTTATGAAGAAGGTGGTGTGCATTATTATGAAGATGGTCATTTTTGGATGGAAGTTCCTGGATTACCAGAACGTGATTCAGATGAAGAATCTCATATTTTGGTCAAACAAAACATGAAAGTGAAATTTAGTGCTGATCCAATTAAAGTATTATTTTTTATGGTTACCCTGTATTGTTAAATATTTTATTATATAAATATATTTTTATTTAGGTTTATAGTACCTTTTCAATGGGTGAATATGATAGACGTAATGAAGATGTGGATCCAGTTGCCGCATCTGCTGAATATGAATTAGAAAAACGTGTGGAACGTTTAGACTTGATGAAAGTGACTTTACTAAAAGGTCCAGAAGGACTTGGATTGTCAATTATTGGAATGGGAGTTGGTGCAGATACAGGTCTTGAAAAACTTGGTATTTTTGTAAAAACTATCACTCCTAATGGAGCTGCTGCTAAAGATGGCCGTATCCAGGTAAAATAAATAAGAATTGTTTGCAGTTTAAATATAATATACTTAATTTAAATTAAATAACAACATTGTAATTCTATGTATTTGATAGTATTAATAGTATAGCTTAATGTTTTATCTTTTATTTTTTGTTAATAAAAGATAATAAATCTTCCATTTTTTTTTTAAATTTAATTTAGGTTAATGATCAAATAATTGAAGTGGATAATAAATCTCTAGTTGGTGTAACACAAGCATATGCAGCTTCAGTTTTAAGAAATACGTATGGTCAAGTGAACTTTGTAATTGGGAGAGAAACTGATCCTGAAAATAGTGAGGTTGCTCATCTTATCCGCCAGTCATTAGAAGTAAAGTGACTTATTTTATTAATTATTAGCTATTATTATAAATTAATATAATAATCGTCTTTGATTGTCAATTGGGAAGGCTGATCGAGAAAGAGATACACAACGGCGTCAGTTAGAACATTCACTAAACCAAAAATTCTTTAGCAGTGATCGAACAGAATCTTCCAATGAAGATTTAAGTAAAACTGATGAAGCAGACACTGTCCAGTCTTTACGTGAATTGTTACAAGAAGTATGTTAATAAAATAAACAATTTGTTTTTGTTAAAACTTTAAAGTAGAAATACATAATTAAATTTTACAGAGTCGGTTAAATGTAGCTAAGGCTGAAGACGAAGTTAGCAAACTGAAAACCAGGGTGAGAGTTTAATATATGCTCTCTGGTTTCATCTTGTTTACTAACCAGTTGCTAACATTATATATACTAATAATGCACGCACTTTAACATAATTTGAAGCATTTTATTTGATGTTTAAAACTAAATATAATATGTTTGTATTAATTGTTAAAATATTTTAGGTTGAAGAATTAGAATGGAATGGTGCCAATAATAAAAAAGAAATTGCTGATAAGCTCATACAGTCTGGATTACATTTAAATGAATTGGATAAATGTTTATATGTTGCAAGAAGAGATAAAGAGAATTATCAAGGAATGTTACATACATCAGAAGTAATATTTTAAATAATACATTTAATTTATGCATTTTAAATCTATTTAAAATTGAAAACTCATATTTTAGAAGTATTTTTTTTTTAAGCTAAATTAGGTTTTTCCTAATTTACAATGTAAAAATTTATTTCATAAATAGATGAAGTATTAGTTTAAATAAATTAAGGTATTGAAATGTTTGATTTTCATCAATCCATTTATGAGACATTCTATTTTTAAATTTAGGTAAGGAAAGATAATAGAACATAATTTGTGTAGCGAAAGAGTGAGCAATGTTTTAATAATACTCCACTACTCACCTAACCATTTGCTTTAAAATTAAATTATTTTTTTCAAGACTTATGATCTTTAACATAAAAATATTAAAAAACCAAAGCTCAAAGTGGTTTGTAGAAAGTCCGTCTTTTTCCAATAAATAGTCATCAAAATCAGACTACAGAAGGCATAGAAGTTATTTTAATGAACTTCAAATTTTGTGCAAGAAAAATTAGTTTGATCTTATATCTATATTTATCTACTTTCATATCAGCTATTGTTCTTTACATTATCAAATTAATTTAATAATTTCATTAAGTAAAATTGAAAAAACATTGCAAAGCATTAATGTAATAATTGAATGTAATTTACTAAGATAACAGATTAATTGAAAATAAATATATAAAAAATATAAATAGTTAATATTTTTATTTAGGAACGTTATATGAGTTTGGAAAAAAAATACACAAAGTTAAAAAAAATTCTTAAAGAGTTTCAACAACGTGAAGCTGATCTTCTACACAGAGAAGAATATTATTTACAAGTGTTACAAGAAAAAGATACAGAATATAATGCTTTGGTTAAAGCTCTTAAAGATCGGGTAAGCTAAGTACTTAAAAAAATAATCATTTAAAGTTTAATAATTCATATGAAAGTGCTCAATGTGGATATACATATTATTTTGACTAAATGTAAATTGTCTGAGTACACTTAAAACTTCAAGGCTTGGAACAAAATTAAATTGTCTGAAAAGTGAAAAACAAGTTCTATAATCTATAAACATTTGCATGGGCTTTATATAATTCACCATATATTGTTTCTTTGTTTAATATCTTTAAAACAATATAAATATAATTTTAATGCTTGTAAAGGTATTGCAGGTAGACAACCAAAAAATGATTACAAAACAAACATTTAAATATTTTCTCCTAAAGATAACCACTTGGACTATTAGCTTTTTCTAAAGCATGAAGCTCTAGATGTCTCATATTTTTATTCTCCTGTAGTTCAAAATTAATTTTAAATAAATAATATTAATAATATGAATGTAACATATTGTTGAAAATATGACATATTGCTTATAGCATTGGTTCTTAAACTATTTTACCGCATTAGTATTTTACTGTTTTATACACGTATATTATTTTAAATAAATGTATACATATTTTGAATAGTTCAATTCTTAATTACAAATGATGTGCGACATCCATTATAGACAAAAAAAAAAAACTTCTGGTTTACATTTAGAGTCAACTATGACAATGTAATACTATAATACTAAACAAATTCATACTTTACTATCTTAATATATTGTTTATTTTTTGATAGGTAATACAAGTTGAACATGAACTTTTAGATACTCAACGGCGTGCTGGTTTTCCAGTTCAACTTCCTCAAAATACTACTAGTACTAGTCATTATTTAACTACTTTGACACCTCTTATCAAAAAAACAAAAGTTTGTAGATTTTATAATTATTAACTTATATAATATGTATACATATTATTTAATTTGAATAATATATTATTTTAGGTCACTCCTGTCTTTCCTTTACTTCAACAACTTGAAACAGAATTATCTGAAACAGAAGACTGTTTTGAAGATGAAAAAGTTGCTACTGTTGAACGCAAATTACCTGTTAAAGAAGAATTAGATCGTGCGGTTCCTCCACATGAACTTTTAGATGTTTCTTTATCAAAAAGTAAAGCTGAATTAGCAGCAAGAGGCCTGGTTACACGACAATTACCAACTAATGTTCTCCGTAAATCCTTATCCAATAGCAGCTTAGTTAGTTTTATATAAATTGTTTTATTGACATTTTTAATGTGTATCATTTTAGTTTGTGAGCTGCTTTTTATTTAAGTGAATATTTTATTTTAGGATAACAACATTGAAGAATCGAATTGTACTGAGGACTCACCAATTATTGAATCAACTATTGAATTGAATGATGTATTAAATGTTGAATCAATTATTCATGAACAAAAACAGATGCCACAGTATGCATCTGTCCAAAAACCACTACATATTCAACAGCCTAATCAATTGTTAGCACGTATTCAACAATCAACTCATTGTCGTAATTGTAAGTGTTCACAAAATATTTTAACCATTTTACTTTTAAAAGTTAATAAAAATATTGTGTACGTACTAAGTAAATGGACCTCCTCCATCATTAGCTGAGCAGCTTAAGATTGTACTTGCTGAGCGTGAATCACGTTTATCAGAGTCAAATAGCTTGTATTCGTCTGATCATAATAGTTCTACAAGTTCATTTGCTGAAGAAATTAGAGAAGCTAGCTTAAATTGTGAGTGTCTAAATTAAAATGTAAAAAGCATAACTTAATAAAATTTGCTTGTGTTTAGTAAAAAAATCCAATGCTCAATGGCAACATACTACTCAATTACCTCAAAGTTCCCCATCATCTGTTTCATCATCCGAAAGTGTATCTCCTGGTCATTATGCTTCTGATTTAAATAATTCTAAAGCTATTGGGTCAACGGGTAAGATTGAATGAATATAGAGTATAAAAACATTATATATGAAAACAAATATTTTCAGATTCAATTGACGTATGGACTCCTCCTCAATCATCTGATAGTTCTATTACTGAAAGAAAAAATTCTCATGTTTGGCATAATGCTCCTGTGCATGAATGGTCTAAAGAACAAGTAAATATGAATTTGTATTAATTAATTATAGTTTAAATCAAGTATAAACTAAACATTTTGTCCACACTGATTTTTCAATAAATTTACTTTAAATTAACAATATAAATATATCCCTCTCCACAAAAAAAAAAACTTAATTTGTTTATAAATATAATGAACAATAAATCAATAAATCAAGAATCAAATTTAAAAAAAAAAACAATATAATTGTTTAGATTTCAAGTGTGCATCTATATAAAAACTCAACATTTAGATTTGTCTTATGTCATATATTAATAAAGAATTGATTGCAAAAAACCTTAAAAGCTGTGCGGAATGTATTGGTTTTACTATAATGTATCTTCTAATACAAGTTATCTATTCCAAGCTACTCACATCCTAAATGTCCACTTGACCCAATCCCCCTCATCGTCTTTGTATACACCCACTATCCTCATATTCTCAATCACATCCAACCACCTCATTTCCTGGTCATCCTCTCTTTTCTCTTACATCTATTTTCATTGCAATTCTAACTGTTCCTAATTCTGTCAAGCTTAACTTTTTTAGGTTTTCACAAAGAATGGAAGAGATGTGTTGTTCTGTGAGAGCAATAAAAAAAACAGTAGGTCCGAATAGTGTTGCCCCCAGCTTGGTGGCGATTGCAAAGAAAAAAAAAGTTCAGATAATGTACCAGTAAAAGTATGGAAATGTTTGGGGAGCTAAACATAAGCTAATTAAATGATTTTTTTCAATGAAGTGTAAGTAAAAGGAAAATGCAAGATGAGTGGAGGAAGAATTTTGTAATAACTATTTTATGACAAAGTTAAGAAATACCAAGTTCGTGTTGTACATCTGTTTTATGTTTTGTCTTCAAAAGACTTATGAGATTCTATGTATTTTAAAAATTACAAGGGAATCTCACCATTAAATTATTTGTATAAGATACCAGCCCTTTGCCTAACTCCCCTAACATTTCCCATGTTCCACTGATTCTCTACTTTCGGGATATGTTAGTTTATTATTTTATATTGCTCTCACAGCCAACACACCTCCACTATTTCTGGAAACCTGGAAAAGTTAGGAAAATCGAGAATATTCCACCATAATCCTAGAAATTTGTAATTTTATAACGGGTTTAGGTTTTTTTTCTATTGTTCTTTAACAAAAGATGATATATTAAAATATTACAATTTTCAAAAAATGATCTGTATTTGAATTTAAAATAAATATGATTTAATATATATTTGTAACTTAAACACATAAATTTTATTAATCTGCATTTGTATAGACATGATTCTATAATTCTAGGTATGTCAATGGCTATTAGCTTTAGGTTTAGATCAATATATTTCAAAATTTATGGAGCATCAAGTATCTGGTGTTGGTCTTTTAAATTTTGATACCAAAGATTTTAAAAATTTTGGGATCATTGGAGATGATAAAAATCGTCTTAAACGTAAACTCAAAGATCTTAAAACCCAGGCAGACAAGGAAAAACGACACACAGAAAAAGAGCGTAAAGAAAAAGAACGACTACAGAGAAAAGCTGAAAAATTAGCAGAAAAAGCTAGTAAACGTAAATAAATTTACCTTGAAGTATTTTTTCTTTGACTTCTAGTCTTTAGTGTAAGTGTTAAGTTTTTTCTAAGGAAAAAAAAATCATGTTTATTGGATAGAACATTTTATACATTAATATACAGAAATAATTACTAATACTAACAATTTTACCCTCCTAGAACTCTTAAGACCACTTTGTATTCCTGATACATCAGTAGTATTCTTAACGATTTGTCATGAGTAGAATCAAATATATTGCTCATTATATTTAAGTACTTAATTTATTAGCAGTATTAGAATCATGTATACTATTTATTTATTTTGTATTAATTAAATAAAAATATTTAACAATATTATTGTCTTTTAACAATTAATCATTGTTTTATTATTTCTTTCGTGATATTATGATTGAATAAATTGTCTAAGTTATTATTTTACTTAAAAATATCTATAACTTTATGTTAGTCAACCTAATACTTTTCGAATAACTGTTAGTGATTAAACAAATTAATTTTGAGTTAAAATTATTTCTCTTATTAGAAATCCTGCTTTTCTAGTCTGTATCTACTTAATTATGTTAGAGAAATTCTTTTCATGAGTTTTATTCAAAAATTGTTGTTTTTTCTTTTTCTTTTCTTTTTTTTTTTATCTAGTTGTACACATTTTAGAATAATAATATTATGCATTATGATTAATATTTTATTAACTATTTGTGCAGTAATATTATCTTCAATTCTATTATTTTAATTATTGTTTTATTTGTATTTATAAATTAATCAAATATACATTATTATATTGAGTTATACTAATATAAATTTAAGAACATGTTCATTTCAAAATATTGTAATTTTTTACATTCCTAAAATTTGAAAAAAAACAATTATCTAAAACCTAAAGTTTTTAAAACATATTATTTTTAGTAATGGAAAACTAAATAGCATTCAATAAACACTTATGTAATAGGTAATTTTTAAATGTAATGAATATGTAAATGTTTAATAAACTGATTTTTAAATCATTTTAAGAACATTATATGTATAATTATTATTTATTAATATCATAACATTAATGATTAATTTAATTTGTTGTACTTTAGACATACTTTTTTTATATAACTTTTTTTTTTAATTTTGTATTTTAACATTTGTCGTAGATTAAATTGTAAGACCAGTGTATCGTACATATTCAGTCATTGGTATATATATCTTTAAGCATGTTTAAATAAAAAAAAAAACTATGGTGTTATTGATATTAATCTTTTTTTTTTTTTTTTATAAATTTTAGTTATTTATTAAAAATAAATTCCAAATTTATAAGAACATCTTAAAATAATTAAATAAAAATATATTTTTGATATTTATGATTATTAGGACACAGAAAGTTTAGCTCTTAAAAATCACTATTTATGCATTTAAAAACACTAATTAGAAAATTGTTAACAAATTATAATTTCTTGAAAATTTTTCTTTTGATCCTAAAAAAAACAGCTGTTCGTGTTTAATGTTTAATAATAAAATTAATCTAATTGGTGACCCACGAAACGTATTTCAAGGAAGAATCTTATTATATGATTATAAAACAACCATAATATTTATAAACATAAGAGGAGAGTAGTGGAGTCTCATTAGTGTAGCGATACGGTGCGCAGCGTGTTGATAATGCACTACTACTCTCCTCTAATCTAAAATTGTAAGTGGTATATTTTGTCAACGGCTTGACAGAAATCAAAAATTTATTTTAACTAATACTTAATCTATTCATGGATTTTTAATATAGGTTGCCATTTGAAAATCAAAAGTAGGTAGTGATTTTACCTCCAAAAATAAGGGTGACAAAAAATAACAGAAATATAAAATTGTGGACCAGCTTGTTTCTTAAATGTTCTAGAAAACAAATTCCAGAAAAAGTTAATACGTTCCGAGATAATGAGTGTATACACTTAAATGAATCACCCGGTATATTTACCGGTGTTTAGAAGAAATTTGTTCCAAAAGTTAAGATTTCCTAGAACGAAGCTAGGAATGCTAACTTTAAAAATAAAGGAAAAAGGAAAATAAAAGGATTTTTTTTGAGAAACATGAATGAAAATTACAGTTCCTTAAACTTTTAATATAATAATAATAATATGCAAGTAGGAAATATCTATATACCTATATAAGAATCAATAAGCATAAAGTAACATAATATGCCATTCCCAACTTCCAATCTACAACAATAGCCCACCCATAGTACGAAAAGTGGAAACAAGCTTTCATGAGTTTTACACCTTTCCTGCGAGTTGAGCACTTTCTCATCAGACATTACCTCATTTATAACTTTCAAAAATACCCACACACAACAATGGTCTACCCATTGTACAAACTATATGAAACGTGTATTTCTATAAGATTTAACCTGCTTTGCATGGTTAAATTCACAATTTCATTGGCAAGTATCTTATTATCATTTAGATTCCAGCGAACAGAAACACAGGGTAATAGAGAGATTACAATAAATACCTAAGGCACTATTTAAGTAATTAATGCGATTTACCGTTTTTTAAACACAATAAATAAAATTAATCTAGTGTACATTATTATAACCAAAAATAGAAATTTAAAGTACTTATGAGTTAATACAATAAAATACCTAAAAACAAAAAATATTCAGTAATCCAATAAATAATAAAAATAATATAATCAATAAGTAAGGAAGTATAAAATGAATTGGAGATCAATAATGTAAAACATAAGTATAAATAAATTTTAATTCGATTTGCTGTGGAGTCGTATTTTCCCGGGCCAACAAGCGAATGAGACGTCAGCTCAATCTAACTCTCAGTTACATTTCACTGGAGTCGGATTTGCTTGGCACACTGGTAACCGGTTTAATTATTTCAATAACTTATGTTTTCTACCAGTAATAATACTCCAATCGAAAAATGATAAGCAATCAACTTTGTTCCTTTTAACACATAGCCTCTGGTAGAGAAACTCGTTTTTAATGTCCAAAGAATTTTTTCAAATAATCGGGAAAAACAAAAAATACAAAATATATATTTTTTTTTTTCAAATAACGGCACAATTTCATTATTTTAAATTTGTACAGCATTTGTTTTCTACACTGAAAAATGTTTAAAAATTGGTATCAAGAAGCATGGAGGTAAAGCTCCCCATGGAATAGTTTAATTTCAATATTTGATAGGAAGATACTAAATTCTTAAGTTTCATAATCTTTTATTCAATATTTTTATTTTGAGCACTGTTATTAGGTTTAAACAAAACCTAAAAAAGTAGTACATAAGTACCCAAGAATTCTTCTTAAGAAAAATGATAAAAACAACTTAAGAAAAGCTACTAAAATTATTAGCATAAAAAAAAAGCTATTACATTATAACAAACATAATTTTAATAATTATAATAGATATTATGTTACTATCAAAAACATGTATATTTTTAATCTATGATTATGATTAACATTATTCAATTTTTTTGCCTTCTTCTCCCCCATTATTTATTTTTAATACAACCTTGCACCCTAGTTTTCGCTGACTCTCTTACCAGCTTGGCGAAATCTTTCAAGAATCATTGCTTCATAATCTGAAAATGTCTAAAAAGAGAACAAAATTGGTTGTAAAAATTTAGATTAACAATAAATATTTCAAAAGAATTACTTGTGTAGCAGGTATAGTCGTTGTATTTTGAGTTTCATTTCCATATTTACTTTGACAAGCTGAAAAACCACTGTTTTGATCTGATGCAGAAGTCTTAGTAGAACTCTTCTTAGCCTCTTGACCATAATCCCCAATAAAACTCACTGTAAGAGGGTGATTTGGATATCCAACTTCTAAATTTTTGGCATTAATCTATATATATATACATAAATATTAAAAATGTACTTGTTTAAAGTTTAATTTAATTTAAAATGTACTCACAGCTGAAGTTTTAGATCGATATTCAATAAGAGCACATTTTTTGTTTCCCAAAACCACTATAGTTATGACATCACCATGCTATTTTATAAAATAGATTAGAAAAGATAAATGTTGTATTTGTATAGTGTAATCAAACTTTTTACAAAACAAATATCTGTAGTAATGTAAGCTGTTTTTAGGTTCATATAATAGACACAATCTTAATATATTTTATGAAATGGAAACCATAATTATTTACACTGTGTAATTGTTTTGTTTTAAATTTACACTAATGGTAACTTTTGTGAAATAGTGAAAATCTGAAAAAATCATTATGAAATATTATGACAAAATACATAAATACTATAAATATTAATAGTTATACATGTATACAGTTAATGTCACTATTAGTCACTTTTACAAATTTTCATATTTTATTAGTTTGTAATGATAAAAAATTTTCTTGATTATTATTTATCTGTTTACATATATACATTATCCAGTTCATTATTTGTGCATTTATTTTAACTCATATTTCATAAATTATTACATTATAATAATAAATTTTAAATTACAATATCAAACGAAAATAAGACATCTAAATTAAAAATCCTATACAGATTAAATAGTATAAAAATATTATCTACCAAATATTTTATTATAACAAAAATATGTAAAACATAATTATGGTATTAATAATAATCAAACATGTGTTTTAAATAGAAATATTACTACACATAAAACTCAGAAAATGAAACGAATAATATTGTATGGTAATCATGACAATCATGTATATTTTTACCATGTTTATTGCTTACATTAATTCTGATTTCAGTAAGCAGTACTCTTCTTCTCCTTTACTTTCTTACAACTATTTGGAGTCGGTCACTCGTCTTAATTTTCCACTTGCTCAATCCTCCACATCCTTGCAGCATACACCCACTGTCCACTATATACCAACCTCCTTTTATTTGGTTTTCTTCTATACTTTTTCTTTTACTTTTATTTGCATTACAATTCGTACTGCTTCTGATTCCTCTCTACTCATAACATGCTCAAACCATCTGTCTATATTCTCTTATTTTGTCTACTATAAAAGTAACACATAAGCTACTTCTTATGTATGCATTCCTTATCCTTTTGTCACACCACTCATCCACCTAAGAATTCTTATTTCTGCCTAAGTAATCAGTATGCAAATAATAATTATATAGCATGCTGTACGGTATATGCTATTAAATGGAAAAAACTTGTGTTCATTACATAAACCTAGAACAGCTTATTATATGTTTTGATCAAATTTCATAAGATTAATATCCATTTCATAAAAAAATTACACTATGTGAATGTGACATATAATATACTTATCCATTTTTTTAATTATAATTAATTACCTTAGAAAATAGAGATTTTAAATTATCATCATCATAAACTCCATTTTCTTTCCATTTTACTTTTAACTTGAATGAACCTAGCATTTCTTTTTTAGCTTCTTGTTTCTTAATCAACTCATTAACATAAGCTTGTTCTTTAGCGAGTAGAGCTGAACTTTCTTTTCTTAAACGTTCTAGTTCTTTCTATTCGGATAAAAACATGATGATATAATAATATAATACTGTAATATGTATGTTACATCTATTTGATGTTCTGATCAAATTCACGAAACAGAACTTTATTTTAAATTCGGAGTGTAGCAAAGAATGACGAAGATTTACAATGATAGCACTTTTTCTAAAAGGAAATCTAAATGGGGAGATACTTAGAAGTAATTTTTCAATTTTCCCAGAAGTTTTCTCAACAAATGTGAAAAACCAAAAAAAAAAAATGAAAGCAGGTATTGCACATATTAATTGAAAAGTATTCCGGTCTTCTTTTTTCCTGTGAACAACTTTTCTATGAGCAATTTGTCACACAAAATTTGAAAAACATGTATAGTTATAGTTACAGATAATATTATCTTTGATTGGTAACTAAGTATTATTGAAGCTGATAGTTGTTACAATACTTGTGGTGATGTTAGGATAATTAAAAAAAATTCAATTTTGTTACAATAATATTACTTTTATAGTTTACAGATAAGTAACAGAAAAATAATAAAGTTGAAAATCGAGGATTGAGTTGTAGTATAAAATGGCTGTCTTTAAACACACATTTTTTTACCAAAACGTACAAAATTAATTGAAGTATAAATATTTGTATTGGCAACTATTGCTAATGACTGCTAAATTTCCATGTCCGTTTCATGAAAAGTTATCCATGTAATGTAATTATGTGTTGAATAAAAAATGAAATTCCATTTCATGAAATAGATGGAAATTTCAATTATTTTACAAATCGGATCAGACTTTCAAATGGATGAGACATATATACATATTTTAATATTCAAAATACCTCAAAGTTACGTTCTACTGTATCTTTTTTGTTTCCTAAAGCTTCTCTTTCCCGTCTAGCCAGATCATCTATGAGTTTTTTTCTTTTTGAATCATACTCTTTTTCACGTAGTTTAGCTGCAAGTTTAGCATTTACTAACTTGTCATAAGCTGTCTATAAATAATGTGTGCAAATTAAATTACAAAACACATAATAGGTATTAAAAGTAAATAAATCTTACTCGTGCTGCAGTGTCTGTAAGAACAGCTAATATCTTAGATAGTTGCAAAAATAGTTGAGCAGCTTTAGGATTATCAGGATTTTTGTCTGGATGACATTGTAAAGCTTTTTTTCGGTACGCTGTCTTAATCTAATTCAAATTGTAATAAGGTATTAATTTTTATTCAATTTCTCAACTATTTATGTACATAAATATATAGTTTATAATGACTTACATCCTTTTCAGTAGCAGTCTGCTGTATTTCTAGTACTTCATAAAGATCTAAATCTTTTAAATCTGAATCCATTTTATTTATAAAATATAATATTTTCTAAGATTTTTCCGTTGACAATGGAAGTCTATGGAGTTATCACAATATCACATTTTATCACAGTAGGTATCTGCAGGACTGCAGCCATAGATAGATATAGGAATAGATAAGGGGACGGGTTCCGAAATATGAATGAGAGATAGATTACTTATAGTGCTCTTACACAGCAAGGGGTTTTATCATTAAGATTATATTTCAATATTTCACAATGATAACAACTCAATCAACATATTTATATTTGAATTTTGCTTATCAAAACAACTTCAAGTATTTCAATATAAAATATGATATGATAATAAAGTAATATTTTATTATCTATGAATTTTTGTTGTTCAGGTTTTTGTCGGTTTATTGAGTGCCTTATTATTGTTTCCTCATCGTAGTCCGTGTTTATTATTTAAAATTTATTATGATTTATCATTTTTGTATTTATGTTCGTGAAACTACGTTTTATGCGTGACATTTTTTTCGACGTGTTTTATTTCTGTTGTACTTTTAATTTTAATTTTGTATAAATAAAATTATTATAATGAACTGTGGTACACCGATTTTTCCAACTATGACTCCGAATATTGTGAACCCTTTATGGTTTAGTGTTGATGAACCTAGAAATGAAGATAACGAGCTGATACAAATTGAATCTACACACCAAGCCTGGGTATAACAAAAAAACGTTTAGATGTCAAAATATTATTATAATAATAATCTTTGGTTTTTAGTTACTTAGAGTAGTTAATAAGTTCAACGACAAGGAATTTCCAGTACCAATTGGCAAAACAGCAACTGAAGTAAAGTATTTGTTGATGCAATAGTAAACAGTTAAAATATACTGAATATTAAATAGGTACTTATTAGATTATTACCCATATTTCATTGTGGGAGGGTATCAGAATACACCTACAATCACATCTACTTGTCGTAAGAGGTAACAATGGGATTGCGTCAATTCTGTCATATAGTTTTAAACTAAACTTTGGCAGTTTGTTCCATCTCAGTTGTGTGCAGGGACAACAGTTGATAGGATGATTGTATGATTTTTGAAAATAAAATAACTTAGATATGTTAAAATCTGGATTAAGTTAAGTATTAATGAAATTAGAAAAAAAAGAATGAATAAACTGAAAAAAAATATTGACACGTATAATTTCTACATCATCTTCGTTTCGTTCCTATAGGTTGTTGGTGTCTTGGGCAACGAGTATGCTGGTGTGTTGGCTAGCTTGGCATAAAATATTTATCTGTCACGTCCCCCATTGCATCTGTACTCCGATCTAATGCCTATCCTCTGATAATCAGTTCGAAGTCTGGGAGCTGGAATAGGAAAACCTTCCCGACTCCTATGCCTCTACATATAGATTAGTTGCTCCTAACATCCCTACTCAATCATAGTTCCAGTCTACTTTGGGAAAATTCAGCCGGTTTATAATTGTCATATACACTAGACTATGCATGGGCCACAATTCGTTACCCAAACATGCTTATCATTTAGGTATAAATAGCAGCCCCACTTATACTCTCACCAACTGCAACAGAAAATATTGGGTTTTTTTCCACCTGTTAATATCTTGCCCTTCCCTCCACTCGGCTTAATTTTAAAAAAAAAGTTTTTTTCACTTCACGTTAATTTTTCTTATTCCGACGCCCTCTCCTCCAATAATGAAATTCTAATCAAACAAGTAACCAGTCTTGTTCTTCAAGCTGATTTTATAATCATAACTGTTGAGTTGTAATAATTTTTGTCAATATTTCATCTTCTTCTTCTTTCTTGGTTTCGGCCATTCAAGACCATACCTCTAGATAAACATACTGCCACCTATCCCTATCCTCTGCTACTTCCTGCCAATGACACTCCGGCTCCACTGTTTCAGTGTCTCTCCTTACGCAATCCTCCCATCTTAAACGCGGTCTTCCAAGAGGTCTCCTCCCTACTGGGTTTTCCTCTATTACTCTTCTTATTAATGAGTCATGTTTCCTCCAGGCATGTCCAGCCCAAACTAGCCTTCTTTTCTTTATCTCTTTCAGTATATCCGGTCGTTGAAAAAGGGATTGCAGTTCTTCATTGTGTAATTTCCTCCATTCATTTGTGAGAACATCATAGTATGCCCCATAAATTTTCCTGAGTACTTTTCTCTCAAATATTGCAATTCTTCGTTCTTCAGTCTTTCTCAGAGGCCATGTTTCTGCTCCGTACAGGACAATCGGCCTTAGCAAAGTTAAGTACATTCTAACTTTTAAATTCTTAGAGATTGCTCTTGATCTAAAAATTTTACTAAGTCCAAAGAAACATTTATTAGCTGATTGTAATCTCATTGAAATTTCTGTTTTAATGTCGTTATCTTGAGTTATAATTAACCCTAAGTATTTGAATTGATCCACTCTTTTAAATTTGTATTCTTCCACTTCAATGAATTCTTCTTGTACCTGATTTCCATTTCTCCCACTGACCACCATGTACTTTGTTTTTTCTTCATTAATCCTTAGTCCTACTTTCTCCGCAGCCTTTATAATTGATTTCTCCATTTTTATTATCATCTCTCTACTCCTTCCCATTAGAGAGATATCATCCGCATATGCCAGAATATTAATTGTCGATCGACCTAACTCAACCCCTTCACATAAATTGATTTCTCTTACTATCTTCTCCAACACTAAGTTAAATAGTACAGGAGAAAGCGCATCTCCTTGTCTTAAGCCTGTCACCACTTCCACTGGTTGTGACAGCGTATTTGCTAGCTTTACTTTAATCTTTGTTCCATTTAAACTTGCCTCTACAAGATTAACTAGCTTTTTTGGAAACTTAAATTCCCTAAGAATATTGATTAAGCTTGCCCTGTGGATAGAGTCGTAGGCCTTCTTGAAGTCCACAAATAATATATACACGTCTTTATTGAACTCCCACATTTTTTGAAGGGTCTGCCTAATCACAAATATTTGGTCTGTTGTTGACCAATATTTCATCAGAAAAAATAATAATTTCTGTTAATTGTATAGTTTATAAATTCCAGTCATCAGTTATAAGTAGGAACTTAGCTCTGATAGATGTGGAAGTCTTTTTAGATACACTCAATCTTTATAATTCTGTAATGTTCTTTTTACTGTATTTTCCTTCAGCATGGATTCAAGGCTTCTTTTTGAAAATTACACATTAACGCAAAAACTTGATTTACCTCAAAAATTATCTGTAAACATTTTAAATCAAAATTTCATATTTTCTTCTTTTGCTTTTTCAACAACACCAATGTATAAATCAACAACATGATAATGTTCTACATCTACAGTGAGGGTGAAAAGTATTCGTACACTCTACATTTTTAAATAATTATTTATGTTTCTTCATGATATTTTANAATAACAAACAAAACAATAAATATATAATAGTAAAAAATAATAATAATAATAAAAAGTTGTATCAAAAAAAATGCTTTTAAATTATTGTATAGCCTTATTTAGTACTTTGTAGGGTAGCCTTTGGACCTTATAGCCTCCAACCTCTTAGACATTGAATCAACCAGATAAAGTGTTGTTTCTGCTGTGATTTTATTCCATTCCTCTTCTAGAGCTTTTTTTAGTTTCCTTACTTGAAAAATTGTGATCTCGAATTTTTCTGTCCAAATAATCCCACAAATTCTCAATAGGATTAATGTCTAGGGACTGTGGTGGTGTCACAAGATATTCAGTTACATTGTTCGACAACCAAGCCTTAACTTTTTTTGCAGTATGCTTGGGATCATTGTCCTGTGTAAATATGAAATCATCTTTGATGCCCATTTTTTCGGCACTAGCTGCAAGATATGTCTTCAAAATATTTAAATAAATATATTGGTTCATAATTCCATCAATAAAGTGCAAGTTTCCGACACCCTGAGCACTCATACATCCCCAAACCATTACAGAACCTCCTCCATATTTCACTGTAGGCTGTAAATTCTTTGGTTCCATTTCTGTATTCGCTTTTCTCCAAACAAAACGTCTTCCATCAGAGCCAAAAATATTAAATTTACTACCTGGTAGGATGTGTAAATATACTTAAATAAATACAAATAAGTAACCACTATCGAAAATTTTGTAAAAAATTTATAATTTATAAACAATATTTTGACTAAGTATATATTTAACTTTACAATATTGATCTTATTTGTCGTCATAGATATTTGTAATATTATAAAATGGCGTTTTACTTAGTTTCCATATTATTTCATGTCTTAAAAATTTAATCATTACTAAATTTAATTTTTTTAACTTATATTTTTTTTACACAGAGATATAACGAAGTGTTTTTGGTGTGATATTAGCAATTTTTTTATAAAAGAAGTTGCGATTTTATTTGACTTTGTTAAACTTCAAGATGAATTTTGATCATTTTTTCTTCTTTTTCTTTACAAAATATTTTTAATTATTATTTATTACATACAATAATAATCCAGCTAGCAACGCTGGCCTCCTGTTATTATATCTTACATTTTCATTTGTAACTAGTTTTTTTTTTTTCTAAAACTATAATATAAACATCTTTTCCACCTAACAGAGGGTCCAGCGTCGTCGTCGCCGCAACAACGAGAGTAGATATTTTACGATATTTTCGTTAAATACGAAAAATCGGACTTGAAAGTACTTGAACATTTTGGGTTATAACTTTTAATCTATCTAACCAATCTGCTTGCGAGTTCCCCTGTTCCCATCTGCACAATATTTCTGATCGATTGATATCTTATACGACTTTTTATATTCAGCCTTTTGTCCTGTAGTGCTGGCCGATGGATTAACAAAAATTAACACGATTTTTCAATGGTACAACTCGATTTCCTGTTACTATACGTTAGTGGCTATTTATTTATATTTATAGTTTTACGCTTTTTTTTTTTTTTTTTTTTACTTCGCTTCGTGCCACTACTGTTGCGCTTTATGGATATACCTTAAATTTGTGTTTTATTCTCTTTTGTGTTATTTTATTATAAATTATTAATAAGTTAGTATGATGAATGTATGAATGGTGTTGTGAGAAGAGGATGTTGGAGGCAAAGCCCTCACATGTCACTTTGATCAACATAAAAACCCAAATTGCGCTTAGGTTCATTAAATAAATATTTTTAATAATAATAATCACACTATTTATTACCGTCTAAAATCTTTCGCAACTATTTAAAGCAGCGTTCCCCAAACTTTTTTTCCGTCGGACCCCTTAGAGATAGTAAAAATGATCGCGGACCCCTCCCCCCTTATACCNTATATAGTATTTTCAATTTACGCTCGTGGACCCCCTCCGGCATATATGCGGACCTCTAGGGGTCCGCGGACCACAGTTTGGGAAACGCTGATTTAAAGTATAACATAATCATATTTTTGTAATTTGTGTTTACCTCGTGTTCCATTCCGTTTCGACCACCATGTCCAATCGATTAATGAACATCATGTATAAAATCAAATAACTCTTCACACAATATTTAATTTAACTTTATTTTTACTATGCTTTACGATTAAATATCACCATTTATATTGCCCAACATACGAAGGGTATTTTATATATATTGTAGAAAATTGTAGAAAAAAACCCTCGATTAGTTGTGCAAAACAGATAGGTATGTAACAAGAACAAAAAGAGTGCAAAATTTATGTCGGTCATCCGGATTTGAAACTGGACCGCGAGTTTTCACGCGGTATAGACACAGATTAGATTAAAGTTCAATCTAATCTGTGGTATAGGTATTAATCATTATGCCTACGGCATTATTTAATTAATTCGATATTGTAAACATATGCATGTTAGAATAAAATATGAATCATACAAAAATGATTTTTTACATACATATCGGGTGAAGCATAATATTCGACCGGTCTGAAACCGTATGCAGTATGTTAATATATGCATCCGGAAATTTGAGTTCAAATAAATTAAAAAGTAAACAATGAGATAACAAAAGAAATCTCAGTGGCAGTTTTTATTAAACTAGGTGAGATCCTGAATTAGATTTCAATATGGATTTGAGTTGAAAAACCAGTGGCTGTCAACCTGTTAATGCTTAATCCATTTATGTAATAAAAACTTACTACTCATACTTTCTTTTATACTTAGTGTGTTGCATTTTTTTTTTTTTATTATTATTGATAAACATGTTTAACTGCTTTTGTATGCTGATTTATCAGTGTATTTATAATTTTCCATTTCCCTATTACCTACCCGACATGGTTTGGCATAATATTGTAGTTTATTTTCAATTTTTTGGTTTTTATTATTTTGCACCCATCCTCTGTAACTTCTATAATTGAATTTTTTATTGTTGAAGGATGTCATTAATTAATGAGAATTTTAACGAATAACTAAAACCAGGCCAAATAGACTTATTCTTTCTTCAACAAAAAAACTTTACCATCAAAAACTACAAATTAAAAAAAAATATTTAAAATGTCAATTTTTGAACATACTTTGGTTTAATTCCAAAAATATAATTTTTCAAGGTTTATTTTCAAATAACTATAAAAGTAAGTATGTTATCTAAGTTTTAATTATACCAACGAATTAAGCATTATAAACCTCACATTTAGAAAAACAAACATTTTTAAACTTACTTAGTTAGGGAATATATGTAATAGATAAACTGAATTGTTTTAAGTTTTCCCTCATAAATTCCTAATGCTGCAGTTTGCCTGACTTTTTATATTTTTAATGTATACATTAAAACACACATTTTGATAATTGTCATCACATCTTATATGTCCTTTTTTTAAATAGATACAAGAGGAGGATGAAGAAGAAGATGAAGAAGAAGAAGTCAATGCTTCAGATGATAGCGAAACCCATGATGAGGAAGAAGATGATGTAGAAATGGACGTTACAAATGCGTATGATCGAGATTCTCCTGTTTCTGTTTCTACCAGATAATTATTGAAACGTTGGTTCATCACGATTGACTACATCAAATTATTTATGCTTAATTTATTATAAACAATAATTATCAGTTATTACAATGTTATGTAACTGAATCGATAGTAAAATTATTATAAAATTTCCTAATTACTATTAATTGATAAAAATAAACTATACTTTTCATTACATTTTTTTTTTTTATTGATGAATGTCATTATAATCAATAATAAATACTTTTTATCATTTAATTACTTATTCGTTATTTTTATTACTGTTAAGACTTTTAAACACATATCAATCATCATTCATGAGTATCTGATAACTACTATGTCTATGATAACAACGCGGTATGTGCGCAATCGCAGTATTCAAGGTCAACAATTATAATAAATATTATACAGTAATTTAAATTTATAGGATTAGGAACACCTTTACATGTGGATGTTCTTTAATTTATTAGCAACTGTCAACCGTAAAATAAAATTGACTGTAGTATTTATTACTATTATATAGCTAATTTTCTTTAAAAAAAATTAATATGAAATAAAACTTCACAAATTATTCAATGTTATGGTACTTTAGTTAAAATGTTTTGCAGAACTATTGGTTTAGGTATACTTAGTGGTTCGATAGCGACTGCTTACTCTGTATACGATAATGATTTCAACATTGATTCAGTCGGCATTGTTCGATTTAGTCGAGCTACTATCACGGTAAGAGATTTATTTCTTATTTTAACAATTTAACTAAACATAAACTAGACATATTAGTAAAACAGTCAAATTATAGGGTTTACATGTTATGTACCATTACAAAACTACTCTATATGCACCATCAGTTGACAAATTGTTACCGAATTATCAAGAAATAAGATCTAAAGTATGTTTTTAGTATTTTATTGTGATATTAACTATTTTAACTAATATGATTGTGGAATTAACTGCTACAATTACTTATTTTTAGTCTCATGGAAAAGCAGCTGAAATGTTGTTAGAACTTTGCCGTGTAAACAAAGGTGTTTATATTAAGATTGGACAACATATAGGAGCATTAGAAAACTTATTTCCTAAAGAATACACTGACACATTAAAGGTTTTGCATAGTCAAGCGCCCATTACACCATTGAAATTAATTTACAAAGTGATCAAAGAGGACTTAAAACATGATGTAAAGTGTAACATTATAAAAACTGTGAAATTATATTATGTGTTATAGCCATATTCAAAATCAGATAATTTTGTCTATATAATTAATTCTTACAGGAAAACAGTATATTATGCAGGGTAATTAATTTAGTGTATAATATTCATTATTTCATTAAAGTATTGACTCTTTTCAAATACATTTTTTTTTTTTATTCTTATTTGTAGATGAAAAGACTGCCTGTTTTTAGTTTTCAAGTGGTAGTCTAAATTTATTAATTATTAAAATACATTTTAGTCTTAAAATTGTTTATTTCTGTCAGCCTGTTGATTATATATTCCACTTATGAATTTAAGTAAAGAGTGATCATTTGGGTGGTAGTACTGCATCCTTCATTTGCTCCACTACTCACTCCTTACTTAAACTTAAAAATGGAATATCACAACAAAAGCTGACAGAAATCAACAATTTCAAAATCAAAATTTATTTAAACTAACTCCATCTATTTATGGAATTTTTAATATAAGTTCTATCTTGAAATCAGAAGCAAATAGTATTATCTCCTCTTTAAAATAAAATGACGAATAATAATTAAAATATAACATTTTAGATCTGTTGGTTTCTTAGATTGTCAAAATAATTTTTTTTGAAAAAGTCAATACTTGGAAAAATAATAAGTGCTGTATGAATGAATCAGCATGTATAGATTACAGTATATGATATATATAAATGGTACAATAATGTTATTTAAAAACATATTTTTGCAACATTTTATTTACTTATAAAATTAATTGAAATAATTACTTTAAGAATATCTAAAGTATTAAATTTGCTTTTTTTAATATTTAAAAATTTTAAACAATTAAAAACATTAGACTATTTATTATTTCAATTAAACAACATATAACATAAGTGAATAGATATAGTATGTGATTGTTATGATTAGGATTTAATGCTTTAATTATTGATAAAATGGAAAAAATTAAATATTATTCAAAGTAGTGTAATTATACTATAAAATATACAATTTCCTTATTAAAATATTTGGTTTCTTATATATTTAAAGGTCGATGAAATATTCAGTGAAATAGATCCAAAACCTCTTGGTGCCGCTTCATTGGCTCAAGTACATAAGGCTAAGTTAAAGTCAACTGGGGAAGATGTTGCAATTAAAGTACAGCATTCATATGTTCGCGGAGATGCCAAAATAGATATTGCTATAATTGAGGTACCTACCTTAAGTTTATTTAATTTTCATAATATCATAATATGATAAAATTATTATCCATTATTCTATGAAATATATTTAAATATTATTATTGATTTGATACTTTTCAGTAATAACTAATAATATGAATTACATTATTTTAGATATTGGTAAAAATTGGTTCCTATATTTTTCCTGATTTTAAATTTCAATGGCTTGTAAATCAAACTAAACAAAATATACCAAAAGAATTAGATTTTATGATAGAAGCAAAAAATACTGAAACCATTAGATCAATGTTCAAACACTTGAAGTGGTTAAAGGTATTTTTATTTAATTATTAATTTGTATACGCATATTATTTATAAATATATAAACTTTATAAATGATACATATTTAATAATAACAATAATTGAAATAATTGATGATAAGTTTTCATAACATACAGATACCAAAGATATTCAATGAGTATAGTTCATCTAGAGTTTTAACACTGGAGTTTGTTGAAGGTGGACAGATCAATGATCTAGATTATATTAAACAAAATAGGTAAGTAATTATAATTATTGTGTGATTAAACTAAAATTGTATAAGTAATTAAACATTAAATTTAAACAATTTATAGTTGAGTTAACCAAAGATAGTTTTGGTACAAATCATAAAACCATAGTTAACTATTTTATTAAATAATCACATTTAGGTTGAAAGTAGGTGAAATATCCAACAAATTAGGATGTTTGTATAGTGAAATGATATTTAAAAATGGATTTGTGCACAGTGATCCTCATCCTGGTAATTTGTTAGTAAACAGAGATAAAAATGGTGAATTAAATTTAGTACTTTTAGACCACGGACTATATGCAGTAAGATTTGAAATAAATTTTTTTTTTTTAAAAAAAAAGGTTATTTTTTTAATGCAATTTATTTGTTTAGACATTATCTGATAGTTTTAGACTCACATATGCTAAATTATGGATGAGTATATTGAATAATAATCACAATAAAATGAAAAAATATTGTACCAAACTAGGAGTAGCTGAAATGTATGGTTTACTCGTATGTATGGTAGCCGGGCGTACTTGGGATTCAGTCCAAGATGGCATTGTTACTAAAAAATTAACTTCTGATGAAGTAATTTGAATTGTACCTAGCAGCAATTAATACAATGTTTTTACATTCATTTGTTTTAATTTTAAAGAAAGAAAAATTTCAAAGTGGAATCCCTTTAGTGCTGACTGAAACCTTATATATTCTACAAACAGTAAATCCTCAAATTTTATTGTTACTTAAAACAAATGATTTAATACGTGGCATTGATACAACTTTGGGAACATTATCAAAGTAAAGTATTTTGTTTATTTATTTATTTAAACTTTAAAAAGTATAAATAAATTTGTGTATGATTAATATTAGGTTGACATCTTTACGTCCAATGACGGTAAGCTGCATAAATGCAGTATATGATAAACCTTTACATACAAGTTCATTTTGGAAACGATTAAGAACATTATTCCAAAAACAATGGTCACTATTAAGAGTTAAATTATTTTACCTTTATATAAGTTTTATTGATAGTGCTTAATAAATATTTATAGTTTAGTAAAATTCAAATTTATTTATTTTTAATTTAATTTAATACATACAATTATGATTATTTGTATCCAAATATAAATTTGACATATATATATATATATCTATATAAAATTAATGACTTTATTTACAAAGTTACAAGTGTTTAAGAAGTAAAAAATACATGTGATATCAGTTAAATGGATCTACATCAGTTACTAATCCTGCATTCAGCTCAAGTTATATTACAGTCCACTGCCATTATTCAATTTTATTATACAACAAATTATTTTTATTATCTGATGTACATTTTTACTATTTAGTTAAACATGAAATTTATTTTGAAAAAATATATATATATTATATATACATACATATTATTGATTTATTATTATGTAACCATATGTGTAAAGTTCATTCATTTTATATGCTTGTTAAAAATTAAGCATTTTACCACTTTAGTCCATAATTATTTAAATTTAAAATATTAATAACATATATTAATCATAGGGAAAAACCATTCACTAACTTTAAGGTCCTTATTCAACAGCCTATTCCACCAATTTGTCTGACTACCAATTTTAGAAAATCTATCATTCATTTTTTACCTTTGTAATCATAATAAAAAATATCTAAAATATAATTTTTTTCCGTTGATAAATATTTTAATTAAAATACTCAAATCATCAAAATCAGGGATCTTTTTGAAAGCCAATTTCATATTGTTAGTGAATGTTTCTATTTTCATAATAAATATTATTTTATAAGTAGTATATCTTAAAATAATCATAGAGATCTGAAATGTTTATCAAAAATGTATAGAAGCATTTTTTAAAATAATTTGTCTATTTTTGAGTTAGTTAAAGATAATTAAAATTTTTGCGAGATTTTTTTAAATTTTTATTTTCAGTTATAAATGCTTGAACAATTTGATACAATGTCATCATAAGTTTTTTCTACTGCACAAAAATCAAATTTGATATGCCAACATTTTTTTGATAAGTGGAATTTATTGAAAACAAAAAATTATAATTATAATTTTCTAAAACAGTGCACAATAATTAGATACCATCACAAAATTATACGAATAAATAACTATATTCTGTGGTAGTAATTTCAATAAATTGTATTTTAATTAAATAGATAAATTTATATTAAATTTTAACAAAACTAATTGGTCAATTATTTTTTAATTTAATATATAACCAGAGTCTAATAATGGCACAACAAATTATATATAAATTAGATTTAAGAATTACAATCCATCTCAAATGCACAAGGATTAAATGAATAGGTATTATATTCCAACAAAACATTAGAGTACATAATAGTATATTTTATCGTATATTATTTAAAGATATAATGTATACATGATAATATTATAAAAAACTATGTGTATAATAGTTAAGTTATTTATTTATAATATAGTAACAGAATTCATAGTAATTAATATTGTATTAGTATAATATAATAGTGAAATGAAATACTTAATTATTAAAAAATAGTAATAATAAGGAATATAAATATATTATATTTCAAATATTAATGTATAGGTATAAACTGAAAAATACACCTACACAACTAGTATTACACAACTAGCTTTAAGCTAAATTTTATATTATTATGTAGTATAATTTTTGTCTAAATTTTGTATAAATTAATATTTTAAATATGTAAATTTCTTTTGGATACTTAGTACATTCTTATTAATTACTAGTAGTTTGGTGAACAGTAGAACTTAAGAATATCTACTGTAAAAAGGATTAAAAAGAATGGGAGGAAAATATATAATTATAAATGAAACACTGAAAATATAGATAGTTGGTTGATAAATAAGGTCCAGACAGTTCCTCCTTCTAATTAAGTACCTATATGAAAACTTCTCCAATAAAAATCATATTATACATATAAATTGCCTAAGCCTTTGAAAATTATATATTATATACCTATTAATAATTAATGTACTTCCCAATTTTTAACAAAGAAATTAATTAATGAGGAAACACAAGAAACAAATAATTTGGGAAATTATTGTTTAACTAAATTATAACAGTAAATTTTTAAAATACATTGATTAATTATTGTATTATAAGTTGAATTAATTAAATATTCATAGCTAAGTTAAAAATTATATTTTTAAGGCAAATAATGTATAAATAATTAACTTTTCAAAAGAATATATATTTTGAATCACACAATTTATTATGATTAAATAAGTTTAAATTGTTAACATTGCTAGATAATAGTAGATATTTTAAATATACCTATATAATATTAATTTTATAATTAGCAACATGCATAGTGCATGTGTAGGTATTTTTATTCAACAATAATTCCAATAAAAGAATTATTAAGAAACTTACAGATTACAGTTAGAAGACAAAAATCAACTACCTGGTATGCAATTTTCTCTGAAAGTATTCAAACTAAAGAAAAATGTTTTATTTTGATAGGTATGTTTTATTGCATAATATGTATAAGTTTTGGGTTATTGTATACGGTTATTTTTAAAATCAATTTGTATGATTGAAAATATACTTTCTAGAGCCTCATTTATTGTGATAAATTTCTAACACCACTATAAATATGAATTAATGTTATTATAATACTTTAGGTAATTAAATAAGTATTGTATTATTTATAATACAATTGTAAAATATGTAATAACAAATATGTAATGTATTATTTATTTGGGGTAAAACTTTTTTTTCAAATTACGTATTTATATAGCTTATAATTTAACTGCAATATTTTAAACAATAAATGACTAGATTCATATTTTAAATTATTAAATATTATTTACTTATGTTAAGGTAACAAAATGGTATTTCTCACTTTGATAATTATTGATTACAATGCCCTGATTTAAATAAAAGCTTAAAATATATTACTTATTTTTATTACCTGTATTTTATTATTATTATTTTTTATGGTGTTTTTTATTTAAATAATCACATTTTTAAGTATCAAGGGGAGAAGCATACAAAATTGTTGGACCCTTCAGAATTTTTTTTTATCATTATACAATTTGACCATCAATAACTAAAAAATTGTTATAAATAAAAATTCAAAAATTAGGTAACAAATGTACTTTATATTGTTATTTATTTCCTTTTAGAATAAATATATTTTAAAGGGTAAGGGGTAATACTAATATACAATATAATATACAAATATAAACACTTATGATACATATTATATCTTAAAAATACATAAATATGTAAAAATTGGATTTAAGTTTAGTGTATAAAATGTAGTATACTCTCCAAACAAAGACGTCCATCTTCAAAAATTAAGGAGTTAAGGCCAAAATTTTGAATTTTATTTTTTATTGATATTGACCTTTTAGGTTTGAAATGGAGCGG
This sequence comes from Cinara cedri, assembly GCA_902439185.1. NCBI lineage: Eukaryota > Metazoa > Arthropoda > Insecta > Hemiptera > Aphididae > Cinara > Cinara cedri. Next base: position 256,258 of record CABPRJ010000950.1, read on the forward strand.
GATGTATTAGTTTTATAATGTTTATTTTATGTTTTTATCTGTTAACTACTTTTCTACCAGAAATTTTCAAGTTTAGCACCTATTTAGAAAGGAAATTTTACCTGGGTAATACTAAAAGGGGGGTATTTATTTGATTTTTCAAGCAATTTTCATAATAATTGGAAGAAAATGTATGAAATGTATTATTTTAAATTTTAATTTTGATTCAATTTTGTAAGTTCATTATAAATCATACTTTGTGATTAAAATAAAAAAATTGAGTGTAATGTAATTTTTTTTTATAAGAATTTTAACACCAAATTTTGGCAAAAATTAAAAATATTACAGCCTTTCAAAACATGTATAACCAAACTTCGATCAGAATTGTTTTTCATTAGCAAAGGTTAATTAGTTCCGTACAGATACATATTAAATTCCCCTCTATATCCCCAACCTTCCCAACTTCTCACCTACAATAGTGGCTCACCCATTGTGCGAGTTATGTATATCTTTTTGAAGTATTTCTAAAATGGTTCTCCACCCGCAATTCTGTACTACTGATTTGGAATAACTATTATATATAATTAATAAGTTATTAAATTTGAAACTATTGATATCTATATCTATATCTACATTATGTACCTATATATGTAGACTTCAAATATATATAGTATATATTATTTAACTGTGACAGCAGGACGTGAATATTTAAAAAAAAAAAATGGATTCTTATTCGTAAATAGATTCAGAAAGCCTCAAGTTTCACCTTATATTTGCTCTGATGGTCTTAAAAAAAATTCAAGGAGTGAGATGTTTTTATAACAATTATAGCTGTTGAGTAGGTATGGTACGATAAATGAATGGGTTGTCCACCAAAATATTTGCCTCTCATAAATTTTGAATTTGCCTTGCCACTGAATTTAAGTAGGGAAATCTGGGAAAATGTCTCCTATTACTCTCACCACTCCATGAACGTCGATGCCTTCAAATACACCATTATAGCTATTATTCAAATACATTTAATACCGATAAATATAAAAGTATTATGTTATAAATCATAAGATTGTATGTTTTGGTTAAATTCATGTATAATGTTTATCATTAGGAAAAAAGCTTAATTTATTTCAGTTCTTTTGGTTACGGGTACACAGCACTTAAATTATAAAAGTAAATAAACATGGAACTTTTTAAAATTAGTTGTGTACATTTATTAAATTAAATACTACTATTTTAATACTTAAAATTTAATATTTGTGGTTCTTTTTATATTTTATACTTTTTTTATTGCAAACAATAAGTTAATTTAAAAATTATTAGGTACTTTATTGCATATAATTAATAAAATTAATTATAGTTTACTTTAATGGTATGAAAATAAAGTTTACCTTAAAATTAAGCACTTTGTTTACTGTAATATATTTGAATATCATGAATTGTTTAAAAAAAAATTATAAAGAGCATTTATAATAACAGCATGGTAACTTTAAAGTTATTTTATAAATTAAATATATATATATATTCTTAACCTAATAAATAATGATTTTGGTGTATTAAATCATTTAAATTAATTTTTTGAATTTTAAATAAATAATTTTATTTTGATTGAGTTGAGATCAATATTTAGTTGTAACTTTTTTCTCTCAAAAATTGTTTTTTTCTGAACTATTATTATGAAGTCTATTTTTAAATAGTAGTAGAATTAAATACAATAGTTTATATACTGGTTTAGGTATAATTATAGATTAAAAGTATTACTAATTGATTTCTAAATATGATTAAAGTTTTTAAAGTTTAAATATACCTAATAAAATTATATATTTATATTATAGTTCATAATTTGATTAGCAAAGAATTTTATTTTTTTATATTTTGTAGATTAGTTTATTTGAAAATTAAGATGAAGTGTTAAATATTAATTTTATTTATAGACTACTATAATAAACAAATAGTAATATTTTTAATTTATAAGTAAATTTTGTTGAATAGGAGCTGAATCATTTATATTTTGATGATACCTTTTTTTATGTTTGTTTAAACCTGAACATCTTGTAAATGTCTCCTCACAAAAATCACATTTATATGGTCTTTCACCAGTATGAATTCGTCTGTGTTCAATCAAATGAGAATTTCTCTTGTATCTGTTCTCACACATATCACAGCCATATGGTTTATTACCACCATGAATTTTCCTGTGTTCGATAAGATTGGACGCACGCATAAATTGTCTAGTACATATCTCACACTCATATGACCGTTCTTGACTATGGATTTTACGATGAGTTATAAGATTAGCATAATGTGCAAATGTTTTCTGACAAACAGTACATACATAGGGCTTTTCACCAGTGTGTACTCTTGTGTGAGCTATTAAATGACCAAGCTGATGAAAGGCTTTGCCACACTCCAAGCACTGATGATGTCTTTCTCTTCGATGTGAACGTAGCAAATGACGTTTTAGTCCATAAGTGTTGGAAAAACGGTCATTACACAGATGACAGTTAAAAGTTTTTGTGTGCATACGTTGATGTTTGGCCAAATCAAATGTATTGGAACAATGGATGTCACATATTTCACATCTAATTAAATTAGCATTTTTAGAAATAATGTAAATTATTTCTTCATCTGGTAGTTTCACATCATTAGCAAAGAGGTCCAAGCTACCATAAGGAGCAGCGGAAATTTCAGAATATGATTGAGTATCATTTGTACAGCTAAAAAATAAATATTAAGTACCTTATAAGATTTTTATATAAATTAATATATAATAAAAATGGACGTGTAAGAATTATACATTTTAATTTAAGTGGAAAAAAATACATAGGCACCAAATTATTGGGTATATTGTTACAATTAAAAATCACTTACTAGTGAACAACAGATATTCCCTACTAATTTTATTATTATTCAAATTTTTAAGTTTAAAATACCATCAATAATTAATTCCTTCAAATAGCTTGACTTTGGTGGATGATAACATGTTCAATGATTTAGAATAGTTCTTTATATATATATTTATCTCAATTCTCTAATTTACTGTTTTGGATTTCTAATTTAATACTGTTGAACCAAAAAACCTAATGGTGTAGGTATAATTGTATTGGTAATCTATTTCCCTCTATATATTTGATATTTGGGTTTCTAATTATTATATATGATACACTAATAAAACATATACAAACTAAATGTTGTCAATAATAAAAACAAAAGAAATTAAATCAATACACCAGATAATTATAAAAAACCCTAGGATTATAAATGAAAGAAATTTACAAAATTAAAAAATTTTAGCACAAAAAAAAATTTAAATAATATTTCAAATAATACTTGTCATTAAAGCTAATCAATTCAATAATAATAATACACACTAATATTTTTCAATTAGCCTACACATTCACTATTATTTTTAAAATAAGTATTAATTTATAACTGGGATTTGTCCCATGAAGATACACTCATTGCATTATCTTTTTAGATAATAAAGTTAATCAAATTCTGTTTTTTTTTTTATATATAAATATATAAGTATATTACTAGCAAGAATAAGGACTACAAATATTTATATTTGAATTAAATTTTTATGTTTTGACAAACAACTAAAAAATTAATTGTTTACTATATTATTTTGAAAAATTTGAAGATAATAATTTTGAAGAATTTATTCTTTTGAAAATATTGATGCATTAATTTCTATTTTCATTAAATTCGTGATTTTTAATAATTTTTAAAGTTCCAAGAAAAGTACCTATTACTATGCAGCAGGGTGTAATCACATTCACTAATTGATTATTGTTATCATGGCTACATGGCTAATGACTTTACATACTTTTACTTTAAACTTTAAAAAAATATTAAAAATCACGAATTTAATGAAAATAAAAATTGATACATCAACATTTTCAAAAGAATAAATTCTATAAAATGGCTATCTTTAAATTTGTTTAAATAATTCAATATAAAATGATTTAACTTATAAGTTTTTTATCAAAATATAAAAAAATGAATTGAAATAAAAATATTTGTATCTAGTAGGATCCTTATGAGTACTGTAAGTAATATAAACAAAACATAATTTGGTTATCTGTATTATGGAGATAATACAGATAATACCGAAGGGAGATTTTGCAATGGGTATGTTTTTTTAGTTAACACTTTTTGGAGCTTCAAAATAAATTTTTTTTTTTTTTGCTAAAACGACTGTAATAGATCAAAAGTTTGTGGGAATAGACTTTGAATCTTTTGCATACCAGTCAATTGCTTTCCTAAGCTCTGTTATCTAGTAACCAATATATTATTAATATTAAATTAGGTAACATACGAATATATCTTACCTTGGAGGATCATTTGTAGTAGTATTCTGATTGTTTTGGTAATTATTTATATCAGTACGATCAAAACAATCATCAATATCAAATAAATTTACAATATAATTTTGATTACTAAAAAAAAAATATTAATACACAAAGTACCTACTGTTAGTTAAATAATAAAATTAAAATTATCATTGATTTTATAAAGAGTCAACTTACTTATTATCTTCGTGTGGTATAGAAGTCATTAGATTTATTGTTTACAAATTTATAAAATTACCACAGGGCGAATTCGAATTTAGTTTTCAAAATTTAAAAACAGTGAAGAAGGTAGGTAGGTATTAAAAATTGATTAAATAAATAAATAGGTATTGCAGAAAATCTAAACTAAAATTAGTTTTTTTTTTTTATCATTTTGCTGTACCATAGTCAAGAATATGAAATTATTGATCTGTATGCCATATGATTCTGTACAATAGGGTGGTTGGTCCATCCTACGAACATATTATAATATGTATAATAATCCACCCTTAGGTCGTCCAATAGCGACGTTCAGCGAATTAACGGCTTGGTAAATAAAATTAGGTGTAACACTGTTGTTTGAATGCCCAACGATCTTAACGGCTCTGTAAATTATTGTTAATCAGCCTTATAAATTAATGTACGTAGGTACTATTTTTCTTATATTTTATTTGTTCTGTGTTATATTAATCAATTTATTATTATAATATAAAAAAAATGTATTTCATACCAACATATTTAACCTGTGTAAATAATTACTAAATAACTAATTTTGAAAATGCGACATAATACATTATTTCTATTATCAAATAATATTATTATGGTACCTTCATAGTTCATACCAAGGTGGATTAATCCTATGAGCTGCTATATTACTATGTACTATCCTAATACTATGCAAATTGCAATAACTTTTTACTTTACAACTACCAAAGTAATAAGGTAGTTCCTTGATAGCCACTATAAAATCACATCTACTGTGATCTATTATGGATTCCTCGATCCCTATCATTCCATTTTCTACAGATTGTAGTATCCAAATCCATATATTATATTATATATATATGCATATTTTTATATCTTAAATCTACTTTGAATATGGCGCGTTCGTTAATCGTGATAGCTGATAAAACCCATTATTCCATGAAATTTAAATTCTAAATTATTATATAATATGCAAACCTGTAATTAATTTTTAAAAGGTTATAGAAAAATAACTGATTATACAACATGCTGTATAGTCTATTATCTATACTTGCTGTAGAAGTATTAAAATTATAAACACGAAAAGATAAACATAATTTCAAAAGTTTATTAATGAAATGTCTTTAAATTACAGTAGATACTTTTTATAATTTACGAAACGTCACATTTACTATGGACATTTTATCTAAATTTTGTCTCAATAATCAGGTAATTCTTAATTTATTTATTTTAACATTATAAAAGACCCATTTTAGTTTTATATATAAATAAAACTTTACAGCTACATGCAAATCACATAATTTTTGAAAATTTGTAAGATAATTATTGTGATTAAATTAAACAATAATTACCCACACCCGTAATAAATTAATACATAATGCATTAATATAGATGATAATGAATATAATATTTAATTTTCTATAAGATAATTGTTTTATTTAACTTTCATTTTTAAATAAGTCTCTACCATTATATAATTTGTTCATTAGTTTAGATATTTTATTCTTTACAGTATGGTAAATTTGGTTTTTAATATCTCTTTAGATTGTTGCCATGCGTCACATAGTGCGTAAATCAAAAGTGCATATAATAAACAAATTATCTCGAGAAGCAAAAAAGTTAAAAGAAAAAAAAGGCAATGAAAAACAAATTGAAAAAAACAAAAAAAAAGGTGAACGTTTTGTCAATGAATTAATGGTTATAAAGGTATACCTACAACTTTATTATTTAGTAAATAATATTTAAATTAGGGGTGGGCTAATACTTAATATTGGCTTACTTGAAAAACCAATAGTTTTGGAGAAAAATTTCTGTTTTGTCTGTATTATGAAAAAAGTATTAATGAATTGGGTTTTTAGCCAATATAAGAGTTGATTTCAACATGGTTTTAAATTTAAAATATTGGATATTATGTGGTTTCGGCCCATTCCTAATTTATATGATATTTTTTAAAAGATTATTTATTGTTTTATGTAGAAATTGAAGGATGATATCGTAACAAAGTATGCTTTACAAAATGAAATTCCGCTTGCCACAATATTAAATAATATAGATATAACCTTGGAGGCCAGGGCACTAGCAAGGTTAGCTGGTCATAAGTTTATAACAGATGCAGTTCAAAATTTTAGAAATAAATATCCTGATTGGAAATTCAATTTAACAGAGCTTTTGAATGAATTGGGGTCTAATTATAAAACAAAACACAAAAAACAAAGAGGAAATAAATTATCTAAGATTAAACCAAAAGAAAAATCTAAAATTCTTGAAAAGAATAATAAAACAATTATGGATGTTGAAGATATTCAGTCTGAATCCAAAAAATCTATAGAAAGTGAAAATCAAGATGAAGATTATGAAATGGATTTTAACAAATCACCTAATATTACATCTGAAGAACCTCAAGCTGAAGTTTCATTAGTCAACAAAATGTTATCTGTAGACAATAAGGAAAGTCAAAACAATGAATTAAAATCTGCAATTTTCAACAAAGAATTTATTGACTCAGAAAGAAAAATAGATTTAAGTAAATGTGATACAATTAAACAACTTCAAGAAGTTAATGTTTCAAATACACAATTACCAAATTCAAATTTGTCAATAAATACACCTAACTATACTATTACTGACAATATAGATATTAATAAAAAGCCATTTAAAAGAAAAGCTGGTCAAATTATATCAAAAAGAATTGACTTAAAGAAAAAACACATTATGACAGATGATGTTACACCAATTTGTGAAACTGTAGATTCATTTTTTATGACCACTGATGATAAAGATTATCTGTCTGTCTACAAACCTCCACCAATAGTAGAAAAAAACCTTGTTGAGCGCCCAAATTTGGAGTGTCAAAAACCAAAAGAAATTTTCATTAAAGGAAAAAAATTGATTATTGGCAAAAAAAATAACATAGGTAATCGAAAGGAAAGAAGGCAACAAGTTGAAGAAACTGTTGATACTGTGTTGCATCCATCTTGGGAAGCAAAGCGTAAACAAAAATCTTTAGTGAAATTTGAAGGAAAGAAAATAACATTTGATGATCAGGAATAATATTTATTAAAAATAATGTTTAATTCTATGTAAATAAAAAAATATGATTATACATTATTTATGTTAATTCTTCAAATATTTCTTGGTTTTAGGACTAGAAAGTGTGACCAAATTTACTCTTTTCTTTGTAGGAGGTTCAGAAAAATCAAGTTTTTGCTTTTCTTCTTCTTTTGGTTTTATTTTAATCTCAAAATCGTTATTTGGAACTTCATCAATATCTTCTAGAACAGATTCTTCAGTCACCATCATTTTGATTTCTGAATAATACGGAACGCCTAATTCTTCTTTGCTAAAACTTATAATTGAACAAAATCCATCTGACGAAGATACTATAAGTAATAGTCCATCCAAAGACCTAAACATTTTACATAGCTTCCTGTTTAATGATGGTTAAAAATAAAATATTTATGTATCTAAAAATAATAAAACTACTTACCACGATAGGTCTGTTAAGCGTGTATAGTGTATATCACCAATGTAGGCAAATGGTGTAGCATGTTGAGTGTCCATCAACAGAATACTTGAATTAGTGGCAATGGCATAAACCATTCTATAAGGTAAATCAAATATTGATTTTGTGTTTTCTTTAAGTTCATACAAAATCGGTGAAAATTGAATAGCTACTGAATATTGGTCAAGAGATGGTACATATAGCACAGGTTTAGTAAATGATTTTCTAGCGAATACATAACTAACATTTGTAGTACTTTTATTTTTGGTTTGTTCATCAAATGTCTCTAAGATACCAGATGAAGTTACAAGAATTTGACCATCAGGTGAAAATGACAAACGTCGAAAGAAAGACTTGAGAGTATCGTCATGGAATAATCTACTTTTTATTTCTTCTCCATCTCTTTTTTTTCCCAAAGGAACTGATTTATCACATTTATTCAATAATTTACAATTATTTGCATTAAATATTCTTAAAGTCCTGAAAAATGTTATATAATACATTAATAAATTAACATGATATTTTATTCTCAAAATATAATTATTTTTTCAATTAATTTTAGTGTGTTTTTAAAAATAAATTTAAATAACCTACCTATACTGTTAGTATTCAAAATTTTACACTAAATACAGAGGTGGCCAAAAGTCACGCAACTAATTTGCAACACAGTTTTTATAAAACTGTTGTTTTATGTAAAATATGTTGATTTTTTATAAACCTTCCTGTTGTACGTAAACAAGATAACGAGACCAAAGTTACAATATGACACAACGGAAACGACGTGGAGGGAGAAACTGCGCCGTAACGCGCGTTCCATACAAGACCGTAGGCGTTGCGCGACTTTTGGCCACCTCTATATTATACTATTTGTGTTTACCTTCAAAAAAGTTACAAAAAAATTGGACTATATTAATTAAATTTATTATCTGATTGACTATTGATTAACATACTTAATAATATTTGTAAAAACACCCCTATGGCAAATATATTTCAGTGTTAATGTTATTATCACTAATTATTTTTGGTTTTTAATGTTTTTAATAATAATATCATTTATAATTCAATCTTTCTATGATTAGTTTAATTTGAGAAGTAACACAAAATACAAATGCATTTAGGAATATAATATCGCTCTCATACAAAACAAGCTAATTGTCTACATTTTTTAAACTAAATGTAATTTATCAAAATGTGTGTGGCCTAAGAACCAAACTTATTTTTTTGTAATCCTGTTTTAAATACATTTATTATTTTTATCCGAAACTTAGTGTTGTTGTAATATATTAATGAGTGAATTATTAGGTCATAATTAGAGTCATAATTACTGAAAAGGTATCTAATTTAATTTCTAAAAATCTAAGTATCTACCAGAACAGTTTACTTTCAAAATAATATATACAGACAAATTTATTATTATTCCAAAATTCCCCAACAAAATCCTTAGAATAACCATTATAAATAAACATAACATTTAAACTGATTTTCAAGGTAAAACATAGGGTATATTATATCATAAAATAAAATCTTTAAAGATTTGGAGGAAAATTTCTAAATTAGCTTTACCCTTATCTCACTAATTGTATACAATCAGTAAAAATCTCGTTTTACTACTCTGATAAATATCTGGTGACCTCGCATGTTCCGCAAGGCTCTCACCTAGAACCATTACTATTACTTATTTTTATAAATGATCTACCATTGATACCAATATTAACAATTTGTTTCCAGATGATATAAAAAATTATGCTTTGACATTAAATCTGTAAATAATGCAAATATATTACAATCTGATCTAAATAAGTTTTGGCAATAGAGTGAACAAAATCTTCTTCCTTTAAATATTAATAAATGTCAAATTATCACTTTTATACAAAGTAAAAGATCTAATAATATTTCAGTACTAAATTAATAACTATTCTCTTGATAAAATAAATTATATTATAAATTTATGTGTCTACTTTGAAAATGATTTATCTTTTTAATTAAATCATAAAATGATTATAAATAAATTGTATAAAACGCTAAGTTTTATCAATAGAAATACTAAAAAGTTTTAAAACCATATTTGCTTAAAAAGACTATATATTTCATTAGTAAGATCTAACTCCAAATTTGGTTCACTCATTTGGTATTGTAATTACTCAAAATATATAAACGATCTTGACAATGTCCAATACAAGTTTTTGAAAAAAATTACTTATGTCTCTAATATACATATCACTAGAAATACTGTTAACATTGTTAAAAACATCTTGAGACTAGATTCACTTAGTACAAGGCTTAAATTAACATTTATTATATTAGTATACAATTTTTTAAAATAACCTCATCTACTCTCCTGAGTTATTTATCTGAAATTGGTTTCTGTAAATCATGTAAAAACACAAGGAACTTAGATCTATTTGTAATTCCTAATTATGACACAAACAGTGGAAATCATATATTCTTTTCAAAAACTTTTATTTTGGCCAATACGATTTCCATCAAATTAATTCTTTGCAACATATTTAAATTTAAGGCTTTAGAACTAATAAAATTATTATATTAATATTAATTGTGATAAATAATATTATATACTTATTATTTATGTACATGTCAGAAATGTTACAATAGTTATTAAAATCTTGTAAATAGGGCATTTGCCCATGAATATAAAATAAATAATATACATTTGTCACTTACACTTCTTATCAAAATTTTAAATCCTGGTATAAAAACTAAAAATTGATTAATAAATTATAGATTATTATCATACCTGTCACTACTTAGTGTGGCAGCATACTTATTTAAAGGATCCCAAGCCACTCCTTGAACAAAACCTTTATGATCAGAAAGAATAGATTTATATCGTCCTAGAAAATTTAATTTTCACTAACCAAATTACAAGTTACAAATTACTAAAAATTAAACTTATTTGTAAACCTATAATTATTACCACTATTAATATCCCAAATAATTGCTTTATTGTCAACACCTCCGGATACAAGTCTTTTAGAATCAGGAGACCAAGATAAATCGTATACATCTTCTAGATGACCTCTCAAAACACAATGACATACCCATTTTTCAAGATTTTTTGATTCGTTATCTTCTAACAGATCGGGTCGTTGATCAACACCATTTTCGGGTTTGAATTTCCATAAAACTATAACAGACTCTGGAAAAAAATTAAAAATAATAAAACAAATATACCTAAAAAATTTCAAGAGACAAATAATCAACATACCATCATCACCACTGGCTAACCATTGTCCATCAGGTGAAAAACGTACAACATTAACGGCTTTTTGGTGCTTTGTTAAATTGGCTGCATATTCAACATGCACATTCTTACCATCAACTTTGATTCGCCATATCTAAAAAAAAAAGATACATAAAAAATGAATATAATTCAATATCAATCTTTAGCAAATAAATAAGGTTTTTACAAAAACATGAGAATCTGATCCACCCGTAGCCAATCGATAAAATCCATCTTCATTGGTGGGTTGAAAGTGAACACTAAGCACTGGGTCACGATTGTGCCAAGAGATTTCTGGAATCACTAGTTTCATAATTGTAAAGTAATATACAGTATGTAGTAAAAATAAACAAATAAAAATGTATATATTAATATTGATATATTTGGACGTTATACAACCAGTTAGTATGTTTACAGAGACACGATATAAACTACAGAGGAAAAGTAAATATTAAATAGTGACCAAATACTGAATATATCCTATGCCAGTTAAGTGAACTGCATATTATGGCTGATGGACTCTGATATATTATTAATTTGTCATTTGGTATCAGTAATCATCAAAATATTGCAGCAACCTTGATGATCTAATATTTTGGCGGGAATATATTATCAACACAATGAGAAACATGTTTTAAACCTAACCTAACCATGTATACCACGATAAAAGATAGTATCTTGAACCTAACTATAATAAACACCATGAACACATTATTAAATACCTACTACATTGAATTTATAATATTGTATAACTATTAATATACTTATACCTATATAACTCAACACACTTGTTAATTAAACTATAATTAGATATTTATAACAAATCCATAAGTTAAGATAAAGTACTCTATGAATCACGATTATAAAGAATCTTTGTAATCGCGCTATGAGCCAAACTATCAATGGCTCAAGGTGTATTGAAATCAATACACTACACATTGCTATGGCCGTACGATAGAGTAATATAATAATGTATGATTACCATGATTTAAGATAATGAATCGCGGACGTTTCGTCCCCGGCAATCATTATGATAGGTTTAATATTACGCTTCGTCCCGGAGAGTTATTAGCGATAGAACGTTTGGTCCCTGGCATACTTTTGATAATCTATAAATACATTAATTTTTAATGAAAAAATTAATACAATATAATTACAAATTGTCAAAATTTAAATAAATCACGATTATATTAAGTCAACACAAAATATCGTAAAAATTAATAAATTAAAATTAAATACTATAATACTAAGATTATCGTCATTATATTTTAAATCTGTCCAATATGATTATAATTTTTATTATCTAAACTTCTTTGTACAATTATTATTTCATTTTTTTTTTTTTTTTGCACTTATGCTGTAGTTGCAGACGCATTGCACATCTGTATTGATTCAATAAATATATACATGTTAGGATGTTTAATTCTTACAATATTTTTGAATTTATTGTTAAACCATTCTAACACGTTAATTCGACTATAGTCTTTTGTAGCATTGTACACGTTTCACGTGTGCGGTGAAATATTGATGAATGTCATAGAAATCAAGTTGTACCGTACTCCATTATTATGGAATTATATGTCCCGTTAACGTAAGTTGAATCAAAATACACCAAAATTTCGTCTAATTCTTCTGATTTTAAATAATTGGATAGTAGTGACATTTCTACACATTTTTTAAATACTTAATGATTACTTACATTTATACAAAATAAAAATTATAAATTACTTTTTTTTACAATATTTGCCGGAAGAAATGCTAAGGCAGGAATCATTTTTACAGCTTCTCTAAATTTTTGTCTTGTTTATATGTAATGGCTAATACCAACTCTTGAACTTTTCACCAGATAAATTGGTTTAAATGGTTAAAATACAATTGCACAGATACTTCATTAATAAATACCTACTTGCTTAATTTCCAGTACCACAGAATGTTCAAAATCCATTGAAATTTTTGAAAGTGATTCAAATTTATCTTTTAAAGCAGTCATACTTAAATGTATTCCTTCCAGTAAAATATCATCTATTTTTTAAATTTTTGGATAGATACTGTAGCGAATACGTCACAAACACCTTTTTATCAAATTTTCATTTGCAATAAATTTTTTGATTTCATCTGGTTAATTAATATTTCGTGCATAAGTTCGAGATGGTAAATCATAATTTTTTTTTGCAGTGTTATTCATAGTATATTTAGCTCTCTCTGTCTTAATAAAATCTGTATCACCTTCATAACTATAAACTCCAAATTTAAAAACTGTAATTATTTAATCGTCTGTTAACATTGTTCCATTGTGCAAGTCTTTGTGAACACACACCCACCGAATTCCTAATTTTACTTTATTTTGTTCATATCAAAAATGTTTGTAAATTAATTTCTTTTTGTAATTAAATACTCAATATTTGTACTATATACGCACTACAATACAAACAAAATTTAACTGTGTACAGTGAATGTGTAGAATTGTGGAAATAATAAGTATAATAATAAATTCATTAAGAATAAAAATGTATTAATTGTTAGTAAAATAATGAACTTTGAAGAAATTAATAAATAATAATGATTTAAAAAACCTGAGAACCAAATTTCAAATAATCAAAATATGTCGAGGACCATACATCCTATGACTAATAACTCTCCAGGACAAAATGTCCAATCTAAATAATTGCTGGGGTAGAAATATGTGTGGACTGGTTTTTTTACGGAGGCAAAACGTCTGTTAACCTGATAATAATCTGATATTATTCATGAATTAAGATAACAATTTAAGATATGTAGGATAGGCAGCGAGGACTTATCAGAGGGATTATCACTTATCAGTATATATTTCTTAAGTTACACGAAAAGGAATGATATAATGTGTACTTGGTTACTAGTAGGTGCTCAAATATTGGTTTACTTATCATAATTATATGCATATAATTTGATATGCAATATTTGATGAACATATTAATGCACTTTACCGTTCATAAACATTTCTTAATACTAGAATATATAAGGTTATATATACTAATTCATAGAGATTATAAGATTAGGAAATAACAGTTTTATAATTTTATTACAGAAAATACTAATATCTACAAATACAAATACAAATAACAATACAGTTTTAAATTAATAACCTTAAATAGCAAAAGAAAATATTATTTATTTTCAAAGACTATTTTAAAAATATCTTTATAATATGAAGCAAAATGTACTTCGAGTCCATCAGTAATAAATTTTGGAAGTTCGTTAAAATCTTTTCTATTTTCTTCAGGTAGTATCAAACAGGTAACGTTTTCTCTTTTAGCCTAAAAATGTTTTAAAAATTCTTAAAAATAAGTCTCAAGTGTCAAAATCATACAATGTACTCACAGCTATTGTTTTTTCTTTAATTCCACCTACTGGCATTACTTTTCCTTTGAGAGAAATTTCTCCGGTCATAGCAACATTGTTGCGTATAGGAATATTTAATGCTAATGATAGTAGAGCGGTTACTATTGTACAACCAGCACTCGGTCCATCTTTTGGTGTAGCACCCTACAAAAGTAATTAAATATTTTAGTTGTAGTTTAGGTTAGGCTTACACTATGCCTTAAATATAATTCTATGGTATACCTATAAGTTCTATGGCCTAATATAAGATTCATAGACTATAGTCATAACACTTAACCGTAATTGTGTAAAAAAATATTATATTTGCAACTGGGTGTATATCATAATAAATAAAATGGAGATATAAAGCTATACAATTATGTAAATGAATTGCATTAGCATTTATAAAAACTAAATCATTTAAATACATTTAAAAGTTCAATTATAAAATTCAAGACATTAATATTTAATACTTGTTAGGTATGTACCTAACAAGTATTAAATATTAATTAACTACTGACAACAAATATTTTAATTTTTTTTAATAACTTGATTATTAATTAATTAATTAATAATATATTATACTTAACAAATTTACCTCAGGAACATGTAAATGCAAATTTCCAGTTAATAATGATACGTTTTGTGGATCCAATTCACTTAAATATTTTCTAGCTACAGTATATGCAGTTTTAGCAGATTCTTGCATAGTATCGCCCAAACGACCAGTTAATATGATGTTTCCAACAGCTTTATCCTTGTCAGTTATAGTTGCTGGATTTTTTGTCCACTCAGTTTCAATATACATCAAGGCACCACCTGAATGGATAAATGTTCATTATTATGAAATAAAACAGTAAAATCTATCCTAACCCATAGCAGTCCAAGCCAGTCCCATAACGACTCCAGGTATTGGCTCTTCATACATTCGATTCTTGGTAAATATTGGATTACCAACAAAATCATATAATTTATCACTGGTGATAATTACTTTTTCTGATTCACCTTTAACTAATTTTAATGCAACCTTTCGTAACATCTATACAAATAACAAAAAAATAAAAAATAAACTTTTTTTTTTAAAAAAATAAAAATAAGTTTACTACAATAATATAGTATAAGTACCTTTTCAACATGTTTTTGTAAGTTACGTACACCACTTTCTCGACAATAAGATTTAATAAGTGTCGAAAGACTTTCATCGGCAATTTCAATCTACAAATACATATTATTTAAATAATAAAATTAATTATATTATGAGTATTTTTATTTTACTTGTTCATTTTTCAGGCCTGTAGATTTAAGCCCTTGAGGAATTAAGTATTGTTTTGCAATGGCCATTTTTTCTTCGGCCACATACCCAGAAACATCTATAAGTTCCATTCTATCACGGAGAGGTTCTGGAATTGTGTTTATTACATTTGCGGTACTTTATTACATTTGCGGTACAAATAAATAACACTTTGGATAAATCTACAGATACATCCAAGTAATGGTCTAATCTACAGATACATCCAAGTAATGGTCTAAGAAATTAGCATTTTGTTCAGGATCAAGCATTTCTAATAGTGCTGATGATGGATCGCCTTGGTGTCCTCTAGCAAAAAATAAACAAGCATTCATGTTCTGTAAATTAAACAATTGCATATCTAATAATTATATATTACCTTCCAATTTTATCAATTTCATCAATTAAAACCAAAGGGTTTTCAGTTGATGTTTTCTTTAGACATTGAATCATTTTACCAGGCATAGCACCAACATACGTTCTACGATGACCTTTAATTTCAGCTACATCAGTCATACCACCTACACTAAATCTAAAATACTATAGAAAAAAAGAATATATAACTATAGTTTAGATAATAAAACATTATGATTTTAATAATTGACTCACTTCTCGATTTAGAGCTCTTGCAATTGACTTAGCAATGCTTGTTTTGCCAACACCTGGTGGACCATGAAAGCATAAAATCTTTCCGTGTGTTGACCCTTTTAATTTGCTAACTGCAATAAATTCTAGAATTCGCTTTTTAACATCATCCATTCCATAATGATCTTCATTTAAAATAGTTGTTGCATGGTGTAAATCAAAGTTTTCATCACTTATTGAACCCCATGGCAATTGTGTAAGCCAATCTAGATAATTTCTTGTAACACTAAACACATTATTATATAAATAATTAATAATTTTATATATGCGAATTTAGTTGGTTAAAATTTAAGATATAAACCAATTTAAAATACCTAATATCAAATTAGAATTTTCAAAAAATCATAAATGTATAATATTCTTATAGTACAGATAAGAACTTACTTAAATTCTGACGAATGCTGTTCTAAAAATGACAGTTTAGTTAATTCTTCTTCGATGACTTCCATGACTTTAATAGGTACTTGTTTATCCTTTTAATTAAATACATACATTAAAAAATAAACATAAAAATGTAATATATTATTTAATAAAAATTATTGAATATATATTAGTGACGAATAATAATTATTAAATAAATAGATTTAAATTATAACAGAGAAACATACTTTCAGTCTATCTCTGAACTTTTCTACTATTGAATCTTTATCATCCTTTTCAAGACCAAGTTCTTTTTTTATTACTTTTAATTGTTCTTGGAGTATAAATTTACGATGTTGTTGTTTTACTTTTTCATCAACTTCCTTACTTATTTTTATTTGAATTTCACTGAGTTCCAATAGTTTTTTCACACAACCTAATGAAAGTAAAAGACGTTTTGGAACCTAAAATAAATAAAGTTACATTTGGCACAAATTAATTAATTACCATAATAATAATATTTCAGTAGCAAATTTAAAGAAGGGTCTCGAGGGGCCTTGCCCCTCCCTCATTGGCCTAAGTTAAGTTTTATTAATTCAATAGTCATAGATAATTTTGTATGAAATATTATTATGGTCACTGAATTTTGGACTATGGGCCCCCCAAAAATTAAATCCTGGATTCACCGCTGTAATGTTTAACATTTGAAGTGTTTGAAGAATTTAAAATATCAGGCAGATCCAAGGGAGTATTTAAGAAATAAAGAGAATCAAAAAGAATAAGACATTTAGCAGATAAAGTGGGACAGTCTGAAGAGTATATGAGATGAAACAAGTACTCTATTTAGGTTTTATAATCTTCTCTGAGTGGTGTTTTAGTAAATATTTTTTAAGTTAACTACATTTTATTTTATGCATTACATAATTGTCAAATTATAATTTTTATAACACTTACATTAATTTCTTCTAAAATTTCTTGATATTCATGAGTATCGCAATCAGCTATAGCAGCAGCTATATCAGATAAATATGAAGGATCATCTGCTACATTGCCATGTTGCAACATTGGGTGTAATATTTCTTTGTAAATAGGATTTATACTAATAACAGATTGAATAGTTTTTATTATTTCTTGGGATAGAGCCTAAGATAGATAAAATATTTAATAAACATGATAAATAATTTTAAATTCATAGTAGACATATAAACATACTTTAATCTCCATTGTTTTTTCATAAGGTTCATCTTTTAAGTTTTCTACCTCAATCATAAGAACTTGTTGCTGTGGCTTTTCAGTCTCCGGAATCGGCTCTATTTCAGGTATGCTTGAAACTCCCTTAGTTCGTGTTTGTTTCTTATTACGTTTGATCATATCATTTGTTACTATAATGTATTACATAAACTAGTTTAATGAATACAATATTTACTAAGGTTACAAAAAACAATACTTTTATCAATATCTTTATCTTCAAAAAGTGGCTTTGTCACCTTAATACGCCTAAAACATTGAATAAGCATATGCAATTTGTTTCCAAATTCTCGCATTTCATTTATTCGGCCAAGTGATCCGATACTATATATTTCATCAATATCTGTAACAACACTATCTGAAACTCTAAAAATGAAACATTAATCAATGTATGCTTTATTCATATAACTTAGGCATTTTAAATGAATTTAGGAAAAAAAAGCAATATATTTATTTTACATATTATAAATTATAATATAAAAAGTAATATTATTGTTAGTACTATATATTATTAGCACCATATAATAGGTAACCACGCCATATTTTCATATCATTGACTATATTATGTATTCATTGATAATATTTTTAACATTTTCACAAAAATAGTTATTGGAATAAGTTATCAAAATCTGCAGCCATAATCGAAAGTAACAAAAATGGTATTAAAATATGGTGTAGGTATCAATTATATGGTACTATATAATATGTAGTACTAAATAATAGTTACTTATTATATTATAATATGCAGGTTTTATTGCAAGGTTTTTTCCAACTGCACAAATATACATAATGAGTCAAATAAACTGCTGTCCGTGTCAGCTATTATAATATTATACATGGATTATTTTAAATAGCTCTGGCAAAGTAAATTTTATTGTATTTCTCAAATGCACATATTCATTCAGTCTACTGCATGTTTTATAATTCCTACTGCACAATTAGTGTCCTACTGCACCCTACAATAAAGCCTGAAAATATGCTTTTTTTTCCTAATCCCATTTTAAATAGTGCATATTATGCAATAATAGTAGTTCACTCACAAATCAACATTTTTTCTCATAAATAGCCCGATAAAGGGTTGATTTAATGCTTTTTTTTTTTTGATCAATGCAATCAATTTAGGGTCACTAATCTAATAAAAAATAATTCTTATTTAGTAAATATTTTGATTCAGATTTTACTTTTGTTTTTTACAAACCTCAACAATTCTAAATAATCTAGGATATAGCGGTGGTTTTGCTATAGTGACTAATGGTAAAAGCGGCAATTCGTCTGGTACTTGAATAGTGGCAATTGAAGTATTATCTGAATTGGACTTAACGTCGTAAACAGCTCTTACATTTTGGGATTCTTCTACTTCTTCCGAATTATCATCATCTTTTGGGTCGTTTTTACTGTCGAATCGTCTATAACGTACTGGAACACTAATAGTGGAAACAACACATAAATTAGGAGTTGCGATTCGATTATTCTCATCTAGGAACGATCTATCATTCTTTGAAAGTATGGTGCTAGCACATCGGGCAAATTGCCGATTAACAATAAACGTTTTTTTTAAACTAGCTTGGTATATACGGGATAACATTTTATTTAAAATTGTCTAAACACTAAAACTAAAACTTTAATATTTATAAGACATTGAGTATTTTAAATGCGGTTAAAAAAAAATTAAAATTAACCATTAAGCATTAAGCATAATCACATCACGGAAACAGTGATAATAGTAACAATTTATAAATTATTAACCTCAAACCAATAATTATGGTAGGGAAACATAGATGCTAAAGCCATAACTGATAATATATATAATATATCGGACTGAATAGCACTTGTTCGGAAAATGATAAGTTCAAAAATGACGACGGTGAATTTGTTGCCAACCTAAAATTTTCGAACATTTTGTGAAAATAGTTTTATTTTCATTTGTGGGTACACATTGTTAGTATGAACCATGAACTTCTAAGATACAATTATTTTCGATTCTTTATCAAACGAGTCTATAAAATTGTAGTAACTCTATAGTAAACTATAACAATTTAACACAGCTAAAAATGGCTACTATGAGTTTTTTTCAACCCTAGGTTGGTTTACAACTCCGGTTCTCCATTCTGATCGATTTTTCGCCTTTTCTTTGAGTTCCTTAAGAGTTTTGACTCTTACATCCCATTTCCTATATAAGAATTTCAAAGACGTCCTACAGTTTTCTTTATTGCTTCATTTTCTAACGTCTGAATCTAATTGCAAGTTACAGATGTAACATTTTTGAAGTCAACAATTTATGTTTTTTACAAAAGGCAGTGTTTACTAATATTATACGTTGTTTTACCTCTCAAATGCTCTTTCTATTAAATATGATTTTGCTCCCTAGGTATACGGTTTCCTCAAATTGTTCTAAAATGTGAGGGAACATATTTTGCTGTATTTCTCAAATGCACATAATTCGTTCAGTTAGAAAAATGATTCAATGTCTAAAGAAAACATCAACTGAAAACCCTTTGGTTTTAATTTATGAAATTGATAAAATTGGAAGGTAATATATAATTATTAGATATGCAATTGTTTAATTTACAGAACATTAATGCTTGTTTATTTTTTTGCTAGAGAACACCAAAGCGGATCAAGCATTTCTAATAGTATCAGCACTATTAGAAATGCTTGATCCTGAACAAAATGCTAATTTCCTAGACCATTACTTGGATGTATCTGTAGATTTATCCAAAGTGTTATTTATTTGTACCGCAAATGTAATAAACACAATTCCAGAACCTCTCCGGGATAGAATGGAACTTATAGATGTTTCTGGGTATGTGGCCGAAGAAAAAATGGCCATTGCAAAACAATTATTAATTCCTTTCAATTTTTAGGAATAATAAACCTTCATCAGTTACCACACAGATAATAAAAATCAATGAGTTATTACTATCTAATATAATCAGTAAATGATTATGATGATTTTTTGTTGCAACAAAATATATTTAAGTAGGTATATATTGTAATAATATTGCAAGTAAAAGTAATATGATTTTACAACGAATATTCACATTTTTTACAAATTTAATATGAATCAATTGCAAAAAAAAAAAAACAGCTAATGGAAGGTAAGGTTAAATCCGTGTCAATAATAGACTGCTAGTTAGTGTTAATATTAGCAGTGATTGCTTAAATGTATTAAAATTTGCTAAAACCCCATGCTGCTCAACGATAAAGCTAATAGCAGATATGTGAAATGACAATTTAAAATTTATTTATACAAATTATACTTCTACGAGCTTATCTGATATTGCTAACTGCTATAAAATTAACTGATAGTAAAAAAATAAATTAAAATTACATTATAACATCATATTATCAGCTGTTTCATAAAAATAGCAATAGCTTCTATTTTAAATTAGTAATTTCATTAGCAGTTGCTAAAAAATAATTTAGTTGTTTACCATCACTAATTTGAATCAGAATTAACGTTGTGAGATACTTGACTGCCATCTAGCGTTATAATAACGGCTGTCAGTTTTCACAACATTACTTCTTTAATGTTATAGGAGCATAGACAATTCGAATAATATGTATCACATTTCTTATCAAAACAGTCTCCTAACTTCACACCTGTAACTTTGGGTGTGCTAAAATTATGGACACATTGAAAACCCATGGGGTTATACCCCCACAATCCCTTTTACACGTTTCTTACAATAAGCATTTACACATTTCGTTTACAATTGTATACATAGAAATGTATTGTGATTGAATCGCTGAATGAAAAAATAATAACATTCCTCAATAACTAATTTTCAAAAAATTAAAAAAACTGTTTACTTCCTTAAGTTTTAATTGAATAAAAAACGTGTCTGTACAACATAAATTCACTAGTATATAACCTTTAACCTCCTAAAATATAAGATCTTAAAAACCAATAGTTTTTTTTTCGTATTTTTGGAATATTATCCTTTTTCCATTCAGCTGTTAAATTATTTTTCTGTAGTGAATTGTCTGTAGGAAATCCATATTTTATTCTGCTTATTCATTTTGAAATGTATGAGAATAAAATATTTAGTCATTACTGTGAAAAAACTTATAATATTAGGGGTTTTCGAGAGGTGCCAAAGACCCCCTGGTTGCACCTATGCACCTAATAATAAAACCGATAACCAATCCTATTTATATTTTTATTTATATTTTATTTTCTTGGATTTATGAACTGATGTTAAAAAAGTATGTACATTTTTTTCAAAAACAGATAACTGTATAAATCGTGTGATATATCAAAATATTTTAGATTTCTGCAAGAATTATCCTTGCAGAAATCTATATTCGTATCTATAAATGAATAATTACTACCCTTATTACAGACTGTGACTTGTATTAACTATATACTCCAATTTTTTGTCACCACTAATAACACTCCCGGTGACCGTACAACGAAACTAAATGGGTACAAATGACCCATAAAGAGTTGCACTAGCTTAATCTACGTATATTTTCACAACGTATACTGCATAGCACAAATTAAAATTTAGTTTGTATATATTTTAATTCATGTTGTATAGTTCAGAAAATCCTTACTAAAATCATTACGGTACTTGGATGCTCCCCACATTCTGGAGATATTCTCCATAG
Source organism: Cinara cedri (assembly GCA_902439185.1). Classification (NCBI taxonomy): domain Eukaryota; kingdom Metazoa; phylum Arthropoda; class Insecta; order Hemiptera; family Aphididae; genus Cinara; species Cinara cedri. Next base: position 279,024 of record CABPRJ010000950.1, read on the forward strand.
AAAAACTCGACCACACCACTACTACCCGCCTGCCATATCGTTGCCTGTACGTCTTCATATTATTTGAGTTCATGATTGAAATATACTTCTGGCTTCAAATAAAATGACGGAACAAAATTTCGGAATTCGCATGTTATTACTATTTAGCAATCTAGCGTTTATTATACCTATAAATCTATAATATAACATCAACCGCGGTTCTATGTACAAACTTTGCATCAACTAATTAATTAATAGCATTGAGTCTTAAAACCTAATATCTATTTTTGTATACCAATATTATATTGATTAATATTATGAAAATTTATGTTGTTGTACATAACAGCGCGCTTTACTTGTATTTGGTAAAACTAATTTTTGTAACAAAATACGTTTCCAATAAATTATTTGATGACAAATTTATTTTCATAAACAATATTTCGGACCAAAAACTTTCTGGTAAAATATTTCCCTGACATTTTATTTACATCTGTATATTTTCGTATAAATTATTTTTTGACAAATACTTTTCTTCTAGAATAATTTTCGTAAACATATTTTTAACGAATATTTATGAATAAAATATAGGTCACCAAGCTACAATTAAACATATTAATTTACTCATAGTACAAATATAATTTATCGCCTAATTCAATGCACATTATTGACTGTGCTATTGAATATTGATAACGTATCCTAGATCACGGACTAAGATATACCTTAGATATGTATTTTAGTCTATGTACTAGATCAATGAGTGCGCACATGGTGTTGATGAGATCTGAGAACTCGTCATAACTCATAAGACCGCAGCTGAACAGCTGTTTTCCAAAGTAAATTTGGTGATAAGAACCACTTAAACTATTAAAATAGATAAGCTGATTTTAGTTGAGTACATTCGGTTTATGTCAGTACTCACTACTCAGTAGGTATTTCATTAATGACGATAATAACTAATTAAATGTGTTAATCGCAATTTGCATGGTACAACAAAATAACGCTGTTTTTCAAATATGTCTCGTTATAGTTTTAAAATAATTAACTTTGTTTTATTGCACTAAATAATCTACCTATAAGAATTAAATTTGGCACGATAGTAGTTTTTTTTTTGTTTATAAATTAGTCAATACATACCATTTATATAATGTATTAGAAAATTTAATTATACTATACTTATGTAGTACAATTAATTTTAGACAATGTCCCCGCCAACCATAAGATCACCTCAAGGAAACACAGCAAATCAGACTCAAGGACCGCAGTATGCTAAAGTATTCGTTCAACGTGATTATTCAGATGGTACAGCTGTAAAATTTATGACAAATTTTCCCCAAGGACTTGAAAACAAAGTTAGATCTCATTGAGTGTTTTCTTATTTAAAATAATCAAGTGTACTAATATTGCTTAATCACAGATTGAAAAATCCGTTTTTGAATATACAATCAATCAGTTAAATACATATTTTGCCGAAGCAGAAAAAGCATCATGTAAAACATACTGTGAAGGTTGTTTTGCATGTTTCACTGTGTATACTATGTTTTTTTGTGCAGATACACATTATGAAAAAGTAAATACAAATTATATTACTTATATTACCTAAATTTAAAAGTGTTTCAATATTTTTTCAGTGTTTACGTAAAGTTGGCAAATTCATTGTAGAACAGAATGAAATGGTATATTTACCAAGAGGTTTGCTGCTTACCAATCCTGCCGAAAGAGGGTTGAGAATTGTATCCTTTTGTTTCATTGTTTTTTAGCTAAGCCGTTAAATATTTCTTTAGTGCTTATATATGTTACTGCGAATATCCGCAATTGGTGAATACTAACAATCATCCAGTGAATGTCCACATACACCTCTTAAATTGGTGAATTTTGAAAAATTAAAAAAATGTAAACATTTACATTAAGATTTTGATCAATGTTGACATACACAACATGGTTTTGGTTAATGTTGACATACATATTCGTACATATTATAGTATTGACTAGTAGGTAAATATGGTGGCTGAGAAGGGCTTAACCCTCCCTGAACCATCTTAAGCCCTACTTAAAATATTTTATTATATAGGTAATCTTTATTTTAATCAATTTTGTAATTTATAATATTTATACATATAATTAATAATAATAGCTATGAATATAATAATAGTAATACGTATGTAGGTATTCAAAGGATTTTCATTTTAACGTTTTAGTGATGGGCAGAATCAACTAGTTTTAACTAACGATTCAATTGATAGTTAAAAAAAAAACTACAGAGTGATTGATTGATTGAATGAATAAATATCAATAAACTGAACTACTTGAGAGTCCAATAGTTTCTATAGTATAGGTGATAGTTTCGATGGCACCAAGGAAATTGATAGTTTAAAACTATCAAGTAGTTCAATAGTTTTCACTCAGTATTCCTCATCAGCATAGGCGTGCGCAGGAATTTTTCGCAGGATGTGCTGAATAATTCTAGTAGGGACTAATACAATGCAATAAGATAATTGCCTCTATATTACAATAATTCAAATTTAGTTTATAATTTGTATTTGTATACATTGTTGTATTAATAATGAAAAGAAGAATATTAGATATAAATATAATATTATTGTTTAAAACTTATTTATAGATCATATTTGTTTATAACTTAAAAACAATTATTCATTTATATGCCACTAATTTTACATAGGTGTGATTATTTCACAACAAAAATGTTGGTTTTAAAATAAAACACCAGTGTACACCAGAAAGCAATCACGACAGTATGTCACTTTAACACTTTAGTGTACAGACTAACTTTTTAAAACAAAGCTAATGACTGACATGTTATAAGTTTTTAATATATACATTTTTTTTTTTATTTGTATCTATATTAGATTTATTATACATTTTAGCTACAATTAATAACTAATATTTGCAAATAAATCAAAAATTTAAAGGAGACATAATTGTTTGCAGGGTGTGCAGCTGTCCACCCTGCACATCCTGTGCGCACGCATATACCCATCATTAGTTCCATAAACTATGATCAGTTGATGGTTTATTATAACGGTCTGCCACTTATACCCATCGCCATACAGCCATGTGAATGTCAGGTATAATTGCATTGCATTCTCAAATATCACTAATAATTTATTGCATATAAAATATATTATGTATATTATAAACCAATGTTTTGATATTGGTATTTTTTGACCAATAATTAGATTTTCTTTTATTATTATTTAGACTAGTAGACCAGTGATCCTTTTGAGTCCAAGCCCTATTCATTTGAGCACCCTATTTATTTTCTATGATAGACTATAAACAATAGAGTAAAATTTCTTTAATTATAAAGTTTTCGCATTAAAAAACTAATGCATGGTTTACAAAGCAAACCAACCATTATTTAATACATTTTATGTTACCTAGTTTTTCACTTAAAGAGTTTTCACTGTATATAAAATAAGTAAGTGTTTAATTGTATAAATTAATAATTATTGTTAAACAATATTATATTTGTACTATTAATTTAAATTATGATAATCTTATCACACAAAAATGGTTATTTTTTAAAAAAAAAAATGGGGGAAATAGTTTTACTTATTGCAATATGATAAACTGTCATGTACTACATACAATGTCAAAATTTCTACAACTACACTTTTGTAGTGCACTTTGTTTTGCACTTGCATTGTGCATACCCTTTCCCACCAATTGATGAATTTGATTAATTAAAAGTTTATACTCTTCAGCCGATAGTAAAAAATAATTATCATGTCTCTTATTAGACACTAAATTATTAAATTTACTTTAAAATATTTAACTGTGTTGAATGACAATATCATACTAAATGTTAGTAAGACAGCATGGCTGTTATCTAGATATTATAATGAAAATAGTTGGGTAAGATAATGCATATATAAATACACCAAAATGATCAACTTGAACAATATCTAATATTATATAAGTATTAAGTAAAATGTTTACTATTTTAGTTTTATTTTAATAATACTGTATTATTATTATGACTTTTTCGATATCCCTAGATTACATTTAAAGAAAAACAATATTGGCATTACCAACATTCACTAGTGAATGTTTATAAATGCTACAAATTTAATCAGTATACAATCATTTACTAATGACTGGTGTACGACAACATTAACCGGTGACTGTCAGCATTCACCAACTGTGGAAATTCTTAGTAACATTTAAATTCAACAAATACATTAAAAAGAAAAATTATAACGTGTACATTTGTATTAATTTATAAATATCATTCTGTTAGAACATAGGTATATTGTTTTATCAAAGAGCTGAACAATATTCTTATTATGGATTTGTTTTCTTCATACTGATGGGAGTTATATACATGGGGAATCATATACACTTTACACTTTATAAACACTCTGATTAGACATGCATATACAAAATACAACCTCTCCTTCTTTTTAACCACTAGTTTTTTTTTTTCATTGTTTATCATAAATTTTAATAATCAAACCACTTTCTTAAATGGCAATTTAAATTATTTTATATTCAATATGTCAATTTTATATTGATTTTCACAATACTTATTAAAATTGTAATAGGCACATAATAAGCTCCGGTTTCATTATTTTCTATCATTAAGATAAACATTACTTTATGGCTTCATATCCAAATATATTGAATAAATTTAAATTTTCATGTTTCTATATCAACTTAGAAAAGTGATTTGAGAAAAAAAAGTTGTATCTAAGTAACAGTAAAATTTCTGACTGCATGAAAATGTTTATTAAAAAGTAGATTATAAAACTGTATGTCTACATATATACTTTTTCATATAACCTAAATTAAATAAATATCCTTTACTTTTTATTAAAAGATTGAAATTACGTTGTTGGATCAGCCCATAGTTGCTAGAACATGACTCTCATTATCCGATTCGTCTGAAGAATTCTTCATGTGAGAATCGGCTAAAACTTTTATGGAATGCAAGTATGCAATATGAAACCATTATAAATTGGCAGTCAATAAAAACTTGCCAATATTATGATAGTTTTTTTTTTCTACAGTTACTTTGAATATTGCATTGCAATGAAGAAAACTATTTTGTTATTTTTTTTCTATGTATTTTTTTTTTTGACTTAATATAACCTAATACCTAATGTGCATTTACTTAACTTTTTACTTGTTATAAAAAAAATCCCTTATTATTAATCAAAAAAAGTTGATCAAATAAAAATGTTTTTCTCCGAGCATTTTTTTATTTATAATATATACAAAATAATGATTAATAAGTGGTAACATAATATTAATTTGAATTATTGTTTAAAATTAATTGAATAACCACCGGTATTTGGGTCTTGGTTGACTTGAAAATTTTGAGTCGATAAACCAAATGGTTTTAATACTATATTTCCCAAATCTTTAAGTTTAGCCATCATTTCGGTTTTCAATTTTTCGTTACGTTCATTTATTTTTTCTTGTAAAACCTATTTCCAAAAAGAATTAACAAATTACAGCAGTGATAATAATTTAAAAATTGTATTAAAAATAGCATACTCTTGCATTGTAAGCTGCTTCGGTATAATTGCGATCAATTTCAAGCACTTTTTTGAGATCCTCTAATGCTTCATCAAGTTTGTCATTGCGTTCAAATAATTTAGAACGTCTTATATATGCCTTTAAATAAACTGGATCTAATTCTATAGCTCGAGTACAATCTTGAATAGCACTTTCTATATGCTTTAAACAAATTAAATAAAGTTTTAATTAAAAAAAAATCATACTTTATGATTTTTTTTTTACTCATATCAGGTGCATACAACAGTAACATAATATAGGTATATAATTTAAACAAAATATTCAATAAAAACATACAATAGTGGATTTAGCAGCTGCTCGATTGGAAAATAATATAGCCCTATAGTTTGGGAACATTAGAGGACAAATACGTAATGCTTCTGTATATATTTTAGATGCTTCTTCATGTTCTTGATTCTTAAATTTAGTATTACCTTCATTTTTCAAGCTAAGAGCTTTTTGTAATAATTCCTAAAAAAATGAAAAATTGTTTATTTATTACCTATTTTAATACGATTTTAAGATTTTTTATTTTATTTTGTTATTTAGTAAACAAAGTTTAAAATTATGTTATAGTAAATATTGTTGGTTATTAGTAGGACAAAAAACTTCCTTTATGTCTTAAAAAATGTATGCATTTATGCCTAAACAATTATTAAATATACATAAATGCGCTAAATATTTTATTTTCCCACTAAAATAAAATATATTAGAAAATTCAAATAAATAGGTATTTATTTATTTATTTTTAATAACCTATCTTTTAAAAATTGCCTTTAAACAAAAAAAAAAGCAATAATTCAATCAAAAGTGCATATTTTATTTATTATTAAAAAATTATTAAGTTCTTACCCAAAATGAAGAATTGTATTATATGGCCATGTACATTTCAAAAATGAACAAATATTTGATACATTTTTTTTCTAATTTCAATTTGATTATATTAAATATTGCATACGTAAAAAATAGAAATGTAACAAAATATTTACTAATATGGAAAATGAAAATAATGTCTACATTAATTAGCTACCTATATTTTGAATGGTTATTGAAAAACTTGTATACTTCTATAAGTTACTGGCCCAAGTAATAACTTAAAAAGAAAATATATAGATATGTATGTTTGTTTAAAATATTATAAAAAAACTTGTAATTGTGAACAATTATTTTTACAATAATAGAATGCAACAAAAGACCAATGTATTAAAGGTTAATTAAAGAGTAATACTAACTCGTTTTTCTTCTTCTGATAAATTCTCATCTCTTTCTTTAAGTAGATCGTCTTCAATATAATCTACATCTCTTATTTCTGTTTCGTCTTTTGAATGTGAATCAGCCTCTGTATCTGATTCACTAAAAGAGTGAGTTTCGTCATTACCAAACGAATCAGTTTTAATAGCTGAGTCTTTTAAATTCTTAGTGAGCTCTTCTATAACTTCTTCGTTTGAGGGAATTTCGTTTTTTCTATCCGAAGACATTTGTAAAAATTTATGTACACTTAATGGATTCACGTACGTCAATTTATGAACACGAATTGAGTTCTATTTCCATTTGCCTAACGCCAATACAATATTATTAATGCAATAATTCGGTTAATCCTTGGTTGAAAATATTAATTATTGTATCCTATATGAAATCTAAGAAAACATACTTTGTGTATGCAATGTTAACAAATAACTTATAATATAGGAACTAGTATAGTGTTTAAGGTACTTGAAATTACGATTGTCCAATGACATGTGTTATCAAACAAAATATGTTATCATCATAAAGTCTATGTATTGGGGTGGGGTCACTTTTCCCGAAAACATAGCCTTAATTGATATTATATCAATAATATATTATTTGAACAATGATTTTATAAATATTAATTCAATGAGAGAATTACGGCGTGAACTATTTTATTCTGGTTCAGAGGTTTGTACTACAAAGCATCTCGCTACAAGATAATTTTCGATATCTAAACTTACATATCGCGTACATGGGTGGTTGTTAATATTACTAAATAAGCTGTGTGCCCCTCTTCGATTATAAGTTACCATTTTAATAACTATTTTGGAATTACCTAGAGACCCGGCGGGAGCCATTTGCTAGCTTTGTATTATGCTGATATAACCAATACCACCGGTTCGATAGTGGTAAGTGTTATCTACATTTTATTTTCGTCCAGTGGCGTAGATAAGGAGGGAGTTTATGGGATTTAAACTCCCCAGAATGAAAAAATAATAGTTTGGTTTGCAAAGTTCTCTAGAATTTAGATAGGTACGTAATGGACAATGGTTGATCTTTTTTTATATTTCCTCTTAATAGGTACTGTTGCCGACCGGCGACCGCAATTTTATGAGGGTAGTTTACAGGTGATATTTAGGAACCGTTTCAAAAGATTGGTAATGATCGGACATATTCTAGGCTAATTTCCTTGAAAGGGATTTAACGGTGTCACACTGTGTGTGAAATAAAATGTTGTCCGTGGTATTTCCTTCTATTTTTCCTAGGCCGTCAAATTGTTTGCCCGCTTTATTGCGTTATACGTCATCTTTTATTTCTTTTTTAGCGCCTTTTAGTTTATTTTCCTTTGTGCGAATGTACTTATTTATTGTCTATCTAACGCCTACATATGAATGTTTATGCATTTTGGGAAGCACTGGGCTTTCTTATCAAATATTGCTAGCGAATGTATGTAAATATTGCACTCAGTAAACTGTGAATTTTACCGAGTGACACCAGAAATTGATAAATTATATGTTATTCAGTTAGGTTCGCTAGTAAATGGTATTAACTATTAATTTTATTTATATAAACCATAGTTGATAAATGATCTATACCTATGGAAAACTTTAAACAATTATGTTATGACAATAAAGTTATATTAGCACCTATGGTTAGAATTAATACACTACCTATGCGTTTGCTAGCTTTGGATTATGGAGCGGATATTGTTTACACTGAAGAATTGATCGATCATAGACTAATTAAATGTTCTCGCCACGTAAATGGTAATTAAATAAATTCATAAATTAAATTATATAGTGTACTATAAACAGTTATTAATTACTGTAAATAAATATATAAAAATTAATAAATTAATACTTCTTGAGTATTATGATAAGTGAATTATATGACCGATTTTGAATTAAAAATCCATCAACCGATATATCACAGTCCAAATGTAAAATGCGACTGAATATAAAAAATTAAATGTAGGAATTCATAAAAAAAAATTACACAAATTGGTCGTTTTACATCTCTAGAAATAATTTATTTTAATAGAAGAGATTATTTAAAATGAGTTATTATTAAACATAGTTATGTTAAGAATTATAAACTATTTGATTATTATTTATTATATAAAATGTATTGATATAAGATATTATTTTTAAAATCGGTTTGTACATTTAAAATATTAAAATTATTTTCTTTATTTCATTTTATGTATGTAATTCTTCTAAAACTGAATTAATGTAAATGTTTTTTTGGGTATTTAATATCTCTAAGTTTGTATTAATATTAAAGCCTTTATTATAGTTATTTTCTAAAACATGTTTAGTGAAATTTGAGTTTGGGGTAGTCTTTTTTAATTTTATTTCAGAAATGTGTTCTTTATATCTTATTTTAAAATTTCTATTTGTCTTATCTATATAAAATTGATTACTGTTACATTCAAGTTTATATATACTATCGTTTTCAAAAGAAAGGAGGGTTTTCGTGAAGTTTTTAGTTCTAGTGTTTATATGTTTGATTAAATTATTATTAGTCTTAAAATTGATTTTTACATTATTTGTATTATTGTTCAGAATTTGAGCCAATTCATTAGACATATTTTGATATTCCATACTACAATAGTTAACAACATTATTCATTCATGTATTTATTTTTTATTTATATATTTATTTACGAGTATTAATCATTTTAATAATTTTGTTTTTACTTTATTATTTTATTATTAATTATTAAATATGTTTATTATTATTTTAGATACATTACAAAGTATTGATTTTATTGACAAAAGTAATGCTACTGTAGTGTTCCGTACTTGTTCACGTGAAAAATTGCATGTTGTTCTTCAAATTGGTACTAGTGACCCTGAACGAGCTGCTAAGGCAGCACAAGTAGTGTAAGTACAATTACCACCAATAGTACATTTAATTTCTTATTTATTTAATTATCATTATTAGAGAACAAGATGTAGCAGGAATTGATATAAATATGGGTTGCCCAAAAGATTTTTCACTCAAAGGAGGAATGGGAGCGGCCCTTTTATCTTGTCCTGACAAAGCGTGTACAATTCTTTCTGCAGTAGTTTCAGCTGTTAGTATACCTGTCACATGCAAGATTCGAGTGTTACCAGATATTAATGATACTATTGAATTGTGTAAAAAATTAGCTACTACTGGAATAGCTGCAATTGCTGTACATGGTCGTACTGTTAAAGAAAGACCCAATCATCCAAACAGAAACCATTTCATTAAAGCTATATCTGAAGCATTAGATATCCCAGTTATTGCCAAGTTATTATTAATTAGATATACAAATGTATTATGTTTAAGTAGGTATGTCCTAACAAATAATAATGTTTGTTTTAGTGGAGGGTCAAAAGAAATTGAAACATTTGAAGATATTACAAAGTTTAAAAATATAACTGGTTGTTCCAGTGTTATGATAGCCCGTACAGCAGAAAAAAATTGTTCAATTTTTAAACGCGATGGGAAATTAGAATTAGGTACCATAATAAGAGATTACTTGCACCATGCTGTAGACTATGATAATGTAGCTCCAAATACAAAGTACTGTATTCAAAATATGCTACGAAATATTCAAGAAACTGAGCAAGGAAGACATTTTTTGGAGTCTACATCCCTACAACAAATATGGTTTGTTTAAAGACAAAAATACCTAGTTAACACATTGACTACATATGTCTTTGCAGTTATCACTCAAATGTGTACATAATTTTTTATTCCTTATCATATTAGTTATTTTAATTAATAATTAAATATCATTCAGCCACACGCAGGGAATAGCAAACTATTTACACCATAATATGTATTATGTTTATTGGACGTCAAAAGGTGTTGAAAGTGTTGCTAAATGATCCTTCATTCTTATGACATCAATTAGTCTATACACAGTTAATCTGTTAATAATTTATACTAATTCAAATTTAAATTCTATATAATATAATATGATTAACAAATTGTTCTGTTCTATGGTTTTACTTTTTACATCAATTTTTTTAATTTTATAGAAAATATTGCTTGTAACACTATCTGTGTTGCTATTTTTATCTAAGCCCAGTACAATTTAGATATTTTATTACATTTTGTGTAATGATATACCATGCTAGTTTTATATGCCATGGAATATTAAAACTACTAAATTAGCGTTGATGAAATGTGTGAGACGGGGCTACACAAATTAGACAGCTTTTTGTCATGCATGGTATATATTTACCTGAGTATAAAAGTTGTAATATACATTTAAATCAACTGCCTACATAATTTTTTGAGTATTTTTTATTATTTTTTAGTGACCTTTGGGATGTAGGCGATTACTGTCGTGAGAAAACAAAGACAATGAATTGTCTTCGTTTTGAAGAAAGAGATATTGCATGTAATGATCAAAAACGAATTAAACCAAATCCTATCGAAGAAGAATTGAATGATGTTAATAGTTTAAAGTGTATGTATATAAGGGCATTATATCCTAGACCAGAGGATTTACCAAAAACAAAATTGTTAAATTGGTCAAAAAAACACAATAAACCGTTGCCAAAATATCATACAGAACAATTTGAAAAACTTTTTAAAAGTACTGTGACATTTGATAATAAAAAATATTCTTCAACTTTTTGGTAAGCAAATGCAAATGTAACAATTTTTATATGTTTATTCATAGTTTTCCAAATTTGAACATCTTTGTTTTTTCTAGGGAGAAAAACAAACGGTGGGCTGAACAAGGTTCTGCAATTGTTTGTTTATACTACTTAAATATTTATGATATTGACTATATGAAAATAAATGGCATTCTTGAGTAGTACCTACAATGTTATTACCTGTTTCCATATTACTAAATTAATTAATTTTATTTAAAACAAAATAAAATTTATTTATTATATTTTTTTATAGATATTTAATTATTAGATACTGATTATACCAAAGACATTATTGGTTTTTCTAAGATGTGTGGCTCTTTCCAGGAACATTTTTAAGCATAGTAAAAATACTCCTTGCTAATCAAAAATTATTTTAAAAAAAGTTTGATTATACAAAGTTTAAATGCCGAGATTTTTATAATTTTCTACTTTTTCAAAATAATTATGTTCATATAATATATAAGAACTAAAAAAATATCAAATACCTAAAAGTAGCTCAAAAAGTTTTGCACATTTTAATATGTATAAAATAGATGTAATTTGATATATATTCTGTGGATATTGTATGTCTATTATTATTTAACCGAATTACAAAAATAATCAAAAACAATGATGTTCCAATAGGGATGTCAGTACAGTTAATACTAATCTTGGTAACAATCAAATGGTGATGGGTAATTTTTATATTCCAACTTTAGTAATTTTGTAACCCAATAGAAGTACTCTATTTTAAAAAATTAAATACACTAATTGATAATAAATCAACTAAAAATCTACACAATTCAACTACCAACAGTAACATAATGTGTTCATTAAAAACCATTCAGAAAGGTCATACCAATTAAAGTGTATTATACTATTATTAGCTCCTACACAAAAAAAAATTCTAGGACTATTCATTCTTAATTTTGTATGAACATAGAAAATCATGTCATTTAACGTTTTAAATTTGTTGTGTTTCATAGTGAGTTGTGTGATCATCAATTTAATTTATACAACTATTTTGTTAGATGTTTATATTGGTTTCAAGTCGCTAATCTTATAGCCTATGTGCATATCTGGCTAACTATACTAATATTACAGTTACTTGAATATAAATTTTTATTTATAATTAATTATCAATTTTTTAATGGTTTACAAATATTGAAAATGACTTAATGCACATACCTACCTTATCTATTTTTTCTTAAACAGATCACTTAGATATAAGTCATTATAGACCTGATGGCTAAATACCCTTAAACAGATTATGTTGTGTATTAGGTTCTAACAAACAGTTGATTCAATTTTTTTTTTTTTTATAACTTCAATATAATGATAAAATGTAGCCAAAAACTGTATTTTACTGTTGGACATAATATAATATAATAATCAATAAGAGTAGGTATTACTAACCACTATAAAATTAAACATTTAAAACTGGAGTTTTACGTAATGTTTTTACTGAAACTATGCAACACTAATTAGACGAGTTTTTTTGGTGATTATATTTGTCAATAAAATTATTTAGACACTTACTAAAATTTTGATTGTATAAAAAACATAATATTTCTAGATTAAGAATATTTTGTACAGAATGATGTTTTAAGAATATATTGAGATGTTAAGAAATTGTGCAAAACTTATACATTTAAAAAAAAAAATACAAAAATATTTGTAATCTTCAGGTTTCAACCACGGAATCTGTGATTTGAAGGAAAAAGTTTACCAGTTAACTTAGAACAGTGAAAATTGAAATATTTTATTTCATAATTTATTAATATATGATGCATACAATTTGAACTTTTACTTGTTTTCTTTAATATTTGTATTTATGTTTCAAGTACACCGGACGCAAGGTACAGAGTACTATAAATTATAATATACAGAGGTGTTTTTAAATTTTTATTAATTTTCAACAATTAAATTTGACTTAATAATCTTATACTTTTATTACCTTTTTAGGTACCTACTTTTATTTGTATTTCCCAGTCCCTAAGTCTTTTATGAATTTGTATGAATATTGTATAATTTAAAATAAAAATTATTACGTATTTAAAAAAAATATTTTTATGAAGTTATAGATCATTAAAATGCATGAATTAATCCTAATAATAAATAAATATACTTATCAGAACAGAAATATGATTTATTTAATTTTTAATTCAATATTTTCTTGAAATTTAATTAATTGCCTATCTAAATGTATAAACAGATAAGTTGTATCTATCATAAAACAAAGTATCAATCAGACTTACAAACTAATTTTATAGTATCAATAAGGTTAGGTAGACATATCAACTATAATATCTATTTATGTTTATTATACCTTTATGAGAGATTAAATTACAAACGGTCATTATTTCAATATTTGTTATACCAAGTCATTTGCATATCAAATTGAACTGTGATAATAAGGATTTATTATTTATGCTTAGGAACAACAAAATAATGTGAATATAGTTTAGTTTCAAACCATAAAGAAAGGAGTCGTTTTATTATTTAACAGTAAAAATGAATTGGATTTGTGTATGTATGTTTTGTTTGCTAATCATTTTTGTTCTTTCCGATTCTCAAAAACATGTAAGTATCAAGTATTTTTCAGTCATAAAATGTAAAATTATTAAAATTAAGTAATTAAAATAAAAGTGTAAAATTAAATTTGTATTCATGAATAAGTATAATAAAATACTTATAATATAAGTAAGAACAATCCCTCGAGATTAATTACTTAAGGAAATATGGAGGTACTTATTTAATTATTTACTTAGGTATCTAATTGAGTACTTTATCACATTCCCTCCCCTCACTACCTCATTTCATAATACATTTTCAAAATATTACCTAATAGATATGAATAATACTTAAGTAGAAACCTACAATAATGAATGAAGTAATGCATACCAATACAAAATTGATAACCTGTCTTAGATAGCAAGTAGGTACTTACTATACCCAATTGTGAAGATAGGGATTTTTTTTTTTATCCATTTATTGTACTAAATACTATAAAAAAAATAGTATAGGCGGTAGGTACTTGATACTCAAATAATTAGTTTTTAACCAATTAAAGGTAAATTTTGAATTAAATAGTAAGACTCTTGATAAAAGATACCACTTAAAAGGGGGAAGCCCCACAAGTTTTTCATTGGAAACAAATTATGGAAAATGATGAAAGATCCCAAAATTGTTGCCTCCCCATAGATATTTTCTGGCTACGTGCTTGTACACAGTATAGTTTCAGAATAATAAATACAAATATATTTGTACTTATAATTTTAGTAACTATTAGACATTGGTAATAACTGATGAGTAATGACAGTAATTAGTATGGATACTATTATATATACCTATTTTTATTATTGACATTCAATAGTCTTAGTTTATATAGGTAAAGAAAATAAATAGCATAGTCATTCATTTTACTCAGGCGATACCAAATTTGTTTCATCCATATTTTGACCAGTGCATGATTAAAATTAGGTCAGGAGCCAATCGGTGCTCGAATTGGAAAAATAAAAGTTGAAGGTCTTTGGAACTTAAGAAATTTAACGTCATTTGTTTTATTTCATTTAAATTGTAATGACCGGGTTGGGTGCAAGAAGGGCATTTTCACGGAAATGCCCTTTTTGCTTAAAATATTTTTTTGGACTCTGACTTTTATACCAGTGGTATAAACCGGTTGGTTCAACCGGTGGGTCGCTATAAATGTTAGTCGCGTTATTATTCTAGTCATATTTACTTAACCGTTAAAAAGTTTTTTTTTATTTTTATTCAGTTATAACAGTACTACTACAGAGTATTAAGTAATTTTATATTTTTTTTTTTTTGTTTTTCTACAAACGTTTTTCTTTATGTATGCCTTATATGGGTCGCTAATAATTTACGCCTAAAAAAATGGGTCGTGAGTCCAAAAAGGTTGCTTTATACTATATTTGTATGCAATTAGTTAGATAACCTTGTTATTTCTGGTTGTAAATTAGTAGGTTTGGTAAAAACTGTTTCTAAATTATTATTAGTAGTCTCGTGTTTTCGTTGCAATGTGTTACACTTCGTGACTATTAAGTATTATGCCGCGTTCACACCAATGTAACATGTTATACAATACAAAATATATGTTATATGTAACAAATGTTATAATAACATGTACGTCCACACCAAATTGCAATATTTTTATATTTATCAGTTGTTGACATCATGGCGACCCATGATAACATTACTATTGCAGTAGCAGTGTGCGTAATTTTAAATTTAAATAAAAATAAAAAATAAAATTTTGGGTTCGCCCCCTTTATTAATGAATAGAAAAAAGTATAATGGTAGTAATCCTTTAGATGATTTAGGACGTGGTGATTCCTTGTCCGGTGAACAGAACATTGATAGGTACTTAAATAAATATATAAATAAATAAACTTTATTACATTATTTCAATACACTATTTATTACTTTATTACAATTCTTTAATCTCCCTGTACCTTTGCTTGAAATGAATCAAATATTTTATATGTTATTTAATTTTTTTTTATATTTTCCATCATCAGTAGAAAACAAATTTTGTTCTATAACACTGTTATATAACAGATGCTATATAACATTTTTATTAAATTTATACAACATGTTATATAACTTTGTTATAAAACACTGTTATATAACAATTTTACTTAGGTGTGGATGCGGCATTAGTCATTTAACATTTTTGTATTTTTGTTTATTAACTAATAGTTTATTATTTATTTGTTTATTTATTATTATGTTCTTATTATTCAAAAGTTATGCATAAATTAATAAAATTCAAGTTCTTTAATCATTTTAATTGAAATAGAATAGGTAATTACTGTTTGATGCAAGAAGGGCATTTTCATGACCAAATATCTTTTTTATTTAAAACTTAGTGGACACAAAGAAATACATAACAAAGACATAATTATTTTCTTTAAGATTCAATCTTTTATATGACACAAATTTTATAATTATGTAAGTAGATTTAAAAGAGTGTCACACATTTAAAACTTTAACTTCGTTTATCTCAAAACACGTTTTTCAAGAAAACGGCTTTCTTGCACCCAGCCCCTTAATTATTGAACTTTACTTAACCTATGGGAGGCTTTCCCTCCCACACTAATTTTTAAACATACCTATCTAATTCAAAATTTCCGAAAACAAATAATAACACTACCTACCGTGGGGTAACTTTTTGTTTACATAATAAATACTTAATGATTAAGTATATACTACTATGATATGTGTTTTTGTTTTATTTTCTGTGTGTGAACCACTTTTCTACCATAAATCTTGCTCCGATCATCAGCTTTAGAAATGTTAATTTTTATTAAAAATTATTGGCTCGTTGGTGCAATGAGAAGAATATTTTTTGATTTTCTTTGTAGTACCTAATCTTAACTTAAAAAACCTAAGAAAAACGTTGGAAAAACTTTTAATTATTACCTACATTAGCACTTGAACGGTTTCTTTATTATATTTTATTTATTCAGAAGAGTATGTAAATTTTACTGAATACTTATATAGATATAGTCTTTTGAATACACTTTTTTTCAGACATGGAACAATTTTTAAATCATTCTGGAAATTTTTCAGTTATAACTTTAAAATGTATTGTTTTAGTAAATTGCAATTCGTGGAAAAAAAAATTCAACTTAATGTAGTAATTTTTTTTATATGTGCTTTAAATTCAAATTTTAATGAATATTATAAAATTTTAGAATATAAGAATTACGTAAAAATCACGGCCCAATGGGTGAGAGGGGTGATTACTCTGGAGCCCTCCCTCTCTTGTATCTGCCACTGCGTTCCACTTCAAACAACGCTAAATTTCTAAAAAATTAGTTTTCGTATTCGCTCCCAATTCGAGCACTGAGGCCAATGGATGCTTTTTTTGAATGGCTATTTTTTATGATTTTTAATAGCGTACATACATGTTCTTACATACCATATAGGAGGATATTCGAGATCATGATCCCTTCCCAAATTTGAAATTTTTTTCGAATCATACGTAATAATTTATATTGCTTACATCAAATAGCAGTATATTCCTTAAAAACTATAAGTAAGTATACTTATAGGTACCATATTTTTGTGTTTTACTCTTTTAAATCTAGCGTATATGGTAGTGGAGAAGCTATAACTTTAGATTCGGAGTTTTTTTTTTTTTTTAGACCATAAAGCTTATGGCTTTATAAAGATGTTTATTTTTTATATTTTTTTTTCTGTGGACAACTTTTCTACCAGAGCTCTTAATCAGATTGTGATAAGTGACTCAAAAGTGTAGCACCTTTTCTGAAAGGAAAATGGTGTGGGGTGGTAGGTACTTTAGAGAGGCCATTTTTTGATTTTATCTGGGGTTTTATCAAAAATGTGAAAAACCGAAAAAAACGGAGGAAAAACTGGAACATGTAAGAAATGTAAGTAGGTATTAGTTAAAAATATTACGGCCTTCTTTTTTCCTGTGGACAACTTTTCTGCCAGCAATTTTGCTCCGACTTATAACGATAGTACTTTTACTGAAAGGAAATCTGACTTGGAAGGTACATTAGGAGGTCCATTTTTCGATTTTCTCAAGATTTTCCCTCGAAAATGTGAATAACCAGGAAAAAATGACGTGGGAAAAACGGGGAAATCGGTACATTAAATAAATATTATTAAAGAAAATATATAATGCTTATTTATTTATTTTACTATATTATGAGATATATATATTGTTGATAAAACATCACTATAAACTGAGCTCCGCTTAGAATAGTTTTTTTGTTAGCAATGGTTTATCGTTGCTTACAAGTATAGATTAAATTATCTATAACATCGGGCTTCACCCGTCCCCATTATCCTAGGACGTCTTTTTTTTTTATTTTAAAACCTAACTTACTACCATTTGTTTGTTTTTTTTTCTATTTCTTTGATCAACAAATCCATTTTGTCACTTTTTTAAAGTTTATAGATTTTATACTATTAGTTTTAAATTAAAATGTCAGTCTGCAGTTTTATAAATTGTTTTATTGACATTAAAAAATAAAACTATTACACAAGTAATTAGTAAAAATCGTACAATCTGAGTTTCTACCACTGCATAGTGCATAAATTAAATAATAATAAATATAATTATACAAAATTTAGTTTGCTACCTCTAAAATGTACATTAAATTACTTATAACAGTGGCTGCACCCGACCTCATGGGGGGGGGCGAAATAATTAAATTTAATATTAATGATTGGTAAGAAAATAAGGACATACTTTGCACGATGGGTGGACCACTGTTAAAGTGGAGAAGTTGGGAAGTTAAGATACTGAGGGAAATTTAATGTACCTTAATAAATTTAAGTATTGCCAAAAAAAAAAAATTTTGTGTGGAACTCGGTTAACAGTATTGCTCAGGAGCGTCTTTAGGTAAATTTCATGGAGGGGGGCAAGCAGATTTTTTTCTTGAATATCACCGCTTTGGTCAACAAAAACTTAAAACCTTTATGTCTGATGTTATTTAAACTTATATTAGCTTAGAAGACAGTAGATATATTATATAAATGTAGTAAAACAGTACAATTATTTAAAAGTTAAATGTATTTTTTCACACTAAATTAATAATAATTAATATAATAATAATATGAACGACAAAAATAATAATAATAATAATTAATAAAAGTTAGATGATCAAGTCCAAAATACTTTTATTTTAAACAGCGTTTTGCAAGCGGTTTGATTAACAATATTTTCTATATCAATATTTTCATTTCGATGAATATTTAAAAGTGATAAGCTAGTTAGTCTCTGCTCAAAATTTTTCTTTTACTATAAAGTACGAATTTTAATAAAGTTTATGTTATATTCCCAAGCATTTTTGTTTGGTCCAACAATTTTATCCACAGAGTACCTATCAAATAACATTTTCTACATTCCCAACAGATTATTATCAAAATAAATAGTGACATAGGTTTTCTTTTGTTTATTTTTATGTTATTTTGACCATATGAGAAAAAATACGACTTTTATACACCTTTTACATTAGGTACTACTTTGCTGAGAAAGATTTTTTCGTTGCATAAAATATTTAAACTAAATTACTCTGTATATCCTATAACCTTCCTAGCTTTTCACCTGCAACAGTAAATTCTATATTCATGTATTTGAGTTTGATACATACAGGGCGTTGACGGAAATTAAACATTTCAACACCAAAATGTATTTTAACTAAAACGTTATTTATCTATAGAATTTTTAAAGTAGGTTGCTATTCAAAACTCAATAGTATGTATAATAGTTTCACTCCCAAAGATAACGGTAATGTAAAATTTTAGAGCTATTTATTTTGGGTGCCAGTTAAAATTGCCAAAAGAAAACTGCAAAAAATATACAGTGAAAATAAAAACAATAAAAATATTATTTTCGTTATATTTTTTTAAACTTACAAGATAAAAAACATCATCACATAAAAACATTAAAATCAAAATACTATATAAAATTAAATTTAAATTTGATATTTTTCCTAAACTAAAAATTATAGGCGACACCTCTTAGGTATTCAAGTCTGTTCATATTTTCGTAGTCATCGGCTAATTCTTTAAGTGTATCCCTTATTCGTTTTCTGAATGTTTCAATCGTACCCGCTATGTACTGATTTATTTTCATGTCGTTTAAACTCTGTTCCTTTTGAATTGCATCAATAAATTTCCATATTTTTGAATGACATGAACTCAATAAATTATTAAAGCCTCTATGCCACCCTTCAACATAATTATTTGTTCTAGGTAACCCAGATATAGTAGATGTAAAGCAGTTCCACAGTGAAATAGGAAATCTGGGGTTTCTTCTTTTACGTCTATTTGGACGACCGATCCATGTATCCTCAAAATAGGAAATAAATGGTTCTAACACGTCTTCATTATTAATGTAATACGCACTTTCACACAATGTCTCAAATGCGTCAATTACGTGATTTTCCGGAACAAAAGCCAAGGCAGACATGTAACGGACTTGCAATGAAAATTCTGAGTCTGCTTTATATTTTTTTACCATCCTGGAAATAGTTTGGATTTTTCGCCAAACACATTGTGTTTGATGAAAAAAAACAACCATTTTGTTCGGTATTTGGAAATTGTATTTGAAATGCGTTTAATGAGTTTTGTTCAAAAACAGTCATTATTGTTTAAGTATTTAAAAGAATATTGTTTTATATTTAATTTTCTTTTAAGATGATGTGACACATTATATAACATATTTAATAACTTATATAATAACATAATATATTTAATAACTTATATATTAACATTACATATTTAATAACTTATGTGATGTCTCGTGCTTATCACAATCTTATGATAATCTTATCATTACAACAAATATTATGTGTTTTTATTGCCAAAAAAAACCTTTCCTACAAACTTTGTGTTTTATCTGGCATTAAAGCGAAAACTACTGGTATTACCAAATTATGCTTTATAACATGTATCGTGTATACCTGTGTAAATAATAGAGGACATGACTTAAAAGTTCCATTTGCAAACCAATGATCAGATTTAGACGGTAAATTTAAATTCTCTTTCGTAGCAAATACTATTTACTTGTCGTATTCTACACAAAGTGCGTTTTATATAACTTACTGGAGGGACAGTTTCGTGAACTGCTTGTGAACATAATGTTGACGCTTCTGAAACGATTTGATGTGGATTATCTTGAAATGATAAAGCTCGAATTTTCATTTTGTCTATACAAATACGTCGTTCAATTTCTAAATTCGATATGGTATGTTCATTAGGGTCTTGAACAATTTCTTTGTTTTTTAAATTAAGGCGTGATTTACATAGGCTTTCATTACATCTCCCATACATGGTAGATTTATATTTTTTATCAAACCTATACAGATAACCATAATATTTTAATACATTTTTGTTTTTTGACTTTGAATAAACTTCATTACGATTGAATTTACTGCACTTATGAAACGTTTGAACATGGCAACGGACGACTCGGTAATGGTATTATTATTTACTATGATAAAGCTTGACAATGCTTATCTTTATTACGTGATCTAAGACGCAAAAGTACAAAGTTATATTCCAATAACCTTGCTTATCCAGTATTATTATTACTTATTATATTATAAAGGAATACTTACTAATGAAAATAATTTCTTACTTTTCGCTATTATGTTTTCACTGTTAAAACGTCTCACGATTTTTACTTTCCCGATATTTTTTTTACGATTTACACATGAATACATTTATTTCATAAGTTGTTGAAAAATATATGACTACATCGTGGATTTGCGCAAATATTTTATTTAATTTTCAGACAAACGAACGAACATTTATTATAGATTATGAAAAAAATGAATTTCTTAAAGACGGCCAAGTATTCCGTTATGTTTCTGGTTCATTACACTATTTCCGAGTTCCCCAACAATATTGGAAAGATAGAATTCAAAAATATAAAGCTGCTGGGTTAAATGCTATAACAACGTGAGTACATAATTATATAGAAAGTATTACTTATTTCTATTTTACAATAATCATATGTACTTATATAAACATCATCTAATTTATTATATTAGATTATTAGAAACATGAGTTAGTACCTATTGTATTGTTTTGAAATAAACAACCCAACTAAAATCTTTTTTTTTGATTTTATATTTTTCCAGCAATTATGATTCCCCCACCCCCTCAAAAAAAAAAAAGTTTTCAATAACATTTTCCAAACATAAGAATTTATACTTTTACTAGATACCTATATACGTGTATACGAGATGTGACTATTAAATAACAAGACTTTCATTCTAAAAACTTTTTATTAACAATTTTTAACTTTCTATATATTCTCTTTGATTTAATGTATCGCTTCATTTGTATTTTCTTTTGATTGAAACAGTGTTGAAAATCTTTTTCATGTAATGCCTTCAACACCTGTCGATTTGTTTTTACAGTTCCAATTGACTCGAAATGCGTCGCTTTTACACGTTTTTTTAATTTTAAGAGCCAAAAGTTGCACAGAGAGCGAGATCTGGTGATTATGGAGTGATGTTGTAGCACTAAAGTTCGATTTTTAACCAAAAACTGCTTTATAGATAAAGAGATAAAGCATTATGAAGGACTGCGTTGTCTTGATAATCCATGATTTGTTTTCCCACAATTCAGGCCGTTTTCTTCTTACTCATTCTGAGTGTTGTCAATACTTGTAAATAATAATGTCGATTTCTAGTTTTTCTCTGGGGTACATTCAATCATTATTACACTATTTACACCCTTGATATCATATTTTTAATGAACATGGGC
Organism: Cinara cedri; assembly: GCA_902439185.1. Taxonomy (NCBI): domain Eukaryota; kingdom Metazoa; phylum Arthropoda; class Insecta; order Hemiptera; family Aphididae; genus Cinara; species Cinara cedri. The sequence goes on from CABPRJ010000950.1 coordinate 301,669, forward strand.
GACCCACATACGTTGTTCGTTTTTAACTTCAATACGACCCTCAAAAATGGCCACTCAAAAACACGTGTCCGTGTCGTAACAACATCTTTATAAATATTTGTCAACAAACGAAATCCTTCCATTTCAGATTTTCCAAGCTTCATTGGAAATTTTAAATTAATACACTTTTCAATTTTTTTAGTAAATAAATAAATATATCAATATTTGATCGCTTTATCGCTAGTCTTTGTTCTCAACATAAAAATCAACAGATTTCTTACACTAACCAGTGGATGAAATTAATTAGATGAACTTTGTTAGTGGGTACTAATGAATATCTAGTCCTACAGACCAAATCGTATGAGGTCCTATACTAGTCCTAAATTTTTAAATGTTAATTTAGTTAAAAATTAACAATTGTCTGTTATGTATTTATTTGGTGAAAAAAATAGTTTAAATTGCAATTCAAAAAAAAATTGTATATAGTTATGTAGAATGGAGTTTACATGAACCATATCCTGGCATATATAATTTTGAAGGCATAGCAGACTTGGAGTATTTTTTGAAATTAATCAAAGATGAAAATATGTACTTACTTTTGAGACCTGGGCCATATATATGTGCTGAACGAGACTTTGTAAGTTATTATTTGATATTATCAATAACAATAATAATAATATAAGTTCAACTTTTATTTGTAGGGTGGATTTCCATATTGGTTATTGAATGTGACACCTAAAAATAGTTTAAGGACTAATAATTTAAGTATGACTCAAAAAGTATTTATTTAATGTTAAATGAAAATAAATAATTATTCTGAAATTGTTTTATAATGATAAAATATTATAGTCTATGGTGGTATTGTTTATATAACTTTTACTTCTTGAACAAATCTTGATCTATATTCATTTTCATAATCTATGGTTTTGTTTTGAATTTTAATTTATTGACTTTAAAATTAATATAAAATTAAAAAGTTATTTATACAAAGAGTAGATATTTTTTTTCAATTATATTAGTTATAAATTTAATCTATTAACAATTATCATTGGTGATATTGTCTAATAAATTTTATTTTTAAACTATAAAATAAAATTTTAATTAAATCAAATTTTTAAAATTTGTTCTGTGCAATTAAACTATCATTTAATGAAAACTAATCCATTCCACCAAATGAAAAATTGTTTTTTCCTTTGCTTCTAACCTACTTTCACCATCAAGTATAATATACCTAGTTACAAGAATTTAAGTTTCTACTGAATATTATTTTTATAATAATGTGTTAAACATATGAACTTTTATAATGTAGGTTATACAAAGTATGTTTCAAAATGGTTTAGTGTACTTATGCCAAAAATTCAACCTTATTTATATGGAAACGGTGGGAATATAATTATGGTTCAGGTGAGAAAATATAGATTCTGTACATTAGCCTGAAAATAATATATTTATAATTTTTGGAATTTATAAATTTCATTAGGTAGAAAATGAGTACGGGAGTTATTATGCCTGTGATTCTGAGTATAAATTATGGCTTCGTGATTTGTTTAGGAGTTATGTACAGAATAATGCTGTACTCTATACAACTGATGGTTGTGGTGAGTCATATGTTCACTGTGGCTCTATTCCAGAAGTATATGCTACTGTTGATTTTGGAATTGGTTCTAATGGTCAGTATATACTTATGTAAATAAGATAGAATGAAAAACCAACACTTTTTTGATTAAATGTGTAATGTATTATAACATTATTCCTTAATCACCGAATAATAAACTTCATTAATAATACGAATATTAGTAATATTGGCCAGTAGTGCCAAGTGATGTTGATTTGTGTTACCTATTTGGTTTACTTTCTTACAGTATCATGGCTAAAACTTTTGAACTTTAAAGGAATTTTAATTTTTGGGAGTTCTTTTGCTGTAATTCGGTTATAAGTACACGTAGAGACTTACATACACATAGAGATTTGAAATTTAGTAAAAATATTTATATTGGACTTACTTAGGTAAAATATGGTAAAATTTTCAAAATCATCGGACAATTTTTTTTTTTTTATTTAACGTTTAGAAATCATATTTAAACGAAAATCTCAAAAAAAAAATTAAAATTATGTATTACCGAACTGCTCTCGGAATCGTATTTCGTCAATCAATGGTTTATCTGTACTTACAGATATAAATGAAATAACCTTATGTATCCTACCTTCTCAACTTCTCACCTACAACAGTGGCCGTACCCGTCCTCAGTATCAGCTCTTTTGTTAAAATTATTTCAAATTAATAGAAATCTTCAAATATTGGTATTTCTTTGTCAGTTGATTTACTTATTTTATTATCAAAAATACTTCAAACAATAATTTCAAATTTATGAGAACAAGATAAATTAAGTAATTTTTTTCAAAATATATACAAATTGTATACCAAAAATAATTACAAGATTAAGCTTAGGGCCACCCTAATATTGTAAATAAAGTATTCTAAGTATTACACTATTATAATTATGTATAGATTATTATAAAAGGTAATTACTAAAATTGTATGTTTTAGCTTCTGAATGTTTCAACTTTACAAAAATGGTTCAAAATGGAGGTCCATTAGTTAATTCGGAGTTTTATCCTGGATGGTTATCTCATTGGCAAGAACCACTAGCTGTAGTGCCATCTAATGATGTTGTGAATCAAGTTAAAATAATGTTGGCAATGAATGCTTCTTTTAATTTTTATATGTTTCATGGTGGAACAAATTTTGGATTCACATCTGGAGCAAACACAAATGACACTAAAAGTAGTGTTGGATATTTAGCACAGTTGACCTCATATGATTACAATGCTCCTTTAGATGAAGCCGGAGACCCTACAGAAAAATATTTCAAGATTAAACATGCTCTCAAAAAAGCAGTAAGTTGTCTGTACTAGTAAAGGTTACTTTTACACTATTATAATATTCATATTGGTAAATTTGTTCTATGTGTTTTACATGGGCATACAATATTAGATAAATAAAATATCAAGTACCATTTAGTATACTGTAATAGTGTATGAAAACATTTTATTAGGGTGCGGATTTATATGAATTTAAAATTCAAAATTATGTACTAATTTTTAACCAAACATAAAATTAAAAATATAAGATATATAAAAAAAAAAGAACTTTATAAGTTGGTAGGCCATTGTTTTAGGTGAGAAGTTGGAGAGGTAGGATATAGAGTAAAATTTAATGAATATCTGTATGCAAAAATTAATGATGGCTAACGAAAAACGATTCTTAGCAGAGCCCGGGTATACTTGTTTTGAAAGTTCATGATATTTACAATTTTTATCAAAATGTTATAATACAATTCTCATAAAAAAAGTGCCATAAAGTACGACTTATAATGAATCTCTTGTTAAGTTATCAATGTTTTCTGTTTTGTCTAACAATTTTATTTACAGCTACTTACCGAATAAACATTATGTAATAAAACAAGCAAAAGATGACTTTGACAAAATGAAAATATATAAATAGCTCAAAAATGACTAAACTGTTGCAAATTTTAAAAAAAGCAAATATAAGTTTTCTGTTAAAATTTTAAGTCTCTTCAAATATTTTCAACTGCATAACAATAAAAAACAAAATTGAAAATAATTTTGGACATTTTTCCATTTTTTCCACCTATTTTCCCAGTTATTATAAAAATTTCTGGGAAAATTAAAAAAATAACTTCCTCAAAGTACCATCCAGATAAAATTTATTTTTAAAAAAGATGCTACACTATAATATTGAAGCAAGATTTCTGGTAGAAAATTTGTATATCTATAAAAAAAAAAAAAAACCATTATAAAACCAATACATTACTGTCTTCGCTCAGAAATTAAAATGTTTCAATTCTTGATATAAATTTCAAAATAAGTACATATAAGTATAAAATAAAATTATATACATCACTAATTTTTTTTTAAAATAACTGAATATTTAATAAAGTATGTAAAAATATATAATATAAACCGTAGCTTAAAACAATCATATTGCCTTGCAACATACATACATTTTTGCCTTCTACATAGAATATTTTAATATTTGTTTAATATTTATTATTGATTTGGTTTTATTATTTTTGTTTAATATTTAGAACTATTTGGACACAAATTATATTTCACCCATACCAGCTCCAAAAGGAGCCTATGGAAAATTTAATTTACAGCCTTTGGTTAGTATATTTGAAAAAGCTGCACAACGTATTAAACCTGTGGTTAGCATGGTTCCATTACCATTTGAGGACATGGATATTAACACTGGTTTTGTAATTTATGAAACATCATTAAAAAACATTCAAATGAATCATACAAACCCAATTATCCTTAATGTGACCTCAGTTAGAGATCGAGCAATCATTTACCTGGATCAAGTAAAATTCTGTTCATTTTATTTTAGGAACATAAGTTCTTAGATATTTTGTTCTAGTTACAAGTTGGTATTATGAGTCGGTTAAAAGGTAACACAACTATAAGTTTAAACATCAATAATTCAATTCAAACGCTGAGCATTTTAGTTGAAAATCAAGGAAGAATTAACTATGGAGATTTTCTGGAAGACAGAAAGGTTAGTCGATTCTTGTTGTATACAACAACAATTTGAATTACTGTTGAATATTGAATAAATATAACATTATATTATTGTGTATTTGATATTTACTATAGAATTAAATTCCATAATAAAATAAAATCATAATTTACTGTAACCTGGTGTTTTTGACAGCAGCTTGTGTATTTTATTATGATTTACTGGTCACAAAATTTATACTAGTAGATATAATAGTAATATTAAAAAAATGTTTAGGGAATTTCTGGTACTGTTTCTCTTGGAGACCAAGTTTTAAGTCCATGGAAAATGATTGCATATCCTTTGAACGAAACGGCGTGGTTTTCATCTATCACACCATCTAAAAATGTTCAATTGCCAGCATTTTATAAAACACAATTTATGTTACCAGAAAACTATTCAACGTGTTTGGATACATATTTGGACACCTCAGGCTGGACAAAGGTTATAGGATTATATAATATGTGTATTTATGTCTGTAATTTATAATTTGATTGTTTGTTTTAATATTTTTTATTTACAGGGTGTAGCATTTTTAAATGAGATAAATCTTGGTCGATATTGGCCCATTGGAGGTCCACAAGTGACGCTTTATGTACCAGCAGCATTTTTAAAACCACCACCTAGTATCAACACCCTTGTGATGTTAGAACTTGAGAATGCCCCTCAAGACTTGGCTGTACAATTTATAGACTATCCTATTCTTGATGGCCCTATAAGCGGGCCCAGGTTAAGCAAATGACCCAAATTGACTTATCATTTGGGCACTAGGGACTTACCTCCTCAATATGGAAAAATTATGTCATAAATTATTTCGCTATACACACCTTAGAAATAATTTACAATCATTTTTATAACTTATAAAATATATGAAAAATATAATAATTTAAATTACATTATTCAAAATATTATTAAACATTTTTGTTACTATATCTTTTCTTGAATATTTAAATCTGTTACCAATTTTAACGGTATTTACTTCTTGTAATAATTCATGTTCTATTGACAGCAATGATAAGGATGCTAATTTTTATTTGCATAAGATTTGACCATAACCAATTTTTTACTTGTTTCAAAATTGAAATTATATTGTATCCTTGCATCTTGTTCCGAAAATTGATAAGTATATTCTTAAGGCAATATTTAAATTTGGGAAATTTGATATAATTTTTATATTTATTTGTCTTGAATAATATTTCACTAACAGACATTCCAATTCTGGGGATAAAATTGTTCAACCAAACAGAAATGCTTGAAAATTTGACAGGAGGTTCATTAAAAGTTGTACTTTGTGTTTAAACGAAAAATGAGCTAAATGTAGTATTATTTTTATAAAGAAATTTTAATATCAAATTTTGACGAAAATCCGAGTAAAAATGATGTGGAACAAATCTAATTACTGAAACATGCAAATTTTTCAATTTTGACATACGAGGGTTGTCCCAAAAGTAATGCACAGCGCGCTCTAGCTGTCTTGCAATGTGATATTATCAGCTGATTTTAGTATCAGTTTGTAGCTTGAAGTCTAACGAACACGTGCGTTTTCAGTTTTAGTTGTTTAGTAAAGTATGTTGATGTGTGAGAGCGATAACGAAAGTGAGAACAATTCGTCGGCTCACATTTCTGTTTTTGAGCAACGCGCATACATTAAAATAAAAACGATTTGTGGTAAAACAGTGCCTGAAATTCATGCCGCGTTAAATGAAGTGTGTGGAACGGATACTGTGGATCGTAGAACGGTGCAAAGATGGCATCAGCGATTCCGTGATGGTCGTATAAGTATTGATAACAACCCTCGCTCTGGCCGACCCTCTACGGTTACTCAAGACAACACTAACGCGGCTATAATTGTCACTGATCGAGTTCCAATTGGCAGTAGTGACTTAAATGACATCAGACATAAAGGTTTTAAGTTTTTGTTGACCAAAGCGGTGATATTCAAGAAAAAAATCTGCTTGCCCCCCTCCATGAAATTTACCTAAAGACGCTCCTGAGCAATACTGTTAACNTCTTAACTTCCCAACTTCTCCACTTTAACAGTGGTCCACCCATCGTGCAAAGTATGTCCTTATTTTCTTACCAATCATTAATATTAAATTTAATTATTTCGCCCCCCCCCATGAGGTCGGGTGCAGCCACTGTTATAAGTAATTTAATGTACATTTTAGAGGTAGCAAACTAAATTTTGTATAATTATATTTATTATTATTTAATTTATGCACTATGCAGTGGTAGAAACTCAGATTGTACGATTTTTACTAATTACTTGTGTAATAGTTTTATTTTTTAATGTCAATAAAACAATTTATAAAACTGCAGACTGACATTTTAATTTAAAACTAATAGTATAAAATCTATAAACTTTAAAAAAGTGACCAAATGAATTTGTTGATCAAAGAAATAGAAAAAAAAAACAAACAAATGGTAGTAAGTTAGGTTTTAAAATAAAAAAAAAGACGTCCTAGGATAATGGGGACGGGTGAAGCCCGATGTTATAGATAATTTAATCTATACTTGTAAGCGACGATAAATCATTGCTTACGAAAAAACGATTCTTAGCGGAGTTCAGTTGGTAGTAATACTTTGTCAACAATATACATGCCATTTTATAGTAAAATAATGAAATAGGCTTTATATATTTTCTTTAATAATATTTGCTGTTGTACCCAGTGGTGTAAAATAGTTGGTGGTGCATATATTTAAAAAATTGTGTAAAATTCGTACAGTCAATTCAGAAAACGGGAATTAAAACAAATATTTTATTGAAATATGAATATATTTGGGAATTATGTTTGTTTCTGTTATATACGTTTTATTAAATAATATTATTTATGGAATGAATGTAAACCGGGTCGGTCAGTATTTTCTAAAGAGTAATTTGTGAGATAACGCCGCCCGCCGTACGAATTTAATATTATTCAAAAGAAATACTAAGTTCCCAATGCATGATATTCTCCGTCAGCAGCGGCAAACGGCTGTACGGCCGCGGAGGTGAAATATTTCTGCGCCAACACGCCACAAGTTTAATCGTAATTATGCCACTAGTAGGAATGAAACGGTCAAATACGCATGCGCGACTGGTGCAAAAATTGTATTTGCTATGTATTCGTACTCCGTAGCTGCGGGTGCTGCGTATTGTGTACAATTGCATACTTATAACGTGTGACAACATTCGTTTTTCTCGACTATTCGCATAAAATATTTTTTTAATTCTATAAAATAATTTTTGTTCTCGTCTCTAAAATGAATCTGAATGCATTTCTATATATATTATATTGATTAATAACACATTGTTTTTATTGTAGTAAAATAGCAATGTATAAGTAGTTTTTAAAATTGTAGGTGGTACACTGATCCTGTGCACCATAGCACGAGCCGCCACCGGTTGTAACGATTTTCTTAATTTTTTTTATGTTTTCCCCACGTTTTATCCCGGTTTTTCAAATTTGATGAGAAAACTGAGAAAGCCGAAAAATGACCTCCCTAAAGTACCTCTTCTTGTTTCACAAGAAAGTACCACTTTTGTGAAATTTCCTTTTAGAAACATTGCTATCATTAAAAGTTGGAGCAAAATTACTGGTAGAAAAGTTGTTCACAGAAAAAAAAAAATCGTAATTTATATTTATTATACTTCGTAAATTTTTCCGTTTTTTTTTTTCAGTTTTTCGTGTTTGATGAAAACATCGAAAAATTACCTCCCTAAAATCCGAGTAAGTCTTCTGGTAGAAAAGTTGTTAACAGATAGAAAAAAAAATAAACATCTTTGTAAAACCATAAGCTCTTTCGCTCCACTCAGAATCTGAATCTTAAATTACGATTTATTATTACGATTATTCATAATACATGTTTTGGCGGCAAAATAACACAACCAATGATATCTGGCAAACTGCAGTTGGCGTGGTGCGCAAGTTGGAACGAGAACACGTAAATAGAACATTTCTATTTTTTTTTTTATAGTTCTTTTGTCATAGATATAGCCCGCGGACATACCTTAGTTCGCGGTATAGAATGTGGATCCACCACAGATATCTATACTATATAGTATACTAGTATATATTATGTCGTAGGCAATATGGAAAATTAGTCTTTTTTGCGAAAAGACTAGGCTCTTTACAATTTGGTAGCCCGTTTGCGAACTACTTATTATTTTTCCAAACGGCCTACGGTTTTTCAAGCTTATCGCATACAGACTAACAGCAGTTGTGCCTTTTAAGAACTACAATCATTATAATATTGTAACAGCCATTTTACTTATTTTATATTAACGGTAATTTATTACTTTTACAGAAAAATAAAATCAAATAGAATTTTTATAACATGTAAACTGAATAAATATACATTATTATACAGTATTATATTTATTTTATAAACTCTGTCAATGGCGAGTATCAATTAAGTTTAGATTATTTCAAAATTGTTGACTATTGTATTATTAGTTTTATTTTATATTACTAATAAAAAAAAAAAATATATTTTATTCAATTTTAATTTTTAATTATAAATAAAAAATGTAACACGAATAAAACGACATGTAACAATAAGTAAGTAAATTTATAACTAGTAATACAATAATCAAAAACTTTAAAATAATCCAAACTTCACTTTTGATACATTTATAAAATAAATATAATACTATATAATAAGTACTATACTTATTCAGACTATTCAGTTTACAAGTTATAAGATTTTATTTTTTTGTAAAAGTAATAAATTACCGTTAAAATAAAATAAGTAAAATAGTTATTACTATATTATAATAATTGTAGTTCTTAAAAGGCCTAATTGCTGTTAGTATATATGCAATAAGCCTGAAAAACAGTAGGCCGTTTGGAAAAATAACAAGTAGGTAGTTCGCAAACGGGCTACCTCACTGCAAAGACTAATTTTCCATATGGCCTACGACATATATATATATATATATAGTATAGTTATCTACGGGATACACCTTGACTTGTTATTAGGTTTATGATAAAAATTATGGTTATAGATACCAGTATCTATAGCCGTGATTAAAACTCAACCCTATCGCTAACCATTTTTGTGTTTTATGGTTATTTTAATATTATCACTATCATAATAATATATTTTATCTTTAATCATAAATCAATAATTTTTCTAGATTTTTTTTCTCTACAGTATACAGTCTAATGTAATCTTCTGTATACATTTTAAATAATATATTTGTATTTGTATCTACGGCTTTTATTAAAATGACCATATTGTTAACTGTTTAAATTACAATGCACATCAGGTTTGAGAAGAATGTCAACACAAAATGCGACAGCGACATATTGTCATTGTCTTGGATGGGCAGAGTTCCTGACAATGTAAATGTATGTTTAATATATAGTTATATATGGTGTTATTTAATGAATTAATTTTTGAAAGTAATATTAAATACTAAAGAAATATATATATAGTATTAATTTTCAGAACCAATTGTTTTAGGCACAATTTTTATGTTGTCTAAAGAACATCAGTTTTTTTAAAACATTTCTTTGTAATAAGTGTTATAAAACATTGAAATAAATGTAATTCAGTACCCATGTTAATTTTTCAGATTTTTTTTCAAAATTTGTCAATCTGTTATTTTAAAAGTTAAAAAAATCGATTGAAAAAACATGACACAATAATTATAATAAATGACATCAAAGATTTGATCTTACTGTATTTCGTGATTATTGGAAAATAGGTGTGTATATTTATAATTTAAAACAGTTTTGAGAGTTCTTTAGTTTGTTGATATAATTTTAAAAAAAAAAGTCTCCAAGGGATAAATAAAAATGTCTCTTATTTGTAAGCCAAAGACTTTTTTTACAAATTTATATCAACTAATTGAATAAGTGCCTCTTAAAACTGTTTATATATACCTACCTACGTATACACATCTTTCAACATTCACTAATTATGGTCTTACTTGATAAATTTTGATTTTTATAGCATTTAATTTGAAAATTTTGTCATGTTTTGCAACTTAACTAATATAAGAGTAAACACTTTTAGGTTTAATGCCTTAAAAAACTCATATTAAATGTAAAGAAATCTATACAAAAGAAAAATTAAAAAGATAATCTATTTTATTTATAAACAATAATATATTTACTCAGAAGGTTAGAAATTAAGAAGTCATTACTGATTTAACATAATATTTGTATTGTCTATAAATTAACATTTGTTCTATCTACAAATATAATATGTAGGTATGATCAATAGAGCCTATTTAAATTTAGTTGTTTATTAATAATATTTACACATTTAAAATGATTAAGCTTTAGTGAGAGTAATTAATATACATGTAAACAAATGCATTTATCTTTAAAATTATATAGGTATACTATTGTTATATTTAAATAAATTCATAAAGAGGTTTTCAAAACTATTTTTTGTATATTTGTGTATCTAAAACTAAAATGTATTAATATATGTTCTTGTAGGAAGAAGGATGGACTTTGGATGGACATTATTATTATAAACAAGGATGGTTGGCAACAGGAAATTCTCAAGGTCTTGTTGGTGTTACATTTACTTCTATACCTATAAATTGTGCACCTAGTACTGATAAATTACCTCTTCGTACCAATTACAATTTGAGAAATCATCATGCCAAGGTATCTCTTTGTTTATTGTCTCTTTTTAATTTTTTCATAATTTTGTATTATATTATTTTTATTTATTATTATAATATATATAGTAGAAGCCATTTATTTGGAACACTTTTGAACCAATACAAAATTTGTCAATTAACCGATAATTTTTAATATGTGATGGTTTACTATGATTATTTTATTTATTAAACATAATTTATTCTGTAAAACTAATGAAAAAAACTAGGTATTATTACATATTACATATGTTATTTGTATTTTATTTTGTTTATAAACGAGCAAGAACCTTTTAGAACAATAGTACAGTGATGATTATTATATTGTATATTTATTACATTTTATATATTATGTAAAAAATGTATCTATCAGTATAACACTGAGGCAGCTCTCCCACTAGAACAGCATTATTGATGCGACACAATTAAAAAATAAAAAACACAAGTGCGACAACTTTAAACGATTTAAGTTGTGTTGTTTTTAAAATTTTACTTGTATTATTTTTGACAAACGGGATCTTCTTTTTTTTGGTCATATTGCCGATGTAATGAAACTGACCAAGTTCAGTCACGTACGATTCTTATCTGTTGCTTTGCATGTATGGATAAACGGTGCATATACCAACTGGATTTGTCGATTTTGGCATAATTGTTTCAAATAACTAACATGTTGTTTTAATAACATGATTGTATTAATTATCAGTGTTTCTAATAATTCATGGCTTCTACTGTATATTATATTATAAACATATTTTATTTTGTTTTGTTATTATCTTTTTATTTTTATTTTAGTTTTACAACAATTTTATATTACATTTGAATATCGCACATTTTTTTATTTTATTTTTTATTATTGATTGATTTGGGTTTTCTCGTATACATTTTGGTAAGTATATACAGCTTTAATATTTATTTTTAGTTATATAATTTTTTGATTTTTATATTACTTTGATTAGTTATCTTGAAAATATAAAGGTACATATATGGTATATATTATATATACTTAGGGCCTTGCTATGCTATGTTTCTAATGTTTCTAATCTGCCAAATGGGAAATAAAAAAATTCCAATATGGAAAAAAAATTTTTCTAATTAAAGATATCATCACAACATAATGCGGTCATGCGAAAATTGAAATAAAACACATGTTTGTACATTATAGTTGTTATACTGTGTTTTATGATAAGAGTTTTGTTTAGTGTATCTGTATAAATGATGAATTGGCAGGATAAAGTGTGGCAAGGTCTTTAATATAGACAAAGTGAAATATTTCTATCCGTAGACTCAAACAACAATTTATTATTTCTTAAATTTAATTTTATTAATCACAAAAGCTAATTATTTATTACTTTGACATTTTAATTACTCTTAGTTATTTTATTATGAAATTTTTATTAAAAAGGTTGTACTTGTGAAATGGAATGAACCATATCAAAAACTTGCATCATGTGACAGTTCTGGTGTAATAAATGTTTGGGCCAAGTTTGATTTTCGTTGGAATGTTGAACTAATCAACGATCGAAATACTAGGGTTACATATTTTAGTTGGTCTCATGATGGCCGATTGGCACTAATATGTTATCAAGTTAGTATCATACAAACCAGACTTAACTATGTCTTTTTATAATTGAAATATTTGTATGTATACTAATGCTTATTGCATATTTTACCTGTTGTTTAGGATGGGTTTGTGTTGGTTGGCTCAGTTACTGGCCATAGGTATTGGTCTTCTATGTTACATCCAGAAGGAACAGTTACATGTGGAGCTTGGTCACCTGATGATCAAGAAGTATATTTTATTATATTCCAATATTTTATCTATTTTTATTCAATGTATGATAATTTTATATATTGTATCATTTTTATTGAAAGGTATATTTTGGAACTAGCAGAGGTCAGATGAAAGTTTTGGATATTCATGGAACTCTAATATTTCAAATAAACCTTTCAGATGACTCTGGTATTTCTTCTATGGCTTGGTCTTGCGAAAAGTTTTGCATGAATGAGAACCGTAATAAGTCAGATTGTGAGTATATACTTGTTGTAGTACTTTTTACACGGTATATTGAATTTATAAGAAGCCTGATATACTTGGTTCCAAAAATAATATCAGAATGATTTTTTTTTAAAATATTTATACTTCTTCTCTACACGATGAATCTAAAATAAAATATGTTATGTATTATTGTTTTAATTTTTGAGTGTATTATATTTTCAGGTTTGTTTAAACATGTCTTAGCAATATGTTGTAAAAATGGTTCTATTTTGTTAATGCGCCGATATGATGATCCTGCTCCAATACTTATACGTACAGGTTTATGTCCTATTTATATGGAATGGGCTAATTCAAAAGAGCTGCTTTGTGTTGCTGGTTCAAAGCCTGGTAAACAAAGTGTTAACATTGTGCAAATTTATTCAGACAATGGTCAGTTAGTTTATTCCATTAATATGCCTCAATCATTAGTGAGTTATCATTTATTCAAATATTTAATATATAGGTATTGAATGCATATATATTTTTTAAATTTAGACTAATGTAACAGCTGTTACATGGGCACACAATGATCGAAGAATCTTAATAGCGACAGGTCCTGAAATACATGTAGCATGTGTATCTGCATCAGTTCTTCCTTTACATATACTTTGTGCTCTACGACTGTATGATGAATCATTGTTCCCACCAGATAAATTAATTCCTATTTGTGTTCAAGACATTTTATCTGCTATTTCATCATCTACTATTTATGTGTGTATATTAAGTTAATTGGAGTAATAATTAATTGATTTTAATATATACATATTTGTATTTGTTTTAGTGTGAAGTGCCCAAGTTGTCGGAATTACGGCAGTTTGTAAGTAGTTCACCGAAAAATCGTCTTTATTGTACAGTTGTACAGCATGTCAATGGACCAGATACTACACCGCCAGTCTGTTATGTGTTATACATGGAATATCTTGGAGGTCTTGTACCATTACTTAAGGGCAAAAGAATCAGCATGTTGAAACCTGAGTTTGTCATATTTGATCCTCAAGTAGATGGTAAATACAAAAAAACACCATTTGTTTAAATGTTTTAATAATATACACTTTATTGTCTTGATTACTGTGATATCCACTATGTTGTTTATAATATGTGATATAGTAAAATTTTATTCTACTGAACCTTAACTGTGGTTTTTGTATTCAATTAATTTTTAGATTCTGAGTAAAGCAAAAAAGCTTATAGTTTTACAAAGATGTTTATTTTTTTAATCTGTGCGCAAATTTTCTACCAGAAGACTTACTCAGATTTTTAAATGTAGCTCTTTTTCTGAAAGGAAATCAGCATGGGGAGGTACTTTGGGGAGGTCAGTATTTAATTTTCTCAGGAGTTTTTTTTTTCGTGGTTCAATAGTTTATCATTGTTTACAGGTATACATTTAATTACCTATAACAGTGGCTGCACTCGTCCCCATTATCCTATAGGTCTGTTTTTTTTGTCATGTATGATAATGTGTCAAGAAGATACATTTTTTTTTTTTTTTTTGAGAACATGCAGTCTTTTTTTGTTTTGACATTATTCAACAAAATAATCACAACTATTTTAAGACGTAAATACTAAGTCCCATTATTATAATTTGTTTACATTTTATTATACTTAATGTAATTTATTTTGTCTCTTGACCTAAAAATAATTATAGTTGAACATCATCACTTAGATTAATTTTAATAATATGTTTAAATTATTTTCTAATTTTACATTGAGTTTTAATGATTGGCTAAATATTTCTACTGCAAAGGATAAAATAAACATAGTATACCTATCCTTTATATAATACATATTAAATTATATTATTTTTTTATATAGATATGACATATGCTAATGCACAGATAAGTTACAGTAATTTTGGTTGGGATGACTCTGAGCCTGAAACTTGCTCTAGTCCTAAACTTCATCGAAAAAATAGGCATAGATCAAGACCTGCTTGTTGTAATCGGAAATTACAGTTAAATTGTTATACTGATGTGTTACCAGAAGTATTTAAATGGAATCATTAATCATTAATAAAATAAAATTTTTTAACAATTTTACGATTATGTAGGATTATCGTTTGGCAGAAGTCACAGCAAATGTCTGGGGCACAAAATTTCATATTCGAGGAGTGTGTGATGATTTGACTAAAAAGTTAGGCAGAGTTTCGTACCGTACGTCCATTTTACATTTACAACCTCGCCAAATGACTTTGTCTATTGTTGGAGATGGACAATCACTAGATGATGATTCTTTAACCCCAAAACATCTTCAAAGACGGCGCAGCTGTAGTGTGGGATCATCAAATCCTAAAATAGCTGTATCCAGAGTGGTGGAAGACTCTAAGGTATCCGAGACATTTGCTCATAGTTTGCCTACTAGTCCAGTTGCAGCCAAAAAGAAAAGTAGTTCACCATCAGCTATTAGGTAAATTAGTTTTATTAATTATGCTTATTCTTGTACTTCAGTATTTAATTTTATTTATTTATAGAAAAAGGTTAATGAACTCACCACTATTCTTCCGTAAAGTTCTTAGAACACAAATTGAACCAGATTTTCAAAATTTAGAAACATTTCAAAAATCTCAAATAAAAAATAAAGTTTGTAAAATAAAATCAATAAAATTGATTATACATTTATGTCCTACTATTGTAATTTTAGATTGATATGTGTACCAAAAGACAGCAATTTGTTATGCAGAACAAAGCACCTATCTGGAATGATCTAACTCAAGTCTATCAGTTAGACTTTGGAGGCCGTGTTACTCAAGAGTCTGCTAAAAATTTTCAAGTCGAATATGACGGTATACAAGTGATGCAGTTTGGACGTATTGATCGTAATAATTTTGCTCTAGACTTTCAATACCCCTTTTCAGCCGTCCAAGCGTTTGCTGTTGCACTCGCAAGTGTTACTCAAAGGCTCAAGTAAAATTATTGAAAAAATGTACATTTCATTAAGACCCTTTTTTTTTCACAGGCGTGTAACATATTATTTATCAACACCCTGTAAAATTTGTTTGATATTTTTAAATAGTATTTTTATTATATAGTGCAATATTTCACAATGTTCCTTTTTAGATTTAGTATTCACAAACTATTTAGCTAAGATAGCATAAGGATCTCTTTGTTAATCGCTTTAACAAATATTCACTATTGCAACCTTCAATAATAAAATTATACTTCTCATATCAAATTTTATGTGTTCATATGTATTTCAGTATTAATTATTTAATTATGAAACAAATATAATTAAATTATACAATTAATAATAAATTGTTTGTTATTTTGTTTATAAAGTATTTTAGAAGATCCATATCTTATGTAAATAATTTATCTATGAGTATTACATAAAAATCCACTTTCTAATCATCAAATGGGATAGTTTCTAATATTAAAGGATGATTTCTCTGTGAAAAAAAACCATCTTTTTTAGTCAACAATGATTTTTCTATAATCTTGATTTTATAAACGGTTAATATTTAATAAAATAAAAATCATGTCATAATATAGTATTACATTGTTACATAATATTTATTATTTTATTAAATATCTTTTAGTTAAATACATTTTTTAATTGAAGTTTTGAAATACAATACTAAAGAAATAAAAAAATAAAAGTAGTTCACAATTTTATAAATTACAATTCAATTTTAACTAATCTATATGTAAAATATTTGTATTTATAATGTACTTATATATTATAGTAACATTTATTTTCTTACTTTTACACAAGTAACTAAAGGAGGAATATTACAAGAGCATGTTGTATTGTATGTGTCTGAGTCTGTTTGCTGGGTAATGGTTAATTGTTGACCTAATGATAAACTATGGTCTCCATATTTGCATTCATAGTTACTGGATTTACCAGAAGGAGTTATTTCAACAACAGTATTGTATTTGGCTAGAATATATGAATAAATATGTGTATATTATTTTTAATATTTATCAAATAAATAATGACAATGAGCCAATATTCAACTTACCATCATACCATTCGTTTACGCATCCATCTACTTTTTCAAAATAAACAGGAGCATTTCGTTTTAAAATATTTTCCATATAAAGAATTTCATACTTGCAACCTAATTTTCTACACGATTTATCAATGGCATTACCTAAGTTTAAAAATATTGTTTAATAATGTTGGAAGTAAGTAATAATCATAAATAATTTATTAGTTATAACTAGACAGATTATTTTAGAACATTTATGAATTCCTAAGATCCTGTAGATCAGGTTACAAACATATTTTGTTTGTTTTTTGAGGATGATTTTTTTAATCAAAGGTAGGTTTGAGGATGGGATTAGGAAAGAGGTCAGTAGTTCTCATTAAGCTGTATCTAAAGATGCATGAACAATTTCATGAATAAAACATTCCAGACTTACACATTTTTAAAAATTGGGGATGAGATGGGTTTCCCAAAGAAATGTTATATTTTTGAAAAGTAGCCTGTCACTTTCCAGTCCTCTAACTAGCACTATGTAAATGTTAATTGGTCACTTTGTTGAAACAAAATATAAACTCATTTTTAATAATAGTATGAATTTACTCAATGCAATAAACTTTTGACCCTTTAGGGGACGGGTTTTGAAAAAAAGCCTTTAGTGAATGTGTACATTTCTAACCGTAGTGAATTAGGCTGTGTGTTGATAGATAAGTCAGTTAGTCAGTTTCTTTTTCTACACTTATAGATAATTAAGAAAACTACAATCAAAATTTAAAAAAAAAAAAGATCAACACAATTAGGACTTTAAACCAACATACAAAATACATATATTCTAATTAGAACCTTTTGAAAATATTGGAACTAGAACTGTTTTTTGATTTTTTTAAACACCAAAACTAGTACCGATATTTGTTGGTAAAAAATTATTAAGTTTTCCAAATCCTATTTTATTTATTTAAGTAATAAATATTTATAATAATTATTGTCTATACCTATAGACTATACAAGTTTCAGACATCAATAATATATGACTAATATGAACATTAAGAACAGTTACCTAGTAAAATAAAAAAAGATTAATTTTGTAATTTTAAGATCTGGTACTGATTTTTTTTTTAAGAACCAAATTTGAAAAAAAAAAAATTATTTACAACATTGTTAATTCCATTTCCATTAATTATTTGGTTAAAAAAATGTATCTTTCTATGCATGGAAGGGAATTTATCAGGGAGGGGCATAATAAAATCAAACACCAAGTAAGTTAAAATAAAATGATAGTAATCAATTATTATTATTATTATTAAAATTATATTTGAAATTTTGAAGTCCAGGGGGGACAGATTTCCCGTCTCTTGTCTCCCTTTCCGGGCGCCCAAGGTTCCATGGTTACAATATCGGTTCCAAGTAGATATAAAATCGTGGTTCCGTGTAACAAACGTTGTAAAAAAAAAAAAAAAAAAATAGGTAGTTTATTATAACTTTAACTATCTAGTTTAATAAGATTATAGTCAATAACTAGCAGTTATTATCCAACTTTAGACAAGAGACCTATAATAAAAGTTTGTTCTTACTAACAGATATTTCATGTTGACTAGGTATATTATAAACTGTTTTTAGTATTTTACTCGTAAGATAATATATGTTTTTATTATTTTTTTTTTTTAAAAATGATTCCTGTAAAATTAAATAAAAATAGGTTATTACCATCAAATTCCGGTGTACATACACATTGTAGAAAATCACCAACGTGGAATCGTTCCCCGTTTTTGTACGTGTTTCCATTATAAGTGCATTCGTGAACGATCGCCTTTTCTTCGGCTAAAAATTAAATGATGTTATAAGAATTGTTATATAGGTATAGTTATGGGTACCTTTGGCACGGCCTCTGAGTCCTACATTGTCTCCTCAACCGTACATACAACACATGGCTACTCTACCAACCACCTGAACCTCGGAACGTTAGACTGTTGAAGTCTACCGGAAATAGTGTTAGGACTTAAGGAAACATAAGAATTTAGACGTGTTCTACTTCCAATGCATCGATTGGTTTAGTGAAGCGATGAGAATTCTGAAATCAAATTTGAATTTGTCAAGTGTAGATATTTGAAATCGACTTTCCTATTTTTTTAAATTTTAAATTTAAATTTCTCCAAAAATTAAAAAGTATTCCATTTTTTAAATTACTCCTTTTTTTCTAGGATTTAGGGGCATAAAATAAAAAGTGTGGAAAAGTCGATTTCAAGTAATATTTGACGGAAAATTTAAATCTGTTTACAGAATTCGTATCACTTCACTAGACCAATCGGTACGTTGGAAATAGAATATATCTAAATTCCTATGTTGCACGTGGGCAAGAAAAAGACAGAAAATCACCGAGTCCAACCTCCTCAAGGCGCGTCCAAATAATATCAACGCAAACCCGACACGCAGCACATGCAAATACATCGCATACAATGTACACGGAAAACAGAGAGAGTGTGGACTTTCATGTTTTTAATGTTCGACGAGATGGAGATACTGAAATTTAAATTATTTCTTTACCCATCTAATATTATGTTATTCTCAGTTTTCAGTTTGACATGTGTGAAGTAAACGTAGATACGTTGGGAGGGATAACAAAATCGGGATAAAACATTACGACGGTGTTATTTTTTAAACTAAAATAATTATTTTCAAAATAAACTTCACTGACGATTAAATTTTAATTTTAATAAGTGAGTATGGTGGGAAATATCCATTTTCAAAATATTGTGTACGGCGTGGTTGTGTGTTCAATATTATGTGATGTTTGAAAACATCACATATTATGATAATTGAACCGTGTGTGCTGTGGGTTTGCATACTATGTGGACCGTGGACGGGCGTATAGGTCTCAGGTACCGGGGTAACTCAATAGTAGACCAATCAGCCGGTTAAAGAACTATTCCGTACGCGCCTTTTTCACTATTAAGATTCTGTACGGTATACCAATTTACGGTGGACCAATTTACAGCAACGTTGCAGTTGTTACTCATTTACGGGTATACTAGTCCGTACGCTTATTTTGTACTACCGCGATTGCCAATGGTATAAATACCAATATTTGATTATACGGGACCACGGTTGTGAGTTTACTACCGATTATTGTGACTTATCACTATCGATAGTGGCGTATTTATGTTTGGGGGGGGGGGTTTCCACTCCCCCAGGGATTTTTGTTTTGTTTTAAAACAATCATTTCAAAATCGTTATATCGTTTTCATATAACTTATTTCATGAGTAATTTATTTATTTATACGAGATGAATTCACACGATTTATCTTTATCTTCTATGCCAATTAACGTAACATCATCAATTTCCTCTGTGACTTCAAATACTCTTATTATTACACCAGATATTAACAACAGAAATATAAAAGACACAGCTTGTTTTACTTTACTTTAAGAAGTCTAACATCAGTTGAAATAAATGAAATTCTAATTAATCTTTAAAAACATGATTTAAATTTTGTACTTGTTGTTAACAAAATTTGCAATAAAAATAAAAAGGCCAGTCAAGTAGATTTAAATTTAATTGGCTATCACGTTGGTCTTGTTTAGCTTACTCGGCAATAAAAAATTGTGCTTTTTTTTAAAGCATGTGCTGCTTTTGCTAAATCTGCTGCTGGTATTATTAACTGAAGTCTTGGGACTTTAGTAAAATGCAAATTTAATAGTTAGAAGCATGCGTTTGAAAAATTTAATAAGTATGTACTATTACAATACCATTTAAAGTGTATTATTGATGTAGATGATTCTAAAAAATATATTTATTCGATGATTTAGCAAATAAGAACAGAAAGCTTGATTTATATTTTGATTATATCCATACATATAATTATATAAATAAATAATGTAATCAACTTTTCACCCCCCCACAAAAAAAAAAAAATAATAATAATAAGTTGTAAATAAATACACAACTTGTCTTTTTATTTTTTTTTTCTGTACTGTATCGATCACTATTATAAATTATAATTGTCGGGCTTAATAGTCAATAACAAAAAGCTTTTAATAATAATATTAATAAAACAATTAAATTATAGATATTTTATTTGTGTGTTGTTATTTACATGTACAACTAAAATGGTTTAATATGACCGTACGATAGACAGGGCTCTACGGTGCATTAGAAAAATCATAATGATTTAAATTTAAAAATATTCAAAATCGTAAGCGAGTATTAAAAATGTTTAAGAACATGATGTAATTTTCTGTGTGTAAATATCGTAAAATTAGGTTTTACAACACGTGTTGGCATCTATGCACTCATTTTCATACGGGACCGAATTAGTTTAAGGGTCAGACAGTAAAAACGAACTTTTCCCGAACGTACCTTCGGAACAGTGCAGCCAAAAGGGATAAACATATGGAATCATATAGGTATTTATGAATCGACCGGTAAGCGAGTGATTCGGATTCGTAAAAAAAGTACCATTTACAAGACGAGAACGGTTGCGTCACGTTCTACTTTTACCTCTTTGCTAATAATTATTGAATATTAAATTATAACAATCATCAGGCACGCGCAATAGCATTTTATAGAGTATTAGGTACCTGCTTGGGGTCGGCTATAGTCCAATAGTAACAAGCATTAAAAATAGAATTGGTATAATTAATTGTATTGAGTGAACTTACGGCAATACTTTTTGACTTCACAGCATGAATCTTTGCTGTATTGATAATAACACGGTTCCCTTAAGTGTTTGAAATATGAAGGACATTCGACGTTGGCACACGTAAATTTAGTTACAGTTTTACTGTAAAAATTATTCTATTAATTGTGTTATTAGTTATTAATTATTATTAATAATAACGATTATAGGTATAACTATCAATCTATAATTCGATTTACGATTACTGTAAATTAAAAAAAAATTAAGTGGGTATCCTACGAATCGGAGGTAAACAAAACCTAACTGTCAATCATAACTTAATTAATTTTAATATTGTTTAGGAATTTATTTTTCAAAAGTTGTTAAAAATCATCTGAAAATCTAAGCAAAATTATTAATATGCACCTACGTGCAAATGCTATGGTAGGTAGGTACTATACATATAATAGTATCTACCTACATATGGATATTTTTGGGAGCGGCTATGATTTATTTTGGGTAATATGCTGGGGCTTAGCTACTGGTGATGTCAGACATATCTGAATTCCACTATAACCCGAATAATTTGGATATCCGAAACCGGATATTGAAATGAATTTTATTCGGATTATCCGGATAGTCCGAATAATTCGAATGTCTTTAATCATCTGCAGTGGTGCAAATAGGGGAGGGGATCAGCCCCCTATCAAAAATGACATTTGCATCAATAATATATAATGAATTGATCATTTAAAGATATATACATTGTTTAACATTAATAATATAACTATAATTGTTGAAATATTATAATATTATTTGGATTATCCGAATAATTCGATTTCGAATAAATAGATATAGATAGATATCCGGTTTGTTCAAATCCGGATAATTGAGATCACTATTAGCCACCGACTGATTATAAAATCGAACTAACAATAATATACCATGCTAATGCATGGTATATTATAATATATTAGTGTACTTATCATACTTGTCATATGTATGTGTCTCTTGACAAAAGCAAGCGGCTAAACACGGGTTTAATGCCGCGTCAGTTTTTGAGAGACTGGCCAATGGCTCGTAGACGTTCCCATTCAAGTAACATTTGTTAGTTGATCTCGTGAACACATTTTCTAAAACAAATTATATTTCAATATTACTATACGGTTTAAAAGTAGTTAATTGTACTTGGTGTAGGTATATAAATCAATAATTACCACAGTCGTAGGCCACTGGACAATTAGACGAACCATCATGGTAAATAGGTTTACATCCTATCTCGGAATATAGTTGTTTATTACTCTCACAATCTAAAAAAAAATTGAATACCTATTATAATTTACAAAAATAATATTGTTTGTTAAAAAAAAATGTTAATAACAGTTAACTATTCAGAACACACCTGCTGTTATATAGTTCACGTACAGAGATACTAAAATAAGTTTTAACAGCAACTTCCGAGTTTCAAATGAAATCATTTTTAATTTTAGTTGGTACACGTACAGTGAACTGTATTGTAGAACAGGGAGATTAACAATGACGGGATGCATATGCTATACAGTTCGCGAAAACATTGAAAACCGGTCCAGTGCAACAATTGACCGTTTGCCAACTAATTAAAACCAGTTTTGTGGAAATAATCAAATGGCCATGTACTCGGTGAATGTCAATTTGTGAATTGATGAAAATATTGTTATTTGTTTATACATAAATCGTAAACGTTCTTGTAATATGTGTATTTTATAACTTTGCTTGACACATATTAAAAAAATCCTTTCAAAAACAAATACTCATACACGAGTTTATGTACCTAGGAATTATTTTAGTTTTTTTCTTCTTTTATTATAGAATAATATTTATTTTATGATTTTGATTCTTAAAAATACCTATCTGTAGAATTTATAAATTTGAGTGCTATTTTTATAATATATGTGCTTTCTATATAATTTACTGTATTGTATTGCATGCAAATTATTATTATAAAAAGTAATTATACTTGAAACGACAAGGTTTAGAATCCAAGGTCGTTTTACTGATTGTTTTTTTTTTTTTTAAATATGAAGAACCTAATTTTTTTTTGCAATATCAAGGTATATTAGTGACACTTCTATAGAATGATTTATTGCGTTTCAGTGTACAAATAAAATGTAATTGCGTATAGATCCCTATGTGGACTAAAAGGTAGGTATGTAACGTACTATGCATATAGTACAAGGTACTGTACCCATCTATACGATAAACACGATTAGAGCTTTAAACTTGAAATTTTTGAACGTAAATATTAAATTAACGTCAATGGTCAATATAATACATAGTTTATAATTTCGTCTAATTATTATGGGGATTGAAATCGAAGAAGTTTCGGATTTTGTCTTATGCACGTGAGATATAGGGGATTTAGACGTGTTTTAGTTCCAATGTACCGATTGATTTAGTGAAGCGATAAGAATTCTGGAAACAGATTTGAATTTGTCGTGAAGTCTACTTGAGATCGATTTTCTCACTTTTGAAATTTATCTCCTTAAATTCTAAAAAAAAAAAAATCCATACTAATAAAATAGTAATTGAAAAAATGGAATATTTTAATTTTTTGAGAAATTAAAATCAAAAAAATGAGAAAGTCGGTCTCAAGTAAACTTAACGACAAATTCAAATCTGCTTTCAGAATTCTTATCGCTTCATTAGATCAATAGGTACGTGGGAACTAAAATACGTCTAAATCTCATGTGTGAAGTAAGACAAAGACAGAAACTCGTCGCTTCCAATCCTCTTAATCTCTAAATCGGCACAACCCTCAATATAAAAACGCATGTAACAAGTAATTAGGTTATTAATGCTTTTTATCTCGATTTTCTTGTAAACCATAGGTCCAACAAGAGCTCTATGGGTGGGCTAAGTTTGTATGATATCAGTGGCCCATCGGGGCTTCAACCCACACCCCTAATATTGATTATTAGCACTTGCATACTTATATTGCTTAGGAATCCTTACCTGTAGTTATAATTCATTATTTTTAAAGTACAATATTGTCACTTACAGAAAAGCTGTCCTTGGATAAAAGGGACGGGTGCAGTCACTGTTATAGGTAATTTAATGTATACTTGTATACTTATAGCAACGATAGATGATTCGTTTAATGTACCGAATTTTTAATTTTCCTATGTTTTTTTTCGGTTTTTCACATTTGTTGGGAAAACTCTTAGGAAAATCGAAAAATAACCTTCCTACAGTACCATCCCAACACAATTTTCTCTCAGAAAAAGGACTATATTGTATACATCGGAGTAAGATTTTTGGTAGAAAAAATGTTCACATGAAAAAAAAAAACATCTTTGTAAAACCAATACATTCTTTGCTATATTCAACAAGTATCTACCATCAATTGGCTGAACAACTTGCAAATTAGTTTTTAAGAATACGAGTAACCACTAACATATTATTTGGTATTTTGAAGCTAGGTACCTACCTACTGTATATTATATATATGCAGTGTAATCAGAATTTTATATTATTAACATTTTCGCAAAAATATACAAAATAAAAAATAATGTTTAATGAAATATTTTTATTATAGTGTAATCGAAGTATAATTTTCGTTTGAAATTTTTAGACACTCTTTGGTGGGAGATTTAGGGGTTAAATTTTCAAATTCAAATGTCCACCACACAAGTGCATTGTGTTCCTGCACTACCTACTCTCTCCCTGCCTAAATTAAAAAGTGGACTATCTATCTCGTCAACGGGTTGATGGAAATGAAATATGTCAGTATCAAAATTCATTTAAACTAATACTCTATCTATCCATAGAATTTCGAATATAGGTCACCATTAGAATTTCAAAAGTTCACAAAATTCTCCACAAAAGAACGTCTAAAAATTTCAAGTCCACATTTGATTTTAGATTATACTATTTTAATAAAAATGTTTCATAAACATTATTCTCTATTTTGTATATTTATAGGAAAAAAATGGTGTAATATAAAATTATGATCAATTTGTATATAAGTAGGTACCTACATCTAATACTTTTTATTATTTCCATTACGTTAAAATCAAAGTTTTCATGACGTTTAAGTTAAAAATTAATTTGTAATTTAATACTACCTAGTTATTTTGTAACACTATATTTATTTATAGATATCGTTATAAATAATTTACACATTATATCTCTTTTATTTTTGTATATTAAACATAATTTATATATTTTAATCTCGGTTTCGTACGGATTTCGATAACATGATACACTATAAAAAAAAAAATCAGCAGTTAACCATAATTTACCTACTATATTAATACCTATACTAAAAGAAATATAATTTAATATAATGATGATATGGTCAATCAAAGCATATTTACAGAAATATTCCTATAGTTAAATCAAAAACAATCAAGAAGCGTGTATGCTCTATGACCTATTGTGTATGTTTTACGAGTATTAGTATTTCACATAATGTAATATACACAGGTTTTTAGTGGGATATTATAATACTATAACATTATACGATTTTTGATAACACCACTCACATTACGCCACAACGGAGGTCACTCAGTTTTGTTTAGATTGTCAAACTTATTGTTTCTATAACACTCAGTGGCAGACGGCAGTGCTTATCAAGTTTCTTCAAAAAAGGAAATTCATCCTTAAAAAAAAAAAATTTCTTTCCTTATATCATAAGAAAGCCATTGTTGTAGGTAGACATGCATTAATTTATACTTGTTCGAATAATTATAAGACTCTAGGAATTCTATGTACTAATATAAATACCTTTATATGAATACATACTATTTGTATAGTATCATTATTTACATGAGTGTTCATGGGCGATTCCAGCAGGTTTATACAATTGATTATGTAGGGTAAAGGAATTCATTTTAAAGTTAACAACAATATTCTTTCTGTGGGAGGGGATCGGAATACTCCCACGTTATCTCTACCTATTATAAGAGTCGACAAATGGGGTTGCGTCAGGTCAACAGTCGGTATAAAACATTGTCAAACAGTATGAGGAGTTTTACAGATTGTTCAGATTATAATGTTTATAAATTATATAACTTTGATAGGAGAAAATCTAGAATAAGTTAGTGTAATATATTAAATAACTATACGTACTATGTAAAATAAACGATCAAGGTGAAATAGCACAACTAACAGTCTTATTCAGTAGCAGATCTAGAGTTGAATTTTGTGGGCCTCCTAAAAAAATTTACAACTAAGCTAAAAAAGAAAAGGAAGTGATGCCTATTATATTCTGGTAATAGGAAGTTAATTAAGAAAACAGACGTAGGGATTTAAAAAGGTTTTTTTTCTTTTCTATAGGTAATGGCCTACCGTCAGTAGGTATAGTGCGTAAAAATTATTTGTACACATAATATAACAATTTTACAACATATTACATATGTCGAGTATATTCAGGGTCACATCCGGTCGGTTGCACATTCTATAACTATCAATATTCGGATCAACCAAATTATAATAACTAACAAGCAACCTAATATTTATAGAAATAATTTCAATCAACAATAAAAACGAGCTGATATTGGGGATGGGAACGGCCACTGTTGTAGGTGAGAAGTTGGGAAGGTTGGATATATAAGGTATTTCATTTATATTTCTAAGGTCATAATTTTTTTGATTGCAAATCCAAATTAATATGTAACATATGCAACAAACGTTATCACACTCTACGAGCTTTCTTCGGTATGGTAAGGTTCGAGACAGACTCGAACAGCTAGAATCTAATAAACACTTGATACATTTTGTACTTATTATATTATATCTTATCTAATTCCACTAAGGCAAATGTGTACCTAATTTTACGTGTTAATATTAATTTGCATTGCGATATACATTTACAAGTTTAAAGTCTTCAATTAATTAGATAAAAAAATTTGCTGAGAGGATTAAAATCATCTTGCGATAGGTATGTTTATGTCAATTTACTGATTTTAATATTGGCATACTTACTAAATGAATTACTTTTATAAATTACAACATATTGTACATTTTCTTGATTTTTCAAAAATGTAATGAAGCTACATTCAGTTCATTCAAAAGTTGACTATTGTTCCACGGGATAAAAATTATAATTTAAGATAATCCTACATAAATAATAAATGTATAATAAATTAATCACATTTGACATAATATAAAATTACATTTTTCATGATCTAATATAATAATGTGTTAGTTTAGATTAGGGGTAATACAAATTAGAAGTTTTATTGATGTTTCGTATAAGCTAAGATATATATTTATATATACAGTAGACGCCGTTAATAAGACTTGCGGATATAAGGTTCAGTCGTTTATTAGACTCAAAATCATTTGGAATGGTCCGGACATATCCAAATACATTCTATCCTCTCTCCACTTCGCCTATAAGGTTCATTTGGGTTATAAGAATCACTTCATGTTGGTCCCAAAGTGAATCTTTGAGCAACAAATAAATAAAACAAATAATATAAATTTAAAAAGATAATGAGATAATAAGATATAATTTAACACAATAATAGCAGTAATAATTCATATAGTTTGGTAGGTAGTCATTATAGGTTTTATCACAGTACAACATCCAGTTTCTCCATCCACTTCACCGCATCTTGTCTCACTAAGTAAAGATCCTTTATAGTTCCTTGAAATGCTCGAATTGGACAATCGTTAATAATATGTTTAACCGTCTGTGATGCGTAGCCGCAGTCACATTTTTCAGATTCTCATAGACCCCATTTGAATAAAATATGTCCGTTTCTTCCGTGGCTTGTTAAACAATTTAATGTTACCCAAGCTTTTCTAGGGAGCTCAAATCCTGGTTGTTTTGGGGTTGGTGAGTTACTAGTTTTTGGTTATCTGAATTCTCTGCTATCCAATTGTGTTCCCACTTAGAACATGTATTAAATATATCTTGGGCTAGTTCTCTCACTTTTATCATGGTGGTTTTCGGGATTTAAGTTGTAGTGTATCTTGTAATTTTGCTAGGTCTGCTAAGATTAAACATCTGTACAGTAATATGTAGATATCCAGTTTCTTCTTCTTATTAGGTATCTTCTTCTTCTTCTACTTCGCCTTCATTCCAACTATTTGGGGTCAGCCACTCTTGTCCTAAACTTCCATTTCATTTTATCTTTCACCTCGCATTCACCGACTCTTCAGAACTTCTCATACTATTTGATGAAGTTTTACATTGGTTATCGACTTGAATGCAATCCCATTTGTCTACTCTTACGGCGGTTAGAGGTACCGTAGGAATATTCTGATCCTGATCATTATCCTGTACAATTTTAATTTATCACATATTCATTTCCGATGAATAATTTCTTAGTTATAGCCATTTTAATTTCTAGAAAATAAGCCTGAAAATAATTAATATTCACTAAAATAACACGTTAAGCGACAAGGAACCAACACGGTAATTCTTTACCTTCTATTGAATATTATTTATTTTCACATCTAGGTATTTTCTAGAAATTAAAACTGCTATAATTAAGAAATTGTTAATCGGATATGAATGTATGATACATTAAAATGTTAAGAATAATATTTTTTACAAAATGGCTATTTTAAAAATTGTCTAAAGTGAATAAATAAATGTATTTTTTTTGTGTTTGGGGATAAAAATAAAAATTTAATTTTTTTCCGAAACGATGTCGAAATGACCAAATCGAAGACAAACAGCTTGAAAAAAAAAGAATCAAAAACAATTTAATATTTACAGGGCCAGAAAAATCTGTCGAAGACGGTGGGACACACTGTACATTATACTAGAGTGTCTTGATAGAGTGATTAAGGCACTCTACATCAGTGATTCTCAAACTTTTTTAGCCTCAGAGCCTTTTTTTAAACAGAATTTTCTCGTGGAGCCCCAAGAAATATTTAATATTAAGTTTTATTTACCTGGGTTCTATGAAGCATATTACACATGATATGTATGTATAGGAATAAGAATAATAAGATATTTATTAACAAAAGAGACAATAATATTAATAGAACTGGAGGAAATATTATATATTATTTAAAATTTAAATCTATAAAATGAGAATAAAACTAGTTAAGTTATTGAAAAATAATGCAACGTTACATGTACACGCCTTGAAGTGTGTCTCTTAATGTGATGCAATGTGCCTGCTTTTTCCAACAAAGTTTGTCGATGTCTAGTGTTTCACACTTTTTCTTTTGAAATATTCTGCAGTTTTACTTGTGAAATCAGGATGAGTTTCGAAATGTCGTTTAAGCTTGGCAGGGAATATCGAGGAAGAAAATACGAGAAAGTATTCGTTTCAAATATTAGGTTTTTACAAAGGCAAAACTAAAATACTGGATACTATCAGCCTAAATTAGTATAATTGGTCGAGTTTTTTTAATTTTTATAAGTAGTCTAAGGGGTTAGGTTATCGTTATGTTGAGTTCAATCATTGGGAGGGAATCTATTTATTTATTGTTTTTATTAAGTCTTAATCTACTTTGATTTGTCTAATTTTAGTCTACTGGACAGTGTGTATATAAGCACAAAAATAAAGTAATTTTTTAATGTACCAGGCATATAAAATTAAATTGTATATTTCAATAAAGAATATATTATAATATTTAAATATTTAAAAGAATGAAAAATATAGTTTACTAAAATATTATCAACATCTTAAAATATTAAAGAATAGAAATTAAAAATAATTACATTTATTGAAATACAAATTGAAGTAGGTAATAATAATTAATAATTTGTAACAAAAATTATATCTGAATTAGATTTTTGCCTTTAAATAGAATATACGCATTTCTAATTATTATTGTAGGTAGATGGTACAATATTTAAAACAATTTTTATTGTTTTGTAATTATATTATACTGACCCTGGCCAGTCCAAAACTCATAACGATATGCATATTTTCTATAAATATTACAGTGGGATTCTAAATTTTATATTTTATTATTCTATTAATAATAATAATAATTGAATTTTAACAATAGCAAAATTTTTTTATTTATTTAAAAGGTATATTAAAAAAAATGAATTAGTTAAATTTATAATTCGAATACAAATTGATCTGATATACTGTTCTTTTTCATTTCTTCATTTTGATTTTCACTGGATTCTTCGGGATTAGCTGATTTGTCGACTACTATAACAAAATAATCATTTTACTGATTAAAGGTCAATCAATATAAATATTTATATCATTTAACTAGTTTTTATTCTACTATAAATATTTTGATATTGTAGCCGAACATAATAATTCCACTCGTGTACGTAAATTTAGCAAAATATACTCGCAAGGAGGTAGCCTATACTTTAATAATATCTACATTTTGTGAAGTTGATACAATTTATTTAAATAATATATTATTCGAAAGAAGTTACACTGATTCAGTTAAATTACCCGACCATGAGTAAATCAAGATTTAATGATATCCAAAAAATTAATTAATATGTTAAAGAATCGTTTAAACTCGTCTTTATACCTTATTCTGAAAAGTCAGTTTATGTAGGTACGTTACATGGTGATTTTTTGACTTCATTCAATAGTGTTGATTTTCGATGATTAATTGAAATGTCCGTATTGTCTTTAAGTACTCTTACGTGACAAAAAAACTTTGACTGTTTTGTTTTATGTTAAACGGCACACTATTATAAACTGAACACTCGGATAATTAATATTAGACATAATGTATGTTATATTTGTCAAAATACGATCCAATTGATTTGTATTTAATGCTACGAACCGTAACGAGTTTAATTAACTTAAGTTAATTTTGGTAATAAAATTAATCATAGTTCATTTAAAATTTGTTTTATTTAACATCTAGATAAGTTTAGAAATAAATTATATTGTGAATGCTAACTTTTAATTGTTTAACTGTTTATACTTAGTAATTTAGAACCCGAAGACCATACTTGCATTTAATTATTACAAAATAATATAAAATCTAACGCAATTATATTCGATTCTAAATGTTTTTGTCTTGAACTTTGTGGAATCATTTTTTTTTTAAGTCTATTCGATCCCTGAGTACTATTTGAAGTACGAAAAAATGTTTTTGCTATCAGATAGAGACAGAGACGGCAAATGTTACTGTGGTGCCCTCTTAACGTTGACTCTTTTACTATAGTATGTTACTATTAAGTAGAAAATACAACTCAATAAAAAAAAATTAAAATTATATCATACAATAGTTTTAAATATTTTCAATTTTTATTGAGTGATAATGCCTGCTTATGTCGGTTCTGATCGTCTATTATGAAAAATTAGTTGAATGTGCTAAAATATTTTTAAAAAAGAAGAGGTACTCAGTTTTTCCAATTTGAGCACTGAGTAAATAACACCTTATTAATGGTATGTTTTTTTATGATAATACGAAAAAGTTGTCGAATACTATAAATTATTTAATGAATTTGTTAACAATATAAGTAACGATAAAATGCCTGGTATAGTTGAATACATATAACAGCTCTTTGATTTTGTTAGGAAGCATGGTAATATTATTTTGAAATAACAAGGTATATTTCACAAACGGGTAGTGGTACATTTAGGGTGGGGGAGGTGTGGAAGGGGTTTAACACAATCTTTAGGGCGGTAAAATTTCAATAATTTTTGTTGATAATTTTTAGAGGACTGTAGAAAACAAGATTGGGGTAAAGAAAATAAAGAAAATGTTTAAGTTTTGGTGTACTCATGTAAATTTAGAGAAAAATAATCTGACAAAATTACAGAGTAGTTAGTTTAATAATAGTAGTTTTTCGTGAATTTTAACATAGCGATACAAATTAAGAAATTAAATAGAGTAAGAATAAAATGAAATAAGTACCTCTAAATTCTAGTTACAAGTTCTTAAGGGCATTGTTTGTAACAAAATCGATCGATTTCAGTGCGATCGAATAAACGATGATTGTGTCACAAATCAATGACCAAATATTTTTGATCAGAACTTAGACAATGCTATTATTGCATTGACAGCTTTTGATTTATTAAAGTACGGGTATAGACATGACGTGTTAGCCAAAACGACCACGAAGAAGTATATATTTATTAACAGGTTAAAAATAATTGATATTTCGCTCACTTGAATTTATTTTGGCACTGATACTTTTACTTCTGATTGTAGACATGACCACTTTGAAAGGTACTTTGTCGATTTTAATGATTGCTGAGTCTCTATTCGGCTCCATCGTTAACGTTAAACTTCTATTCATATAACGAGAAAATTAGTTCAAATGAATGAAATCGACGATCAACCAAAATTCGTTTTTAAAACTTACCGACAATCGGGTTCACTGTAGTAATCCATACATATGGAATTTGAATTTTGTTGAGCTCTTCGATGACGAACACATTTCAATTCTATGACATTTGTTTTATTTTTATTTTGTTCGGTGAGTAGAGCAAAACGGTTCAAACATTTGTTTGTAACCAGTCGGTTGTTACGTCCCGGAGTACAGAGTTCTGTATGGCTGTTACCCACGGTTGTACAACCTGATAAGTACTGCCGGACAGATGAACGAAAATGAGGATGCGAAAGACCGTACACTATAGGGTTATAAACTACGGAGGCCTGAAACATTAAATTATTAAATTGTTGGTAGATATTGAGTATAGAAATTAAATGAATATTTTCAAATAGAAGACGGATTTTTGTTTGTGAGGACACGCTAAACAAAGTTATAAGACAAGATTTTCGATGTTTGTAATTTTTTTTTCCTGTATTTAAAAGCTAGAGATCAACTGAATTTTAATTTCATAATTTCATAACTACATAGAGTTAATTAGATCAAATGGTACTCTAAATAAACAAATGCAAGTGGATTCCGTCCACCTTTCCCTCTTCCTCACCAATCAAAAATTGTATACAACGTATAATAATGAATTTCATAATATAATATTCCATTTTTATCATAACAAATAATAAATACGTTATTAATCGATTTTAAATAAAATCATCGATGGAGCATATTAATCTAAGAGTAGGCATATCTTTTAACATTTTCCAAAATACTGATTGTTCTATACCCTATTTAAAATAAATATATTGTTACCATTATTTAATACTGCTGATTCTATGTTTTTATTATTTATGATCGTTATTATTATTTATAATATGTTGATTACTATTGGTTAATTATATTATTTTCATTATAATCGAGGCTTTTAACCAGTAGCTCTAAAAAACATTGTTTTAAGTGCAATAATATGCTATAAAAACATGTATATAAGCGCTTAAATATTCACTAAAAATGATAAATTATGCGAAAAATTATAATAATAATAATAATACCGGAATACCTAGAAACTATAACAATAAAATATCAATGCACACGATACAATTATAGGGGTTTTATTATCGATATGATTACCTATCGTCTTACTGAGTTTCAATGGACACTAATAGAAACAAACAAACATGAAAATATTTAAGACTATTTAAATTTTTCTTGTTATTAAGTATATTTCGAAGCCTACAAAAAAAGCATTTAAATGATACTTTAATAGCTGTTAACACAGTCGAAAAAGCAAAACTTAAACTTAAACTTCGAAATATGAAAAAAAAATATGCAATATAAACTTTCGTATATAGCTTCGTGATTTCATGTAACAAATTTATAAATTATATAGGTGTTTCTAAGATCACGAAAAAAAAAAATAAAATGATAATAATTCCAAATGCTTATAGTTATGAGTCCTTGTTATATGGTTGTATAATACCGTTTATTCGTTTATTAAATCCATATGATATAAATAAATAAATATGGCACATAAGGGGATGGATTAATCATTGCGTGCCTATGTATTTCTTAGAAATATTTCAATATTTGTAGAGTATAACTAAATACTATTATGAGTAATTTTAGACGTTTTGTATGCACTGGTGGTATCAAACAAATAAAATAAGTAAGTACGGATTTAATGTAATTCGTTATAGTTAAATGTGCGCTGTTATCATTGTCCGGGAACTCTCGTACTGCTCTGTCAATGTATGAAGAATTTGAGTATTCAAATTTTCATTGCCATTATTATGAAATATGTTAAACATGTTACGGGCAAAGTGGGAAATCCGGGAATAGCATCAGAATGCCCAGGCACTTTGCAAATTACCCGACCATTTTGGGAAATATAAAAATGATAATTGTTCATATGTCATGTTACCTACAATGAATTTAAGCGTCATCTAAGCACATTTCCGTAAAATTGCATTAAAAAGTCAAAACTCGGGTGACTGTTGTTACATTGAGTATTCCATAAGCTACGTGGTCAATTGCATGCACTTAATCACCTCGTAAATAAATATCGCGCACTGCAGATTTCTATGATACCGGATTCAAAATAAATTTGAATTAATATTATAATTCAAAAATAGTAATCCATGTATCATGTAGCAACTATACTAACTTATTTTTTTAAAGAAATACGCATGCATGTTTTATTGAAATTACTACTTATTATCTATTTAAACATTTCGCTGATTCTTCAGCTCCTACGATTTTACGTAGCATCAAATTTGCACGTAGTTTTGTACAATAGATTATAATAATATATATATTGTACACAATATGTATATTGAATTAAAATAATTATTAGATAATCGTATCTCTATAACAATCAAAGAACCATTTTACGGATTATTAAATGTATTTTAAAACAAATTTCAACCAAAATAGTATTTATTTACTCTTTATGTATTATACCTACGTATATTTTTATATTATGTTAATTATTTCAGCTTATTTTAGACGAATATACTGTGTGGTTTTGATCTGTAAACAGTTGTAAACTTTACACTAGCATAAAATAACTGATAACAAGATTTAAATTAATTGACATATTTATTCGGTAATAGGCACGAAAGAAATAAATAATTATAGGAATTCGTAATGCTTGAGTAATACTTAACTATACGGTGTACTTGACTATTAATTATGTAATTATTAAAGTTTAAGAATCTGTTAACTATTGGTTTCTTGTACCGTACATGAATATCACCTCAGTCATTTTAGGTAACCTTAACGTACTGACATGCATGATGCATAATATGGAGTATATAATTTAAACTAAATAATTGTTCTTAATAATTATTAATATATTATATTATTCCGTGAGCGGACGGCTTAGGAATGTACTATTTTAATCTCCAGGTGATGCAATAATAAAGTGTGGATTTTGTTGTTCATGACGTTTACGCTTAAAAACGGATTATTAAAGAAATACAATTGTAGTTTTTATAATTATATTTTATTATAAAACAAATAAATGATTAGAAGTGACATTATGCGAGTTCATCTAATAAATTTTAATAATTAAAGCAGTGTAAATAATGTAAAAAGGTATTAGAATACCTTAGCACATAAAGCTGGAAGAGCAGATATCCATGGTTCTATTTTTGTTTTTTCGTCTCCAAACTGGCCAACAAATGTAACAACTGCATAAGGTGTCCACGAGATCATAAACAAACCGATTAAAATCAATATTATGTACGAAGTTCTAAGCGCAGATCGAATAGGAACAGCTTGACCTCGTCTGGCAACATTTAATGACAATCTGTAATCCCAACTCTCTGTGAAAACAAAAGAAATACTTTTTAATAAAATGCAACTTTCAAGTCAAATAACTAGTAAAATAAAGAGAGGTATAGCCGTATAATAGGTAGGTACATTTCATGTTTACTTTTATACAACCATCCCTTACTTTATCAATCAAAACTTCAACTAAAATTTTAATAATAAATTATTCGGAAATTCGGTTTAATGGTATTCCAAGAAAACAATATTCTCGTTTCAAGTATGAGATACCTAGAAGATTATGTAATGCTATTTGAAAATCAAAAAATCGTATTTATTTATAGCTTGACAAGTATGGATATCATTTTAACATTGCGTATGGATTTATTTATTTATTTAATTTAAAAATTAGCTATTATATTGTTATGACTAATGAGTAATGTAGAGACACGGGCAGTTGTACTATATTATAGTCAATAGTCAATAGGTTTGTGCCGGAACCGGACGTTTCAGCATGGTCATTTCGACATACAAAATTATTTTTTAAATTTTAACTAGTTTAAAATTATTTAAAATCATAGTAAATAAATAATATAGATCGTTAAATCATCAGGTTATATAGTTTATTTTATTATATTTTATATTAAGCCATACACAATAAAACCAGGCTCATATACTTATAAATATATTTTATATTTTGTAAATCTATACAATTTATCTGTAAAAATTATCCACAAAATTTAATATAAATCATAGTATATCATATATTTGTAATTGTTAGAAATTACAAAAGCAATAATTTATATTATTATCGCACAAGATACAATATAATATCTGTAATACCTATAAGTTATCTCGATTGTTGAATATAATATCAAATTACTCGTAGTTGTCAACTAGCCACCATGGT
This sequence comes from Cinara cedri, assembly GCA_902439185.1. Lineage (NCBI taxonomy): Eukaryota > Metazoa > Arthropoda > Insecta > Hemiptera > Aphididae > Cinara > Cinara cedri. The sequence goes on from CABPRJ010000950.1 coordinate 338,787, forward strand.
ACAAGTAATGGAAACTTTCCTTGAGCATGAAGTGTATATTTATCCATGATGCGTATATGTATATTTTTGATGTATTTTGTGCAAATAAATTAAAACTATTTTGACGATGTTACAAAGATACGTGCAAGGCAAAAATTCATACATCAGTTGAAACTTCGGAGGTAATTTAATACTTCATTACTTTTAATATAAGGATAAAATAAAGTTTAGTATTTATTTCTTGACTACCATTAGGTTTTAAAAAGAATAAATTAATATTTGACACATATCTCGGAGGCAACTGAAATTGAAGCTAATTTTGCAGCCATTAAGATGAAAAACGAGCACAGTGGGTCTTACATAAAATATAATGAAGGAATGTACTAGTGGATTGTCATAAGTAGCAAAGGTAATATCAAAATTTCCTATACAACTAATTTTAATTAAGAATTTATTTTCAACTACTTAAGGAGCTTTGCTGGCCGACGGAATTTTAAAAAACAAATAAGACGCATACGACGTGAAATTCACGCTGTAACTGATGCTCCTGAAGATTTTATTACTTTAATAATAATTGTTGCTGTATTCACCATCCTAAAGTGATAGAGAACAAATTGCATTACACGATAGTGAACCTGGTGTCAGTGGTGTCCCCAGGAGGAGGGGATAGTTTGGGGTTATATCCCCTCATTGGCTTAACAATAAAAACAAATATAAGTAATTTAATATCGAAATACATATACTTCGGCCAAGTTACAAAGAAAATCTTAATGTATTGATTAGAAATTGGCTTTTTTTAGGATCCGATTTTAAATTATCGATTCCCATAGTCGAGTTGGGTAGAGAATATGATTTTGCGATTTTTATTTACTACATCTCCTCCCATTGAACAATTTTTGGGCATGAAATTGTCTGGAGTCAAAGATAGAAATTAATTTTTTGTAATCCTCAAAACTTAAATATTTTATTAGATTCTGCCAATTGGTATGTAGTTGGTACTTTTAAAGTCACGCCTCGTTTATTTTCACAAGTATATATTGTATTAGATAAATACTTTGATGACATTTATCCCCTTATTAATGTTATTTTTTTTGACAAAACCGAACAACCATACGGAAACCATACCGTCAGCTTAATCTTCTAATGACAGTTGACTATTCGAAACTATGGGCTTGTATAGCATGTTTAAGGTAATTACAAAGTGACTGGGACACCTTTGTACGTCAATTAGAAACAGGCAAAAGTCCATCGTAAAAGAAGAAAATATATATCGGCGTCGACGAACGTATATTGTCAAATTAGTCATCGGCTATGATAATAATCGTAATACTATGTGATTGTAAAGAGGAATAGCACATAATTGTAGTTTAATGAATTGAATATTTTTTAATTTTTAGTATTTTAGTATTATTCTTATATTATATAATTTATTATTTTTACTTGTGCTATATTAGTATTTGTTATTTATCATTTAATTTTATTATGTCAGAATGTGTCAGTAATAATGTTTACCACATTCATTTACTTTGCTTTATAAGAGTCTGATTTTATTGTGTGTGGCTTAAAATAAAATACAATAATATAAAATTTAACTTGATGACAGTTACCTCGCGCCGAAACAGCCATGCCGAAATGTCTTAGACCGGGTTTATGTTTCGAAGCAAGATGTGCTGTGCATCATCATTCCTTGCAATAACCGCGAAGAAAACTAACCGATTTTAATAAAATAATCATTAATTCCAAGTCTGGGCCGACATGCCTGTTTATTTAGTTATGACTAAACTTAAAATACTGATACCATCGTATAATTACCCTTACCTGAACCAACCGATCTAATGTTGCTATTACAATCGGCCATTTCTTTATTGTGATCGAGTATTGACATAACGATAAACACGTAGCAATACGTAATGATTGAAACTGGTAAAACAAATCCGAGGACTAGCATATAAATGTAGAATGATCGATTTGAGAGTGTTTTAGTCGTATAATCCCATGAACACGATGTTTCAAAACCTTCCAACACGTATTTAGACCAGCCGAACACCGGAGGCAAAGTTATCGATAAACAGTATATCCATACAAACACACAAACCTTTAAATCAAACACAAATAAATAAAAAAGAGACTAATCTAGGATATTCAATTAAAAATTAAGAATTATTGTTGTGTAGTGTATTCTGTTAGCTGCAGGGTAGGACTCATAGTTTGATACTTGTACGATACATTTATATAATTTATAATATATCAAACCTATTTCATCAAATAATTCGATAATTTAATGAAAAAAATGTTCAGATTTTAACTTTCAACTACATTGTGAAATAAATTTAAATTGTTTAAGGTAAAATTGTTCAATAGAAATATACATAGCATAAACGGAAATATATACATACAGGGTGATTTTTTTTTATCGTGAACTAGCAATTATCTCTGAAGATTTTAAGTGAATTTGATTTCTGTTTTTTTTTTTTTTTAAATCATTATAGAATCAGTTGGGTTTTATTTTGAAACTATTTGAAATTGTTCATCTCTATACTCCATATATATTAAATAAGTTTATACATTTGTTTTTCAAATAGGAACTCCCCTTTCTGAACACAGATTATACTAAAAATATTTTTCTAAACATTTTGATATGCGTAACACCATTTACTGTTATTGATTTACTGTTAATGAGTTATAACCATTCAAAGTTTAGACCGGAAGGTTAATAAATCGCATATCTATTTTGAAATGATACATTGATAATTCTTCCCTACTCTTCCTGTGCAAACTTTAAACGGTTATAACTCATAAACAATAAATATTATAATAGTGCTATGCATATCAACATGTCTAGTATATGTTCTCTATTCCAATCTGTGTTCAAAATGGGGCTTCTATTTGTAAAACTAAAGTATGTATTTATTTAAGGTATTTGGAGTACCGTGTAGGGGTAAATAATTAAAAAATAGTTTTAAAATAAAACTTAACCGATTCCATAATGATTAAAAAAAAATAAAAATCAAATTCACGTCAAAGCTTTCGAGAAAATTGTTGGTTCATGATAAAAAAATCACTCTGTATAATATCTATAATGATAGCTGGTGTATACAGAGTTGAAAATCTGGTCAAGTGGAAGTTTAGAACGAGAATGGCCAATCTCAAATAGTTGGGGTGAAGACAATATTATATCTATAATATTTATCTATACTTTTTTATACCTTTGTTCATTTATTTATATATTTATAAGTTTATAATTATAAATATATCCAGCATATATTTAGTTTTTAGTATAGTTATTTATAATACATAACATATATTACGGTTAGTCGGTAAATGTTACGTAATATTAGAATATCACATTATTTGCCTATGTATGTTGGAATTATCGTGCTACTTTAGTTCATTATGTTTCGGTATAAATACAATAGGAAATGTCGAAACATGGGATATTTTTTTATGAATATTGACTATACTGTTTGACAGTGCACTTAAAGTGACTTAAACGAGTCAAGATCTTATTATTTCGTGAGCTTATTAATTAAGATAGATTTTTAACGAGCAATAATAAGACGACTACTAAAATTCATATTTCGAAAATGTGTAACGTGTAAATCGTAAGTAAATCTAATAAAACTTTATCAGCCAAAGATAAGAATCAAGTTTTTATGATGGTGGTCCTACACTGGTCTATGATACTATTGAAAATACAACGAAAAATGATAAAGTTGTTTGTATTTTAGCCTTTAGGATGTGTACGGTGTACCTTTGTGGTCTACCATGTGTACTTTTAACAATGGCTATTGACATAAATACTGTTAATAAATACAGCTTTTAATGGAAAAAAGAAATGAGAAGATAAAAATTGCTTTTTATTGACTATAGATTATTAAACTTACTATTACCAAAGATCTTATTAAATAAGTTCAAAATTAAAAACGTGTAAAATGATCAATTAACGAACAAAAAATTAAAAATTACATTCATACAAATCGTACTATTGTACCCAAGCAAAATTTTGCGATTTTTACGATTTCTAATAGAATATTAACATTAAACGCGTATGTAATATACACGTATTTAAATGAAAAAGAGCTGATAAGGAGGACGGGTGTGCTTCTTTTGTAGGTGGGAAGTTCGGAAAGCAGGATACATAAAGTAATTTATCTGTAAGTAACGATAAACCATTGCTTAGACCAGGGTAGGAAAAAACGACTCGGAGCGAATTTCGGTTTTACATGTTTTGAAAGGCCTTAATATTTATGATTTTCATAAAAATTTGATATTAAAATTCTTAGAATAAAAAATAATCCTTACATTAAACTCATTTCTTTTAAATTTCTAAGTACGACTTATAATGAATAACTCCTGTTAAGCAAATATAAGTTTTTATGAATATTTATAACTGAATTAAAACAACAAAATTGAAAATAATGAAAGTGTTATTTTCGTAAATTTTCCCTTTATTTCTAAGTTTTTTTTTGGTTTCACTCAATTATTATAAAAACTATAAGGAAAATCTAAAAACGACTTTTTTACTCACTAAGTATATTAAAAATGCAACAAAAAAGGTCTCTTATTGTTTTTCTATTTGAGAAATATTTCTTGTAGAGCAGAGTAAGCTCAAAAGCTTAAAAATTTAATATAATGAAATCGTACTCCGTATTTTTATTAGTTTTCATTTTACGTTTTTGCCCGGTTTTTCCTAATTATTATGAAAACTCTTTGGAAAATAAAAAACCGACTTTCTTTGTCGGTTATTCTTGTATCTAGATCTAAAATGTAATAAAAAAAGCTAATTGTTGTCTTTCTATTGGAGCAATATTTCTGGTATAAAACATAAGCCGTACAAATTTTAAATAATGAAATCGTAACTTCACGACGGCGACGGGCCGTAAATATTTATCTTTATTCTGATAATTTTTACCGGTTTTTTCAATTATTATGAAAACACCTTGATTTTCTTAATGATAGATACAGTTTTTTCTCAGAAGTTCTACACTTGATAGATTAGAATATAATTTTATCCACGTAGTATCTACCAAATGAAAACTAAAGAGACTCGAAAATGTATTTATGTCAAATGTCTATGAATAGCTCAGAAATTGCTCGAGTATTTTGAAAATATTTTTAACAGAGATATAAAATCGGAAATAACGAAATCGTTATTTTTCTAAATTGTCTGTTTCCTTTCTGTTTTTTATTGGGGATTTTTAGATACCTAATAAGAAAACTATTTCGATAAATAATTTAATCGTTATGAATAAGCTTTTAACTTTTAATACATTATTTTATATTAATTATTATTTTCAAACACATATCAAAGTACCTATTTAATTTGCCAACTTTGCCACGCGCATTTAATGGATTTTAATGAATTATAAATTATTCCAAATTAATTTAATTTTAATATTATAGGAATGTTGAAGTCGGGTATGTACCTAATAATTCGCAAAATACCACTTGAAATTTACCAGTGTTCATTTAAAAATGCCACACAAATCTTTCTGTTATAAACTACTATAATGATGAAAATACCTTATTGAATAGATTTTCATTTTCAATGTACAATACAATATTGTATAACCATAAGCTACACAAAAAATACGAGCGCAGTGTACAAGTTTGGTTGAACTCGAATAATAGAATGTGTGTGTATATATTATACATTTAAGTTTCAATTTAACGGTGTGAATGTGCATTATTGAAATAGATTTTCGCGATAATTAACATGAAATATCGTCGGCGACCCAGCATTAACCTCGCAAATCAAAATTTTGACTATTTTGGTACATCTGAAAATCAGTTGACACAGTTTGTCGTTTCTCCTGTACAATTTATTTAAACTGACTTACAACATTTTTCTAAGAAGTCGATATTTATAGCATTATATAATTAATAAAATGTTAAGCGTGTATTATAAAACTTTTTTTTTACAACTGTAAACTATTTTTCCACTGGAATTATTGTTCCAATCAAAAATAGGAAAAGAGACCTTTATAATTGGAAAAAACCGAGCGAAAACTTCGGAAAACTGGGAAAGTTTATGGCATTAGGTAACGGTTTCATTATTTTCGATTTTTGAGTGTTTATGTTGTAATTCGATTAAAAAAATATGTGTAGACTTGATATTTTCACAAAGTACTTATATTGTCCTTTTATAGACGTGATGTCTTTTAAGCTATGTATAGGCATTTGAAATGTTTAATTGTTTTAGTTTTTATTTGGTTTAATATGGATAAAATTGTTTGGTCGAATAGAAACGTTTCGAAAGTTAACTCGAGGTTCACTGTAAAATGCAGTATTTAAAGGTAAAAAAAAGTCGAGTGTAATTTTAGTAATTTTTTTTACATGTATTTAAAATTTTGACGAAAATCTTAAAAATCATGGTATTTTAAAATATGTTTGACTGAACTTCGCTCAGAATCGTCTTTCGTTAGTATTAGCGTTGTATATAGATAAAAATTAAATATTTTTATGTATTCTACCTTCTCAACGTCCCACCTACAATAGTGAAACACCAATCAGCAGTATAAGCTCTTTTTTTGAAAAACTAATCTAAAATAGTTAATACACCTATTTATGGTTGCCAGAGTTATACTACATTTTAGTATATAGGGGTATTTAAAACCCGGTATTTCATGTGAACAGATAAAATTTGATTACAAAAATGATTGAGGTGGAAAAGGGGTTCAAAGTTGAAACTCTCAAAAAAGGTTCTCGATACTTATACTATGCAATACAAAATTATATCTTGTTTTAATTTGGGTGTTTGCAGGGTTATATAAAGCGAAACAAATTTTTTCTTCCGAAACAATATGGTAAGGTTATTGAAATTCGAACAAAATTTCATTACTTCCAGCCATCCTCATTCTTGAGTTTAATCTAACGTGGTCCTTTGAGAGCAGTTAGAAATATCCAAAAGTAGTCAGCTATTTATATTTATACCTATATGATATATTATATATAAATATATAACAGACACAATACAATAGGAATATAGTATCTATTTTAGGGGAAAATTCGACAAAAGGTATATCATACATAATAAAACGGTAATTATATGTAAAACACAATTTGAAAAGCTGAAATTAAAAAAAAAAAAATAGCTTATATTAAATTAATGTATTTATTAAACTATTTACTTACTTTTGTTGCACCTTGTCGCGTTAATTTCCAAGATCCTGACACGGGTTTCGCCGTTATCACGAGGTATCTTTCTACCGCTATGGTAGAAAGAGTTACAATTGATACTAAACCGAATTGTCCCACGCCAAACGCATATATTGTACATCCTACGAAAAATGAACATAGTAAACAACTCGTTTAGTCGAATGAACTTGTACGCTTATGACTATAATACTTAATATCTCCGTAATATTTAGTTTGCCGAATAATGTGACGAAATTCTCTTTGATTCTGATTAGAGAAAACACACATTTTAATGAGTATAATTTATTAAGCATTTTTTTTCAATGTCTTATTCGTATTTCAGTAATATCATTACATACTATACGTGCGTGTACAAGCAAACAATTTGAAATGGATTAAAACTTCTGGTATTTATGGCCAAAAGTCAGTGGCTGGGCACTTAAAGTAAATCAATTTCAGTATTATATTTAAATTAACCATTATTTCTTAAATTTTGAATTTAAATATAGTTGGAAGTTTGAAATTACGTTGAAAAGATTTATTATTAAATATATTAGGTATTAAAAACTTATTAATCTTAAAGTATATGATATAATAAATAACATAATATTAATCAACAATATAGGTAATATTATATTAAATCTAGTTAAGCATTAACGATTTTAAATCGTTAATGCGTTAATGCACTTATTGTAGTTTTCCAAAGCGTGTGGATTGAATACTTTCAAATTCATTACTCGTCGTATCATTAAAGAATTGTATAGAAAATCATTGGACTATTACAAAGTATTTCCATTCAAAACACGTTTTGCTATCCAATCTACTTAACAACTTGAAGGAAAAATATAATTTTTCTCTTCGTCGATTTTATAATCATATTGTTTATATATAATGGAAAATATTTTTCTATGAATGACTAGACTTTATCTAGTTAAAATCATAAATTTAAACTTACACAATACTAGTTTTGGTTATAATCGAACGATATCTAAAGTAAAGACATTTTCTGATTATATTTTATATATAATAAAGCTGTGTCGAGCTAATCAATTATTCTAAACTTTTACTTAAAAATAAAATTGTAATTATTTGGTTTTCATTATAATTGGACAAATTATTAAAATCAAATTTAAGTGTATTGCGTGTAAGTAAAGGTTTTAAATATTTTCAAATTAGTCAAAATATAAAATAAATTCAAAATACAACATACAAAAATCGATGAAGTGTTTAAATAGTTTAGGTATAAAGTATCTATGTAGTTCAAAATTTAAGTTTTTGTAGTAGTCGTCGAAAATGCGTTTACTTAGAAATTTGGATAAACTATAATCGGATTATATTTGGATAATATTATTATTATTTATCCAATGGACAACAATAATAAAAAAAGATGGACATACTCCGCACGATGGGTGGGCCACTGTTGTAGGTGAAAAGTTCGAAAGATGGGGTATATAGGGGAATTTAATGTATATCTGAACCAACGATTTATCATTGCTAATGAAAAATGATTATAAGCGAAGTTTGGTTGTACAGGTTTTGAAAAGTAGTATTTATTTTTTGAAAGTATATTTACGATTTTCGTCAAAATTTTATTTTAAAATTCTTATAAAAAAAATTCTACATTACACTTAATTTTTTTTTTATGTTTTTTAATATTTACGTTTCACCTATAATATTGTTTTCTCAATTATTTCCAAAACCCCTTGGAAAATCAAAAAATCATCTTTTTTGTATACTAACGAGATCAAATTTTCTTTTAGAAAAGATGCTATACATCGCAGTAAGATTTCTGGTAAAAAAGTTGCTCACAGGCACAAAAATAAAATAAAAACATAAATCATGGTAAAACCAAGAGATTTCTTGCTACGCTTTGTATCTAAAATGTTAATAAATTGTACTTCTTCTAGTTTTGTGAAGATATTTAAGTAAAATTAAATTATGTATTAATTTATTTTTCAACACTTGTATATTTCTCTGAAAAAACGATACAGCATAAATATTATGACTGCAGTTTTCAAGTTAATATAAGTTTATTAATATTATGTATGTTATTTAATCGGTATTAAAAAGGTCATAATACTTTAACAGCAAGTTTTATTAAGACTATATTACAGAATTATAACACCTCAGAGGAAGCATGTAATGCTACGGTTTTAGCGAACCTGGGGCCCCGAGTTTTGACTGATACAAAGTTCAGGTAAGTGATTCCAATAAGCATTTGGTATTGTTTTTGTAGAGTGGAGGAATTCACTTTATAGTTGACTATATCATTTTTCCTGTGGGAAATACTACCACGGTTAGGTTATTATTATTATTATTATTATTATACCTACTTTTAAGTTTTAATCCCGTAACTAGTTTTGTCAAAAACTTAGTGAAATATTTGGATTTCTGTACTGTTTGATTAATTAATTTGAAAATGGAATAATGTTAATTTTTTTCGTTACCTGTATCTTTAAAGATCCATTCATGTTTGAACGATGACACAGCTGGCATGAAATGTAAAATTGAAGTAGAAAAGTCAGCTATTGCCAAGTTTAATACGAATGTAGAAAAAGGACCTTTTAACCGTCTGAATCTAAAAAAAAAAATAAGACTGATAATTATACCATGAATGTGCCACTGTAGGTGGATAGTTGGGAAGATAGGATATACAGGTATCCTACGGTGATATATCCAATGAAATATCTCTGAAAATAATAAAGATAATCAAATTATTATTATTTTTTTTTTATATTACTTACAAGAATATAAGAACTATAAATGTTTATATTTAAATTAATTTTTTACGTTTTGGTATAAAAATTTAAGAAAATAATTTTTATTTTATTATGATTGAAAAATTTAAAGGTTTTAAAGAGCTTATTCTTCTGAAAATGTTGACGTTTATTCAAATTTTATTTTCATTAAATTCGTGATTTTTATAATTTTGTAAAGTGCAGAAAAAAAAAACATAAGTCAATTAGCCAAAGTAATAATTTTAATAATAAATTAGAGAATGTGATTTGTATCACGAATTTAATGAAAATACAAATTTGAAATGTCAACATTTTCAGAAGAATAAAAAGTTATTAAGTTTTTAGCAAAACATAAAAATTCAATCGAAATATAGACATTTATATTTATTAATTTATTCCTTACCCCTGCGCGTGTTATAGAAACACAGAATCTGATTATCTTTATTACCTCAGGAGATTATGTTATAGGTATATATTCGTGAGACGCCTGCATATTAAGTATGTTGAGTAGGTATATTAATTGATAACTGTATACAACGATAAGTCATTCCTAACGGAAAACGATTCTCTGTTCGGTTTAACATATTTTGATAAATTTAAAAATTGTAAAAAGATCAAATTTTATTCATATTATAGTGATAAAATAAATTAAAAGTTCTCGTGTTTTAGATTTTGAGTGAAACGACATACCTCGTTTCTGTTTAATGTTCATTATTTTTCTATGGATAGTGTTTCTACCAGCAATTTTGCTCCTATTTATAATGATAATATTTTTTCTGATGGGAAATCTGATTGGAGAGGTACTTTAATGAGGTTATTTTTAGATTTTCCCAGGTTTTTTTTTTTAATAAATTGGAAACCCGGTAAAAACTTAGGAAAAACTGGAAAATAGGTACAATATTAAACAAATAATATAAAAAAAAAAAACTGGGCAACTTCATCGTTAGTGGGCCACTGTTGAAAATGAGAAGGTAGGAGAGAGGAAATTTAATTTATACCTTTAAGCAACGATTAACTATTGCTAATGAAAAAACGATTCTGAGCGGAGTTCAGTTGATAGTGTTGCATTGTCAACAATATATATGTCATATTATGGTCAAATAATTACGTAAGCGTTAAATCTTTTTTTCAATAATATTTGTTTAATATGTACCTACTAACACTTGATATAACAACATTAACAACCGAACTCTGCTCAAAATCGTTTTTTTGTTAGTAATGGTTTAATCGTTGTATATATATTACTCGTATTTAAAAACAAAATCATGAATTCAAATTTTTGATGTCTGTATAGGGCTATAAGAACAATTTATGATGTACCTAGATTGTATAAAATTAAAAAAAGATGATACTGCTGATGGGTGTGCCACTATTTTAACAGGATATAGGGTGTCTCGTCTTACGAAGATATAAACATTGCGATGTTTTGGGAAGTATTAACTTTTTTTTTAACAATTTAAGAAACAAGTAGTTATAAAATGTTACATTACCATTATTTTGTGTCACCGTTATTTTTGGGGTGAACCTATTATAATTTGGCCTATTTATAATTTTCATAGGGATGTATATAAGAACGATTTCATGAATAGACGGAGTATTAGTTTAAATACATTTTGTTATTGAAATTTTTGATTTCCGTCAACCTGTTGATAAAATATTCTACTTTTACTTTTTTTTTTTTATGGGGAAATAGCGGAATGTAATTTGTATGGTGGTATGGCACGCAACGTTCGAATAGTGATTCACTACTCCTCTCTCTACCTAAACTTAAAATGTAATTATCTTGTCAACGGTTTGATGGAATTAAAAAATGTCAACACAAAAATGTATTTAAACTAATACTCTATTTATGTATGGATTTTTGTTACAAGTTGTCATTTGAAAATCACCCCCACATCAAAGTGACAAATAATATAATATTTTAGATCAACTTATTTCTTAAATGGTCAGAAATAGAAAAATTCAAAAATGTTGATACTTTATAATGGTGCAGCCCACTTGCGCCCATCACACTTTTTTTATAATCCAGTCGCCTCCGAAATCATAACCCATTTGCGCCCGAAATATTTTTAATAAAAACGCGTTTAAACCGTGAAACGTTGCCAAACTGTATTATTTCATGATTTTATAATATAAATTCATTTTTTTATTGTTATTAAAAATATTTAAACAGTTGACAATATTTTTTTTTATAATAACTGCATGTACTAAACACATTTTTCAAAATCTAATTTTTATATTATTTATACTCCATTTTATTTTTGTAAGATCGACTATAGTAGAAAACATTTTGTGTGATTAAGTAATAGTTGTAAAGTTATTCAATTAATACTTTAATAGAATTTTATGTAAGTTATTGTCATATTACCAAGCTAATTTTTTTAAACGAAAAATTATCAAAATTAAATTATAGTATGAAGACAATTTATTATTATAATTACTACGAGCTACTAATCCACCTAATCTATGTTTTCATCGTAATTTTGAAAATCCATAACATGAAATGGCAATGTTGTATGCGGATATGGGCTATAAATCGACGGGTAGTATCTAATTTTTCGGGAGCAACTGTCTACATCCCTTGGGGTGTAAATGGGCTACTCTGGGGTGCAAATATGCTGTACCTCTTTATAAGAATTATTTTGTTCATATCTTCGTGGGACACTCTGTATAGAGTAATTTAATTTATATCTGTACGTAACGACTAACTATTGTTTATGAGTAATGAAAAATGATTCTAAGGACAGTATTATTTGTCGTAATATTTTCTTTGTTGCCAAGGTAACCCAGAAATCAATAAATATTATACCAAAAATTAAAAAAAACTACAAGAAAATTCTTATGAAGTTTTTGGTTAGAGGAAGATTTCTGGTAGAAAAATTGTTTACACAAAAATAAAAAAAACATCGTAGTAAAATAAAGATATTCCTCATTTCGCTCAGAATTCAAAAGCAATATTCAATAATATATAGGTTGGTATTTATACGAGTAATTATATTTAGCAAAGTAAAATATTTTTTAAAAAGAAATCTCTTAGGAAATTAATACATATTTACAAATTGCTGTAATGTATTATTATTCGCGTAAACTATAAATGATTATAAAAATCGTCTACATGCATGGTTTAATAGGTTTTATAAATATAAAGAAATTAATATATTTTGAAAATAATATAAAATCTAAAATAAATAGTGCGGGAATAATATTTTATATTACGCATTGCATTTATGCATAACGTATGCCGACAATTGGGCGCGGAAAATTGGGTGCGGGACTTTTAGGCGCAATGGCAATTGGGTGCAAAACAATTGGGAGCGAATATCAATAATATTCAAAATTAATAATACATGAAATTTAAGGTATAAATTCTAGATTTTATTGCAGTATCTATAGTATAGATTCTAAACGTGTACAATATAATTGTTGCTGTTCAATGCAATAAAAGTTATTATTAGACCTTTTTTTTTTTTTCGTATGCTCGGTTGATTGGCGTTTTGATAATCAGCGTTTTATTGTACTTTTAAATATTTCTTTCTATTGCCAATATCTTCAATTATCAGTTGCTCAGTAATTAAAGAAAGATCAAAAGATTTTGGATAAGAATGTATAATCTAACAATAATACGAGTTTCAATACTTATTTAGTATATTTTGTTCATGTTAATTCAACATTAAATGCACTCTATCCTTCGATATGGAAGTTTATCGACGCGCTAAAAAATGAAAAAAAAGTTAATCGTTTAAAAATGTAGCAATTTTTAACTAGAACGGAACCGATTCAAAAGCTTAAAAAATATAAAGACAGCTTCTAAAATCAAAGAAACCTCTAATGATTTTGAAAACTGTGATATAAATGATATTTTGAAAGGCATTGCTCAAAATTGATCATAATATTTCAATAAAATTAATGTATTAATATAATGTCTAAATGTTAAATTATAATTTTATGATTTTTTACTTATATTTTTATTTGTAAAACAAAATTGTGTTTACAGTTTTGAATTAATATAAAAGCTTTAACATATCCAATAAAATATTTGTGTACACTTAAAAAAAAAAATTACTGATAATAAATTTAATTGATACAAATTGTGTAGATTTTATAATACTATCTATATTATCGAGTTCAGGGTAAAATATTCTTAAGAAGATATTGTATTATAGTATTATTACAATTTGAATTAAATAATACATGTTCGCCCAAATGTACAGCAGTCAATTGCCATTGCACCTAAATGTCCGCGCCCAATTGTCCCGCGCCCAAGTGTCGTACAGCCCATGCAAAATAAACATAAATCGCAACGATTCGTGACAGCTACACAATTTTCATGAAATATTAAAATATGTCAAGTCTAATAAGTTTAATGTTTATTCAGTATGTTTTACAGTAGGGAAATATAGGTACGTTGTACGTATAAAGTAAATCATAATAATATTATACCTGTAATTTACTATACTCGTATGTGTATTTAAGATGTTATTAAACTTCTACCTTAACATATTTATTTGATTTACGTTTAAGCGAATACATTTTAAATAATAAAATACGGGGTTTTTTTTTTTTTAAACAGCTATAACAATCTTACCTACATATTGAGTGGTTTTGAAAACCGCAGTAATAGAAAATCTCAATAGTAATTAGATAACATAGGCAACAAAATATTTCAGAGTAAATTATAATAATACATATTCGTACGAAGCATTCCTGTACATAGGATAATTGAATTTATTAATTTTTATTTAGAAAATACAAATTCTACGTAAGTAGTGGAAATAATAGTACAAAATATTATATATTATTGTTATAATGACATACAGTCCATGTGTTCCTTAATTCATATTTGATGGCAACGATGCCATCGGTGTTGTTCTTATTTAAATCCGAAAATCTCTGATGGTATCAAAGATGGCTTTATCACCCGTCGTGTTTCCGAGTAGGTTGATGAGATGTGGTGAACTAGATGTGTTTGTTATCTCATTTGTTTATGGCGATAACCAATGACAGTTATGATATTTAATTATTATTATTATAGATTTAGGTTTCAAAATAACACTGTTTAAAACGACGTTCCATTAATATTTCATGATGCCACCGTCGAAGCCATCACAGATGAATTAAGGAATACATGTTACACACCGCGGATTTGTTGAGTTTTGAACGCAAACACTTCAACGGGTTTGAATTTAAGACCAAGTGCTATACTTGAGCTAAATATTATAAAAAAAACCAGAATACTATACCTAGTGAACACGAAGAGGACCAGGCCGTTTCCTATTATACCTATAATGCCAATAATCGTGAGCAGCATACCATAGGAGAAAAATATCACAGGGCTCGTTAGTTTTTCGTGGACATCTCCAACTGCATCGCATATTCTGCTCTACAATAATACGGTTATTGTTTAAACATAATTAATTACTTTATATACGTCTATATTTATAATTAGCATAATAATATTATCAATAGGATTAAGAAACAGTATATAAACATTTATATATAAAATACTATTATTTATATTTCTTACTAAAAAATAAATTAAACAATAATTATAATATTAAATCTAGATTTTATTTTAGTAAATATTTTGATCGGGAACCATTTTATCTAAATAATATAGTCCAGTGGTGGCCAAACTTTTTTTATTGGAGATTTATTAAAAATATATTATTTCCATAAAAAAATTATAATTATTAATTACCTACATATGTACAAATAATATATATATATATATAATTTACAAAAATGACGGACATACTTCGCACAATTGGTGGGTTACTGTTGTAGGTGAGAAGTTGGTAAGATAGGGTATAAAGGGGAATTAAATATATATCTGTACGAAACGATTAATTATTGTTAATGAAAAAATACATCTTGAAAGGCTATAATATTTATAATTTTCGTCAGCATTTGATATTAAAATTCGTATAAAAAAAATTTTACATTACACTCAATTTTTTTTTTTATCACAAATTACGAATTATAATGAAATTCCTGTTGAATTGTTAAATATTTTGTTTAGTCTTAACTATTTTATCTATAGAGTATTTACCAAATTAAAATTTACGTAAAAAAAATAGCAAAATTTAAATGTCTATAAATAGCTCAAATGTTTTGAAAATTTTACTTTCTAGAAAAGGAAAATATAGTTTATCTGTTCAAATTTTAAGTCTCTACAAATATTTTTATCTAAATTACAATGAAGAAACAAAATTGATAATATTAAAAGCATTATATCGTAAATCGTCTCATTCTTTCAATGTTTTTTTTTCAGTTTTGCACAATTATTAAAAAAACTACAAGGAAAATCAAAAAAATATTTTTTTACTTATCGACTAGATTAAAAGTTTAATAATAATAATTTCATGTCATTTTTTTATCGGAGCAATATTTCTGGTAAAAAACTTAAAACGTACAAATTTAAAACAACGAAATCGTAACGCCGTCCAATCGTTATTCCCAATTATTATGAAAATAACTTAGAAAATCTAAAAGATGACTTTCTTTTTGAAAAACTAGATCTAAAATTTAACAAAAAAGTCTTTTTGTCAAGATGTTTAAGAAGAAAACACAAGTTAAAAAAATGTAAAGTCATGTAATTGACGTAAATATTTGTTTGTTTATCTCTACGTCTTTCCTGGTCTTCCAAATTCTATGAAAATAATTTTGAAAATGAAAAAAATTACTCAAGTACCAATAAGATAAAATTTCCTTTCAGGAAAAGTGCTACACTTGAAAATCGGAGTGAGATTTTTGGTAGACAAGTCGTTTACAGATAAAATAAATAAATATAAAAAATAAACATCATTATTAAACCAATACATTCCTCGCTTTGCTCAGAATCTAAAATATTTTAATTCTTGATATACATTTAAAAATAAGTACATAGGTACGTATATATAGTTATAAAAAAAGAGCTAATACTGGAGATGGGAGCGGCCACTGTTGTAGGTGAGAAATTGGGAATGTAGGATACATAAGGTTATTTCATTTATATCTGTAAGCAACGATAGCAGTTTAGTAGTACATAATTTGAAGTGCCGTAATTTTTTTTTGCGATTTTCGTTTGAATTTGATTTCAAAACGCTTATTAAAAAAAAAAAAAAGTCGTCCAATGATTTTGGAAATTTTACCACATCTAGGTAAATCCAATATAAGTAATATTACCAAGGTTTAAGTCTCTACGTATATTTATAACTGAATTATAGCAAAAAAACTCCCAAAGCTAAAATTCCTTAAAAACTCAAAAGTGGCTCAAAAGTTTTGGCGATGATATCGCGTGGAGTTTTCAAACTGATTCACTTTAAACAGCAACATATTTGAACTTAATTTATACAATATATTATTTATAGCGAATTCAACCTTATTCAGAACCTTGTACTACTTATTCGGTGACTAGGTTAATTTTGCCAATATACGTACAATAGACTTATTCACTATTTCAAACTGTCTGTTTGCTCTAGGGGTCCCTGTTACAATCAGTGTTGAGTTTATCGACTCGTCTTACAAAAATTTTTAAACATTTGTTGACGTAAAAGACGTATGCCAATCGCTTATTACCTGTCTTAGCATAACATAAGTTTGAAAGTTATTACGTAAGTATTTTATTACTTCTTCAGTCTTAGTGGAACGGTATGGACATAATTACAATTTCGTGAAAGCAGCAATCACCACAAAAGTAAACTTATTTCTAGTTCTTGTCTTTTCGAATGGACCTAAGTGGTCAAATGTATAGTTATAAAAGATTTATGGCGATAAAGTTTCAGAGTTTCGGAATACTAAATAGAAAGTTTTCTTTTTTTCCACTAGGAATCGAAAATGCAATACACTGTAAACAATAGAATTATCAATATAATGTTGTACTTTCATTTTAATTTTTGGAAACCAATATACATGTGAGATATTTTCCATAACTTTCAATAAACCGAAATGTGCCATGTTGTGACATGTTCGAATAACATTTATTTTCATTAACTTCGTAACGTAAAACTAGACTATTTTGTTTTCATTGTGATAAACCCATTTCGTAACTTAAACCCTATATTTTAAAAAAGCTATATTTTCTTTGTAGTTCACCTCTAGTTTTAATAATTTCATCATCCAAAGTTTTTCGAAGTGCATGTGTTTGTTCGAACGTATTCCATTCAAAAATTAGAATCACATGACACCTACTAAATTCATCGACGTGTTGGATATTTTTATTCGAACGATAAAATATGTCAAAATCGTAGTTTTCCAAAAATAACGCCCAACTCGAAATGTATGGGTTTATAAATCGCTTATTCAGCATAACTCGAAAACTTTCAAAATCGGTCATGATCTCGAAAAATATCTCGGCTAAATATATATGAAACCACTTTATCAAATAAACCGCAGCAAGATATTCTAATTTGCAACTATGGTACTTCGATTTACTCGGTGACGTTCACTGACTAAAATAAAACACAGGTTTTAATTTACCTATTATTTTTTTTGTTTTTGTAACAATATTGCTCGAAAACCGGACGAACTCGCTTCAGGCATCACAATGTAACTCTGTCTCAGCGACGAGAGAATATATAACTACTACCGGTGATTTAGTTAACGCAGTACTCAAATATTCAAAAACTGTCCGTTCCTTTTCATCGAATATAAAACTTGCATCTTTCTTAACAAAAGCATCCTTAAAAAACCAATAATATTCACGTTCTGTTCAAAACTTAAAAATAAAAAATTATTTTTATGCTGATAAAATATCCGATTATATAAAATACGATTTGCTATATATATTGCTTAAACATGTGTGATCAGTGAAAATATAGTATAAAAGGATAGAATGAGAGTTTAGGAGTAACAGTTTTTTTTTTCTGAATATGAAAATCAACGGTAGTCGTTCATTGCACTTATACAAGGTCTCTAAAATATAAATCTTCTATTCAAAATATTTAATCAAATACGGTCGCAGTTTTCGAAGTAGGTACATACTACATACTACCTACTGTGAATTTCGATAAATTACTCGCTTTTTGATATAAGCATATATTTATACGTATTCTATTAATTATTATTCACAAATCTTAATGAAAATGTTTGAGCATTTTTACTATTCTAAAAATAGATTTTCGAGAAACATACACATCGGTGTAAAATTAAAAATATTTTTTCTCAAACTCTATAAAATATCATGTCTGAAAATTAGAGTATCCCTAGCGAAAGATATAATCATTTTTTAATTATCTTATGAAAGTAAATAAAATCGTTTTAAAAATATAGGTACTTATAATATATTACACATATTATACGTTGTAATTAAATAAGGATAAATAGTTTAATAGTGTCAATATTACAGTACATAAAAAAGTACCTTGACTTTTGATGATAAGCGGACGTGTTGTATAAGTTCCGTTCACTCAGCTAATATACTCGTGTTTGAATAATTTAAATGCTAACCACAATATAATGAACGTTAATCTATTATTGAACAGGCGAGGCATATTGTGTACTACACAATAGATACAAACATAGTCAAGGATGTGAAGATTATGGATGTGTGTACATAATGTAAACCAAACCGCATTGGAGTATATCATCCTTAAAAACCCTTTATTAGACCTATTTTCGAATACGGTTATGCTCTTTTGGACCCTTTGACTTAATCCTCTGTCTATTTTCATGCCTAATCTGCCCATTCAACAATTGAACGAAATCAGGGGAAATTTCTTTGGATTGTTTATTATTGACTCTACTTATCGACTCCATTGTTTTTCTCGTGACAATATTCATCTGTTCTCAATGCACTGGGTCTCTGCATCTTTTTTAACAGATCTATGTAGAACTACGTCCGATCAAAGTTCTCGTGTAATCTGTATAAATACAATCGTGTTTTATGTACACAGTATAGTAGGGTAGACATATACTGCCGTGCCATGCATTCAAATGATTTTAGACTACTCTCTCTCTACCCAAAATAAAAAATAAAATATCTCGAAATTTATTTTAGTACTACTAGTTTGGAATCTCTCTTCTCTTGCATAGCCACTAAATTTTGAGGAGATTCATAATGCAATTTATTTTATAATGTTTGATGGAATAATAAATAATATTATTATAGGACCCAAACGTCCCAATCACTACATATCCAATAAAATTAACATTTATACTCGTATAACTTAACAGAATACATTAATTATTAAACATATATATACAAAATATAAATATTATATATAATATAAATATAAATATAATCCGGTTTTTCCCAGATACTATGAAAACGGTTTAGAAAATCAAAAAATTACCTCCCAAAAGTACCATGTAACGTCCAAAAACAACCATTTTTTGTTGGTATGCTTGACAAGCATACCTACAATCGATATGGTCGACCGGTTAATAGATTACGCCCACATCGACGGATATTTTATGTCATCATGAACAATAATTCCCCCCCCCCCCTTCCCAAAGATTTATGTGATCGCAATCTTTTGCAGTTCACAGTATTATATTCCTAACTACGGGTAACCGGCCAATTAGATCACGTTTCCCCTTATCCCCAAAAACGTCAGCCCGCGGCGACGTGGGCCACAAACGTCTCTGCGCTTCGCTACCTAGTTTCTCTTTTTTGTTCGTTCCTTTCCTTCTTCGTATCCAGACCTCGTCTCGAGATTTTATCACCAGACGGTCTTTCGATACAGTTCTCTAAATAAAACACTCCCGTGTATTGCACGGATTCACATATTTTGCCATCAAGAAAAGGTCATGTACCTTGACTCGTTTCCTGATGGTGCCCCAAACGAATCGACGAAGTGACACCGCTGGGCGGACATCTTCGGGCGAGACGAATGGTAATATACATGTGATTTAATAATTGGCCGATAACCCGTTAGTTAGTTAGTTTTTAAGGTAGTTCAGTTAAGATCCCCCGTATAAATATTATTGTATAAAATGTTTCTTTTTTCTCGTATGTTAAATTTTTCAGAAATACTGACGGGGATCAACCAGCGTCTATTAGATCTAAAAAAGAATATATATATATATTGATCGATCTTCCCCACTTCGCGATCCATATTCGGACGCACCCCGCAGGTTAACCCGTAGGGCCACCAAAACCACGGACCAGTCAACACGGAATAAAAGCGTTCAGCTACCCTTCCCGGTGGTAATTTGTGTGACCTGGCAACCGCACATTCTTGCTGGGGTCTCCCCAATACTTACTGTGTCCACGAAAGTTCCACGTGGAGGTCCGTCTCGGTCAATACCCTTATCGGTCAACACACACACGTGGATGTGGTTACGGCATTATCAATAAATATTAATGAGTCCCGGCCGGCACGCTCCCCGTTGTATCACTTCTTGCGTCCGGACAACAATTTTAAGACTGGTTGACGCCCCAGTTAATGTATATATATATATGTATTTAAAATTTAAGTTATTTGGAGATATCTATCATCCTGTGTATATATATATATTTATGTCAGAATCGTACCTACTATTTATTTTCTCTCAGGTGACAGTTTTTACGCCCTTGGGCTTTTCTGTTGCATTAACCTAATTTTACTTTTTGATTGATAAGTCAATAAAATAATTCTATGTTTTCCCCAAAAGAAAATACGTGTTTATTTATTTAGATTTTCCCTTTTCCCTTTGAAAAAATAAAACCCTAGGACACCGGTCTTTGGACGTCGGTCCTATGTTGGCGACTTTGGTCCTAGGCGGGTAGTCAGCTGGGCGCTCGGGTCGGTTCTCAAAAACAAGACCGATCGAACCGGGACGTCTCAACCATATAGGAATATAACCTTTCAGAAATAGAGCCACATATACATATCGAAGCAAGATTTCTGGTAGACATTTTTGTCACAGTAAATTAATTTAAAAAAATATATAAAAATCGTTGTAAAACCAATAAATTCTTTACATTCATCGCTACATTCAGAATTTAAAATAAGCATAATTGTAAAATCAATATGTTCCTCGTTTTGCTCATAATCTAGAAACTATTACATTTGTTATATAATAATATAACAAATGTAATATATATATATATTATATTGCTATAATAAATGAAACTTTTTTACACACGGGACGCTTTATATTTACCTATATTAAAATTGAAAGAGTTAACTACGTGACTACATAATTTATTTATTTATTTATTTAGATAGGTAAACGTTAAAAAGGGCTTCAACTATACATGTATGATATTTGTTATGCTAAATATACTGGCACATTAATTATTATTATAAACCAAATTAACCAAGAAGTACTATATTTTAATAAGAGTTAAGTTAAGTTAGGTAAGTTGTTTGATGAGCAAGATATGCATAATAATAGGAAGGTGCACTTTGTAGTTTGTTTGATAAAATAGGAATTCTGAAACTAATCTCTATTCTCTGCTATATATTAACGAACGTTGAACTAATGTTTAATTATTTATAAGCGTTTAGAATTTTGAGGAATGTAATATTTCGCAAAGTCTATTAAATAATTTTACTAAATTTGTGTACCTCTTTTAAAAACTTTTTATGAATGTAAATAGTAAATTACTTATCTATTGGTTTAACGGGTTCTTTTGATCTATACATTTATTTATTTAACGTTTGTAAAATTTTTTTATACATCATGCTATAAAAAAAAAAAAAAAAAAATGAATTGCATAGTAAAAGTTTTGATTTTAAATTCTAAATGAAGCTAGGAATGTAGTTAAATAAAATGTTATAGGTAAAATAAAATACAAATTTTTAGGTTTCCGATTCATATCAAATTCATTATTTGTAATATTATTATATGAATATTTGTGTATACGTACTTCATTTTTGCACAGCTTATAAAAACTGGATAAGTTGTTAGACATCGATACTGTCAATTTGTTTTGATTTTATTACCAGTAAAAATATTATGTTTCCATTTTTCTAGAACATTATTAAAAATTAAATAAGAAAAAGAATGCGAAATGTTTTCTATACTATTCGATAAAAGTACAATATTATATTACATTTCAATCTAAAGTGGATTCGGTGGCTGTAAACTTAACTTTAAAATTAAATGTCTTGTTTTCATTTTTTTGAGACCTTTTTAATTTATCCAGTTTTCCATTTTATTGTTTATTGGCCGTATTTTCTTCGGATCAATTATTCTTTATAGTTCACATGATATATCTGTAATAATAATACACTTGTTAAGCATTTAATGTAAGTATGTATAAGTAAAGCATAGGTATAACACAATATGCATAGTGTGTAAAATATATCATAATTAAAGCCGACATTATAGGTACCTATTAGTTTTACCATTAGGCACCACGCCTCCAAGGAACCTTATTCAGGGGGTGAGTGTGCTAATCTCTCAAAATCCAATCCTTTATTTTGTATTTATTTTTATTAGGTAATATAAATTTTCAATTATATCAAAACATTTTATTTTGTATTTAATCAATTATTTTTACTTTTTTTGTAAGAAAAAAAGCATTTTTGACTTTCGTACAATAGTGCGTTAAAAAATAAAAAATGATACAGATATTGGACTAACAGATAAATAGATCATTTTCTTTGAGACGGAAAATGGATACAATTTTAAAGTTTACATATATCACTACTTCAAATTTATTAAAAACGTATAAAATATTTTCCCTACCCATAATAAAAGGAAAAAAAAAACAATGAGAAATTATAGCTAAAATTTAAACGATAGATATGACAGAGTTATTTATATTATTTTATTTATTTGATAGACATACGAGTATAACGGGTGGAGGCTTAATAATATAGTAATACAGTAAATTTACATGATATAATTATAACAAATTATTATTCAGGGAAACTAAGATAATAGTAAAAGGAGCAAAATAATTAAACATATAATACAAAATAACTTAATGTAACTAAATTAAATCACTTACAATATTAAAACCCACCAAAGTAGATAGAGTCCCCGTTAGCTAGACTCATCATACGGTTGATCGGTTGGCTTCTACCATAGTTGGTACTATTCCGAGGAACAATGAAGGGAACTAGAAGGAATAAAGTTCACTTGCGAGAGTAGAGTGAGAGCCGCTAATTAATAATTTTCAGAGAAATACTGAATTAGCTTTAACACGTCTCTCGGTTAAGAAGGTAAGACTGAGTGTGCGCAAGACTGGACAGTGGTCATGCGGAGGACGGTGTGTTTTTAGCATATAAGCTGCGGAAGAAAAGAAGCGTTGTTGAATTTGCACTAAATAGTACGAATAGTGGAATATTACCGTTGTGTTTACAATACGGGAAAGATAAAGATTAAATTAAATCTCGTACATTAAAATAGATTTAGTTATACACAATATGCTTTAATTTAATGAAATTAAGAGAAAGTTTAATATTTATAAATTAATATAAATAAACAACAGTGTTACACTAAATGTCTTTCGTGTTAACAATAGTGTAAGTGTTTTTTTTTTTAGTTTTTTGTATATCTAATTAGTTTAATCAATTTGCAATTATCAAATAACTTCGCTATTTTTGATAATACGTTTTTGACGGTATAATATTTTGAGAAAAAAAATGCTCTGTATTTGAGAGTAACAATCAAATATAAATTCAAATCTGATTAATACAATCAAATATATACCTACAAAGACCTAGTTTTACAAAGATGTTAATTTTATTTTTATTTTTTTAATACTATGTGCAAAAATTCGAACAGAAGTTTTGCTCCTATTTACAATGATAGCACTTTTTCTGAAAGGAAATTTGATTGGGGTGGTACCGAACCGCTCACAATCAATTTTCGTTAGAAACGGTTAATCGTTGCGTACAGATATACATTTAATTTCCCCTTTACCTTTCCAACATCTCACCTACAACAGTGGCCCGCCTACGTGCGAGTATGTCCGTATTTTTTATATTATGCTGGTAATCCCTTTTCGTAGGTTTAAATTCGTTCGATTTCTATTATGGTACCACAAAGAGAATCAAGTAGCGTTAATTATACCTGTTAACAAAGCGGTCTGTTTAGAATTCAGTAGACTTTATTTCCCTTGTCGGAAATTAATTTATTTATCGTTAATTATTCATTCAATGAAAGCAAAAGTTGTATAGGTACCTATGTTCTATATTCAATTTATTATACAGGGTATCTCACGAAGATATACCCATTGTAATATCTCTGGAAATAATAAAAATAATCAAATTCTGTTTTTTATATTCCTCACAGGGATAATAACTTTAACTATTTATACTTCAATTAAATTTCTATATTTCGGTAAAAAAAACTAAAAAATTTAGGTAATTTTTATTTTATTATTTTCAACAAATTTGAAGATAGTCATTTTATAGAGTAAGTTCTTCTGAGAATTTAGAATTTTCAACTTTTTATTTTCATAAAATTCATTATTTTTAATAATTTTTTAAAGTCTACAGAAAAGAACCTTCAGACAAATTATACATGCAGATTATTAATCGCATTTTCTATAATAGATTATTATTGTTATTATAGCTATGCACTTTTTTTTTCTAATTTTTACAAAATTATTAAAAATCAAGTATTTAATGAAAATAAAAAGTTGACACGTCAAAATTTCCAGAAGAAGAAAATTTATAAAATGCTTATGTTCAAATTTTTCAAAAAAAATAAAATAAAAAGTACCTGATGAACGTATTGAAACTTTTCATGGATGTAGTTTTAGACCAGGAATAACATATGTCCTCCCTTTCCCTCCAAATCAATTCTTAAACAATACAAAAAGGCGAACGAAAATGATTCTGAAGTTCATTTATAAATGATTTGAAAGATCGTAATATTTACGATTTTATAAAAATTTGATTTTAAAAAGATTATAAAATAAAATTACTACATTACACTCTATTTTTTACCACTAAGTTAAACTTATAATGAAGCACCAAAAAACATAATTTACATAATATATAATTGTATATATTTATATTATAAGAATCTCGTCACACTTATGTTCAATGTTAACAGTAGTTAACCCCTATTTAAGTAGGTATTTTTATAGAGCGTTATCATAAAAATTAATAAGTTATAACACGGGAATTGGGTAGGTATAGTAACTAGAAAATAGGTATCCATAATTAAAAAAACAAATTTACAGTTTTATATTTATTAAAAAAAAAATAACTGGTGTATTATCATGGTGTATGAGAAAAAATTGATAATATTTTTACTAATTGTATGTATTTAGTTTCATATTTTATTAAAAAAAAAAAATTATATAGATACGTATCTATATTACCAGTACTACAGTACTGTAATAAATAAATGTTTATAAATATTAAGTATTTGGTAATGCCGCGCGTCTCGGTGTGCAGTAAATATTTGCTGTTTCTCAATTATTTTGTAAATCCTTTAAAAAATAACCTATTTAATGCACCAACTGGATCCAAATTGCAACAAAAAAGTTTTCTTGTCATTTTCCGATTGGAGCAAGCTTTGTGTTCGAAAATTTTCTTACATACAGAAAAAAAAAACACATATTTAAACTAATAGATCGTTCGCTTCGCTTCGTATCTAAAATAAATCATAAAGTATACCGTGTAAGGGTCGTAATAGTTGTTACGCGGATATGCACAATGAACAGTAGTTTCCATAGGAACTGCAATGGCGGATGGTTATTTAGTTCATCGTTTGATTCTTTTGCATAAGTAACGCCGAGTGGGACAGTTAATAATATATAGACTGGTAATATTTTTATAATAAAACTGCAGGTTCTTTATAGAAAATAATTAAGTCAAGAACACATTTTGCATACTACGCGTAAAACACTTCACTGTTATAAGTTTGGAAGGTATAGGATGTAGGATAATTAAGTTTATTTACCTATTGTAAAGGAACGAAAAATCATTCAAATTAAAAAAAATGATTTTGAGTGGAGCTTTGTATACTGGTAAGGCTATAGTATTTATCGCTTGGTTTGTCTTATGGATAGGGTGGTACCAAAATCCACAAAAGTTAAAGCAACGTATCGTAATTTGGTATGAGTTATTCATATTTTATTAGAAAAACTGTCGGGATTTTAACTAAAGTACAGTGGTACTTTGTTTCAAACATACAATTTACATCTTTGAAAGTACGGCGTTGAAAATTACATTTTATTCATCAAAAATGTGTTTTAAAAATATCATAAAAAACGTTATTTTGAAAGTTTTAAGAAATTTCAAAAAATAATTCAAGTAAATTTTCATCAGCCCTGAAATTCGCACTGAAAGTACTGCGTGAAAAAATTGGAGCTACACGAATAGTGATAGAAAAAACATATTTACACTATTACACAATACACTAAGTAATTGTAAAAATATGAACATTTACTTTTTAAACCTTAGATTTAATTTAATGATTATTATAATTAATATACTTTTCTATCTATAAAATAATGTACACTAGGCTATTACATTTAGCTTCATAGGTACCTATTATTCAGACGTGTAACGATTTATACCGTGGTTTTTATAGGCATCTAATTATCTAACATTCTATACTAAGCCGATTTGCGTGATTTTTAAAAATAAATCGTTTAACGTGTTTGTTAACCGAAACATGTACAAATTTAATAAAGTTAGGTGTAAAATAAGTTAAAAGTATTTTATTAATCTGGGTATACTTTAATGTTCTGTTAGTGATTGCAATAAATGGCGATTGGTTTGTCGTTACTTTGATTATAACGGTCGTAGGAAGTATAAATAAATTCCGAATAATATTAAACAAATGACGAACTAAACCGTGGTGTTATTGGAAAATCAAAATGTCCAAAAATGGCGGAACAGTGCAATGTGTGTATTTTATTCAGCTTGGAAACCAAAATATATTGAAATATTATTGAATGGAAAAAAAATGTATAAAAGGTATATGCTCTTAAAAAAAAAAAAAAATTATTGTCGATGATAAATTAGAAACCTTATAATGATCGATTTGAGTGAAACAAATAATATTTCATCTAATACTCTGATATCCACTAAATGCTCATATTTATAAGTCTTAAACGATTATTTTTTGGTATAAACTTCTTGACAAATTAATAAAAATATTTGTCCTATTTATTACTCATAAGTAGTTATCATAAGCGATAAATCTATTGTGTGCATACTTACATGATAATACTCAAAAATTAACTGCATATTGAATTTCATTAATCGCTGTGCAATATTAATGTTGTTCACATCACGACATGATATGACGTTTAGAAACTATCAGAAATTCCGCATACAAATAAGTAAGGGTATGGTTTTTTGTTTAACAACATTGGCATAATTATTTAAGAAATAATATGCGACATGATACATAATAGATTTCCGTAACACATATTAGTAAAACACAATAAAATATAAAAATTCACCTAAACTTTATGAAAATTGTCCATGTAAAATATAATAGTAAATAAAATGTTTTAAATTGTGCAGAGAAATATTTTGTATAGAAGTTCATGCGCAATCATTGAACTTCACGTCTGCTTGTCGAAAGACATAATTATCTTTCGAGAGTTTTTTCCATACTTTACAGGGGCTCTTGAAGAGGGTATTTGTGTGTGAGGTAGGTACATTCTTTTACAAAAATGTCGACTCATCCTTACCCCGTTGGAAAAATAAAACATTTTGCACTCATAAAGTATAGGCGTTGCACAAAAAAAAAAAAAAAAAACACAAAGATAGGACTTATATTAATACAAGGTACCTGCAGTTATATTAAACCTACCCCTCATAAGAAATTAAAATAATCCTTTTATCATTTTTCACGTTGTTATGTATTCATAATATACTGAAAGTTCATATCGCTGAGTTCTTACATTTTATGTATCTACATAATATAATATGCCTATAAAAAACCAATTTGAATTTAAGTATGGGTATAGACACTGTTTTAGTTTTAGTTTTATTTTTGTATGCTCGAGAATTTATTTTATTTTAAACTCAAACTTTGTGAAATCATTAATTATTCATACGAAATGATAATTAGTTTTAGGAATCACTAAAAAGAATTTCGATTAGAAAAATATAAATTATATATATATATATATATATAATATACATATTTAAAAATTCGGACGCACTTTACACTATGGGTAGGCCACTGTATAAGGTGGAAAGTTAAAGTGGTATAGTAATCAAATTTACATAGTGAAAGCAATGGTGAATCATTGAAATTAATAAGCGAATCTAAATAGAGTAATACTCGTATAAAAGTATTCACATTAACAAAAATACAAATAATGAGTACTTATATATAGACATTATTTTGTTATCAGTTTTAGGTTTCTAAACATAAGTTTAATTACCTAGATGTAGTAAAATGTCCAAAATCATCGGACGACTTTTTTTTTTTAATAAGTGTTTTGAAATCAAATTTAAACGAAAATCGCAAAAAAAAATTACGGCCCTTTAAATTATGTATTACCGAACTGCGCTCGGGATCGTCTTTCGTCAAGCAATGGCTTATTGTTGCTTATTGATATAAATGAAATAACCTTGTGTATCCTACCTTTCTAACTTCTCACCTACAGCAGTGGCCGCTCCCATTCCCAGTATCAGCTCTTTTTTATATTATATATTATCATTATTAATGTATGCATGCTAATATTTTAAAAAGCTGATACTGATGTTGGGTGTACTACTGTTGTAAATGTGAAGTTTGGAAGGTAGGGTAAATAAGTTATTTAATTTAAATCTGTAAGCAACCATGCAAATTATGGCATTTCAAAACAAATTTAATCAAACTTCGTTTAGAATTTGGTTTTTCGTTGGCAGTAATTTATCATTGCATACATAATATGTACGCGTTTATTTAGTATAAATTAAATTATCCTACATCTATTTCTTACCTTCTGAACTACTCACACCTGGGATGGTCTATCCATGAGCAATGCCTGTATAAAAATGGTGAGTGTATGTTTATCTTGTTTCAATTCACTTAAATTTTATTTTATTATAATTACGAAATGGGCCCAGAAAAAGAGACACAGTGTGAAAAAAATTAAAATTACTAATTACTAGACTCAAATTAAAGCTTACTAAATATATTGACTGAGAAATATGAGTATAGCTGATAATAATGATGTAAAAGAATCGGGTAATCATAGACAAATTCTTTGGTTGTAATCGATTTTTGAGCTATCTGAAGCCAAATTAATAATTCTAACCATCAAAGAATTATAACACAAAACTGGTTTATATAATACATATTTTATTTTGTATTAATATATTGATTTGTATAATATAAATAAAATATATTATTTATTGATGTTTAATGTCTACATATAACTATTGCTACTTATATAATTTATTGGATAATTTTAGAACTTCATTTCTACTCATTCGGTATAAGTTTTAAACTATTATAACTCATACACGGTATAAATGTTATTCGATAACATAGCTAGTGTTATGGATATCAAAATGTCTAGAAAAATATTATTATTTTTGAATCTATATGGAAAGGAGGTCAGGGGGGATTGCTATTAGGTAAAAAGTTAATATACGTTAGGTTAAAGTTTTATGACAGAAAAAACTAAATTTAATGCCAACTCAAAATCTTCGTAAACAATTGCTAAATCATGATTAAAAATGGCCATGTTTGTGTTGTAATGGTTTCGGAAAAAATGAAAAAAAAAACAATATAGTTAATTAAAAAGTTAATTTTATAAATGACATAATATAAGTAATTCAAATTGTTAACATATTTTTTTTATTAAAAAATGAATTACAAAATATCATGGCGATTTCATTATTTTAGAGTATCTACCTATATAATAATTATCGATTGATTGGATTTGAACGAGTTTATTTTTATAAAAAAGATAATTTATATTATTATTTATTATTAAGGATATTTTTGCGGGTATAATAAAATGAAATTCGCATCACGACAATATTGAAGTGGCTCTTAACACGATTGATAGACAAAAAAAAAGACACAACTTAAAACCTTTCGTTGATTAAGTATCTATTAAATAGAATATCATGTTTTTAAAATTACCCGAATTTCAATTAACAACAAAAATGTATCAATTATTATTATTAGTATCTATATTTAATGCTTTATCATTGCAAGTCCGAGTATACGATCTTTTTTAATGTTTTACAATTGTAAACAAGGATTGATTATTTTTCAAGTTATTGTTAGAATACTTGTTAGAATGTTCAAAAAGGTTTTTAACAAAAATCATCTTTAACAAATGCGAAGTAGTATTACTGTATTACGGTGTGTAAATAATCTTAAAAACACATTCGCATTTCATGTTATTGAAATTTCACTAAAACATACATGTATTGTTCATATAATTTGTTCAATTTCTTATTAATTTTAAGGTATTTTATTTTCATTAAATGAAATATTTTTTATGGAATGTAAAAAACGAAAGCGGACCGTATGTTTGAATAATTTCAATGCTACATACGTAGGTGCCGAAGAATATTATAATAAGTTTACTGCAGTTGTTATATTTTGAACTGCAGTTAAAAATACTATAGATATTTCAGGACGGTTGGTTGTATGAATTTGTTAGGTACTTAATTTTGTAGAAACATAATATTCATTTTATACTTTAACAAAATTACAATTTATTAAATGAAGATAAAAGTTTTTACTTTGTCATGGAATGTAGTCTCATTTTTATGCATTTATATTATGTATCTACTCATATGTACACATTTTTAAATAAAAACATAGACATTTGGGTAGTACTAAAGAAGTTTTACAGCATAAACTTTTGCGTGCCAAAAAATATTATTTCAGTACAAGATCAATATATTTTTTTTAGATCCTGAACGCTGCTATTAGTTTTAAAATGCCGTATTTTATTATTTTGTTTCAAAAAATCCATTTCGTGGCTACAAACAATAAAGTTTTTTGTAAATATTTTATAGATGTAGCCTATTGAATACAAATAGAATATTAATGAAGTAGTTTTTGAATTTTTCTGTTCGATCCTCTGACAACACTGTGAAAGCTGTATAAACAAAAAGAAAAAAAAAATATATGTATTTAAGTGTAATTCAATTTGTGTTTCGAGTAACACTTGAATTTTGTTTTTAATGTGATAAAACTGTATAACCAATATAAGTTTTATAAGTTTTCGAAGTATTTCATATTCGATTATAATATTTTTAACGATTTTTTTTTTTAAAACAATTGTATAAGACATTTTTGATTTTGGGGAATGTATTGGTTTTATGATGATGTTTATTTTTTTTTTTTTGTGGACAACTTTTCTGCCAGCAATTTTGCTCCAAATTACTATAACAGCACTTTTTCTGAAAGGAAATTTGACTGGGGTGATACATTAAGAATGTCATTTTTTAATTTTCCCAGGAATTTTCATAATAAATGGGGATAACCGGGAAAAAATGGGAAAATAACTACAATATTAAACAAATATTATTAAAGAAAATACATAATGCATATGTTTATTTTACCATTATACTTGTATAACAAATATATTGTTGATAAAGCAACACCATTGATCGAAGTTCACTCAAAATCGAGTTTTCGTTAGTAATAGTTAATCTTTACGTACAGATATACATTACATTTCCCCTCTACTACTTTCCCAACTTCACACCTACAACAGTGGCCCACCCACGTGCGAAGTATGTCCGTCTTTTTTTTAGCATTTAGTTTAATTTTAAGTTTAGAATATGCCAGATTATATTTTATCTATTTAACTTTGTAAAGAACCGTTTTGCTTGCATCTATCTATTTGGGTTCATCCCTCCTACTCAGATGCACATATATTCTATATTGGCGAGTTTAAAATGATTTAGGTGAATTTAGCTGCATAAATTGTGCAAATACATCCCCTACCGCGGTAAGCGTCCGGGTTTGTTGTAAAACTGTCTTATTGATTATTATTACCAGTGTATATGGGTTATTACGCTTTTGATTACCTGTTAAGTAGTCGATTAAAGTTCGATGTAGAGAACTAACCACGACCATTGATAATTTTCGATAATTATACAAATTTATGATAAAATTCCTTGATCGTGATTTATGTTTTTTGTTACAAATCTATCAAAAAAATGTTAAACCAAATCCCACTCGTCTATAATGATAAACATTGCATTTAGCAATAAACTAAATTGCCCTATATGTTATTCTATCTTTCTAACTCCCCAACTACAAAAGCGGCCTATCCATGAGGAACATCTGTTTAGAAAAATGGCTGTATATTAGGAAGTTCAAAAGCACAAATGTCGAGACTTACGGCACTAATTAGCACAGACGTAGCACAAAAAAAAGTTTCTTGGTTGTGTTTCGAAATTCAAAAGAGGGTGGGGGTGCCAGGGAAATTGACCTGCAAAATGATGATGCATTACGGTTTTATTTTATTTTTTTTTTCATTTTAATAAAAATAGTTAGGTATATCATAACTGCGTAACGCTTTACATGCAAAAGTCCAATCAATATTAACAAAATTAATTTTTCAATCATTGAATCATTTCAAGTTTTACGTTTGTTAATAATATTGCGTTTCTTATTTTATTGCATTATATTGTTGAGTATTGACTGTTGAATACGTATTTTAAACTTTGTCAGGATGACAGTTTCGTAATACACCAACAATTATCTACCGACATGCTATTATATAATATTATTTTTATGAGCCAATATTAGTACTATTGAATAGCGAACATATTTTATGGATGCGAACAATATTAAATTATCATATCGGTAAAATTTATTGACATACATCATAACACATTTTGTACCGTGGAATTTATTTAACAATTTATCGCACATCACCAGATTTGTAACATCCATAAATTTTACTGATCTGAACGTTGAGCGTGTATTATATTATAATTCGTAAAAACTATCACCACATTGCAAGTTAATATTATCAGGCGCATTTAAAATCTAGAAGAGTAATATTCATACCTAGTTATATTATACTGATATATTTTGTCGGGCTTACTAGGCAATCAAGAATTTCATTCGCTATTAAAATACCTATATATTATAAGATCCTACGTCTTTCCCCATCTCTTCATCGAACTACCCAACTACCGGTGATTTAAATATGACTACTTATGAATTATGATCAAAGAACGAGCTTGATGCAATATAAATCATAAATATTAAAATTTGTTCTAAAACATTAAAACATGCACTAAAATATATCAAATATTAACGTATGGATAGTATAAATAAATATTGATAGCCGGTAGATGTATGCGTTAAAATGAAATAATCGCACTAAATCAAAAATAAATATTATGTTCTTGTGACTTTTTTTTCTTGTTAATTAAACCTAAACAAATTTTTATAATCCATTAAAATATTATTGTAGTCATTTTTTCTAAAATACCTAGTCGTAATATTTGCATGATAAATATTACGAAAAAAACCTAAATATATTGAATACGGTCTAATATATCAAAAACATGCCCTTAAAGTACAATAGTTCGAACACAGTAACAAAATACATTTCTTTCTTATTCTATAACTTTTAATATCGAAGGAAAAAATGTACAAATGCATTAACATCCGCTATTTAGTTATGAAATATAGTAATGTAGTAGTGCACGGTGCGCACTGCGCCTACAGGGATTAGGGCAAAGACGGAAAAAAAAAATGTAGTCATTCTTTAGATAGATGTCTAAAAAATAATAATATATATTTAACATTGAAACATCAATGCTATTATAATGCCTTAATGTAGAGTAAAATGAGTTCAATTTAAAGTAGTCGGATAATATACTGATAACATTTTTGAAAAGTTGATTTCAAAAATTGTTTTTGGTCATTTTACCACCGCCATTTTAAAATTTTAAATACATAGATATGTGATTATTTTATAAAATTGGATTTATGTACTTTAAGACCCCAAAGACTCCGTTTATTGGAGGGTCACAGTAGAAACATTACATTTAAAGATCATTTTCCATCAGTCAATACTAGATAATAATTATTTATCATAATAAATAGTTATTTTTTTATCGGTTATATCATATTGATAATGTATCCTTTATACTATCACTATATTATTAATTTATGATGCGTTTAAGTTTTGTGTACCTAATGGAAACAATAATATAAGATATACGGAATTTGAATTAAACTTATGAGTAACAATATATTTAGTTTTAAACAGTTAATGTTTGGGTAGTAATACTACCTATGTATATGTGAAAATATTTTTATTCTAATAATGATGTATGATATATGCATAAATTATCATAATAATTGTAATAATGAATCACGTCGTGGCTTATAATAACACGTTTATAAATCATAATAATTTTTGCACTAAATATTAAAATATAATATCTAAGTACTATACGTAAATTACCTTCACAGGAAGATTTTTTTTTATCATGATTATTATCTACAAAAATGTCGAGTAAAATTTATTTCATGTTTTTCAAGTCATTATAAAACATAATATAATCGTTAGAATATTTTCAAAATTTTACACTTCATATACCATAAACACATAGGTATCAGATTTTTGATTTTAAAAATAGAATCCCTATTTTCAACACAGATCCAAAAAGTGAATATTTTTCTAAAATACTTTTGTTCGAATAAAACTAATATCAGATACCTTATATACCTACCTTAAATTATGTGACTGAAAAGTAGAGAAGGGTTATTTTGTATACATTTTTAAATTGATAATTGTAAAATATAATGTAAATAAAATTACTAAACGATTAAAACGAAAATTTATTTTATTAAAAATTGTTGTATGAATTTCCGGACTATTGCAAGAAAAGATCACTATGTATATTATAAAATAATAAAGAATGCATTTTTCGTATTTATCTTTGAAATTATAATATTTTTCCCCTAATGTATTCAATTAAAATACATGGTTATTGAATATTGTTCTACAATACATTTAATGTACAAGTGTTTAATATTAGTGTATCGTTATTCGTTTTGTTAACGAAAATTGATTGTAGATTTCAAAAATATTAATTAGTAGATAAATAGTTTTTGTCCGGGTCAAACAGTCCGTATAAATCATACACGAAGAGTAATTGTGTTATACATTTTAAAGGAAAACTGTTTCGTACTTTTACTCGTACGAGAACAATTTATATCCTATATAATACCCTGTGTATTACTTTACAAACCCACATATTGTTCTGGTATATTACAGATTTCGGTTTTGATTTGATTACAAACAATAAATAATAATAATAAAAATAAATTTCCCGAGTATTATATTAAACATGTCAGAGGTTATACCTAGTACCTTATCCATGTTTAAAATTCTATTAGCTCCTAATGTCACTACTAATTTAACAATCGATTACTATTGGTACGGTTTATTTTTTATAGAAATAATATACTAATATTATAATTTGATTACTAAATGTTTTAGGGAAATTCATTTTTCACTCTAACAAAAAAAAACATAATAAATCAAAGGTAGCTATATAATATTTAAATTAATCGTAATGGTATAGGTATTAGATTCGTAACGTAGAGAGGGATTTATTGGTTTTACTATTATGTGAACCTTGCTCTGAAGTACCAAGAGCAGCACAGTTTCTCAATGGAAATTTTTTTTCTAGACGGTGTATTAGAGATGTAGTTTTTTTGATTTTCTCAGAGGTTTTCAAAATAATTTGGAAAAACCAGAAGAAAAAATATAGGGGAAATGGCAAATATTTATGGCATCTCATGTCGTGGCGTTACCCATTTCATTGTATTTAAGTTTTACAAACTATGTATTCTACCAGAAATATTGCTCCAATCGAAAAATAACAAGATATCAATTTTGTTCATTTAATTATCAAGCCACTGAACAAAAATTCATTTTTTGATATCTAAAGTAGTTTTAATAATAATCGGGGAAAACCAAAAAAGACGAACATTTTTCAAATTGTTGCACAACGATTTCATCATTTAAAATTTTAAAATTATATTTTTCTCCCAGAAAACTTTGTATGAATTTCAAAAAACGGACATTTTTTTAGTTTGTGAGTAAAAAAAGTTCTTTTGATTTTCTGTATAGTTTTTCCAAAAACCAGGAAAACAAATAGGAAATATAACAAAGGGTACGATATTTGGGTTTTTTGCTTTTATATGGTCTGTAGTTTTCACAAAATACTTACATTGGCCTTTTGCACGTGGAGAAATTTTAAAAACATTCTAGTTATATTTAGGCTATTGTTAGGTATTTGATATTTTCGTGGTCAATTAAACGGTACTCATAGATTCTATCTAGTTATCCATCGTACCTGTAATTAAAATACTTAAAATAAAGGGAACTTTCGAAGTCATATATACAGTACCTGCAAGCCTTCAATCGTTGTTACTAGACATTTTGCAGTACATATATCAGTATAAAAACTTTAAAAATGTATTGATTTTATTGTCAACCTTCGATAAGTTAACCCAAATAACGAAATTAACTGATAAAACGTATGGAAGGCGTGCAAAATTCCTATAAGGTCAAATTCCCGACAATACTAATCAGGTCCTTTCAGTGGTGAGGAAGGTGGTCAAAATGTATCCTGACCCCCGAAGATTTAAGGGACTCCACACCCAATAGTAAATTTTAAAAAGTGAAAAAATAAGTTATTTTTTTTTTTCAGTGACTAAGGGATAAACAAATTTAATTTTTCTCTGAATTTGTACCTCCCTGACACAAAATAAAAACTGGTTGGAGAAAAAATGAAAAAAAAAAAAATAAATAGTGACAAAATTATTAGTATTTGAATAAAATTGTAGGGTACACTGTGTAAGAATACAGGATATTTTATGGAATTTAGAAGCATTCTTAGTAGCGAT
Source organism: Cinara cedri (assembly GCA_902439185.1). Lineage (NCBI taxonomy): Eukaryota > Metazoa > Arthropoda > Insecta > Hemiptera > Aphididae > Cinara > Cinara cedri. Next base: position 376,334 of record CABPRJ010000950.1, read on the forward strand.
TTAGACCCTGTGTTGGGATTTTAACTTTGTCAGGATTTAAACTCTTAAGATTTTAACCCAGTTTAACTTTCAAATCTTACCCCCGGATAATTTTAAAGTGTGAAGGTATCTTTTTCTTTGAAAATTTTACTCCCTAATACAATATTCCTAGAATGTCTTTAAGCCCGGTGTACATTTCCTAAATTAATTATACCCTTGTTAGGATAAGACGATCGTAGAAATGTGAACCGTGAGGGGTTAGATTTTCCTAGTCTAATGTATATGTGGTTAGTTAAATGGGGGTTAGGTAAATTTGAATTGGAAGTAGATAGGTGATATTTGAAGTAGAACCAGTTCATTCAAATTTGGATGATTTTACAAAATGCGATTTAATTAATAAAAGGACTGATATACTTCGCAAGTGGGTGCACTGTGCAGACACTGTTGTAGGTAAGAAGTTGGGAAGGTAGGATATAGACGGGAATTTAATGTATACCTGTAAGTAATAATAAACCATTGCTAACGAAAAACCAATTCTGAGCGGAGTTCAGTTGATAATGTTGCTTTGTCAACAATGTATTATAGAATAAAGTATATGTCATATCATGGTAAAATGATTGTTTAAAAAAGATTAAAATAATAAAAACTTAATAGTAACGGAAAATAAACAAAAAAGGTTGCCAATGACAAACTTGTTTTTAATCTGTCACTTTAAAAAAATGACCTCTTTAAAGAACCACCCAGAGAACATTTTCTTTCAGAAAAGGTGCTATATTTGATAATTGGAGTATGCTCTCTTAGAAAAAGTGATCACATAAAAAAATAAATACATAAATAATCATCATCAATGTAAAACCAATACATTCCTCGTTCAACTCGGAATCTAATAACAATGCAATAATTATATGAAAATTGGAGATATGGGGTCATTTATCAATAAATGTTTTTGGTTGAATAATTTATTGGAACTAATTGAACTAATGATTTAAGTAACATAACATGGGACTATAGACTGTGTAGTAAAAGTATATGTGTAGCTCTCCAAAAGGAAAATTCCAATTGTGAGTGTCAATAAAATACTATAAGAATCTCTCTTGTTACACGGAATATATTTTATGACAGCGTGGTTGTTATTCTCGTATGAATATGATTGTAGATAAAAACATGTAGATCATATCTATATCTAAATCATGTTATAATTATCAGTGTATGATAATACATCAAAAAGGAAAGAAAAACCTATTCGACGTGTTACTAATAATACATTATTATGTATTGTGTATAATTTCTGTCAATAGTCAAAAGTTTTAGTCATTAAACAAACCTTAAACAAAGTGGTGAAATACCTTATATACTTACGTTCCCAGTATTATAGATTTGATCGTTACCCGTAGTGATTTACGGAATTCTATTCTGTGTACTGCAATAATTACTATTGAAACCAATACAACGTAGATACTGACATATTCGTTGACACAGATTAATATCGATATGTTTTTGTAGCGTATCTCTAGCGTTATAACGTGAAGAAATCGTATTATATTATTAATTAACTAAGTGTTGTGTTATAATAACTGATAAGTGTTCTCATAACATTGTAACACACTATGCGGTTGGATACTTAATGTTTATGGTTATACGATTTAAAAAAAATATGCGAAATTATAATATGCCGTAATAACATATTAATTAAACTATATATAGTACTTATCTATGTATATTACATATAGAACTTAACTTAATTCAATTCTGAGTGTAGTGAAAAAGCCATTCGTTTATTCAAACGTGTACTTAGTTTTGAGTGTGTATAAGTTTTCTACGGGAAATCATACTCTCAATTTCCAATTTGACATTTTTGGGTTTTTTTTAACTAGTATGTACTTAAAATTTACAGATAACAATTAAGTATAAAATATATAAAATTTTATTTTCTTACAGTATTACTTTATTTTTAAGTTTAAAGGGCACACAAGTTTGATTAAATAATCGGATTTTTGAACTTGTCCATGAACTTTTTTTCATATCATTACCTAGAGTAATTTATAGGACTTTTGTGTTATTTAAAAATGAAATTGTTATCGAATGACAAAATTAATTCAAAATAGGTAGTTCAGTTTTTATTATTTGGTGTTTATGAAAAAATCTTTAAAATTAAAAACGATCAATAAATTCAAAAGCAATACGTTCAGCCACAAAATACATTTTACAAACCTGGAGTCTATGAGTAATAGCCTATTAATATTGATAATGTTCAAATTTAAACTACTACTAATAGATATACCTACTGTCATAGCCATGTGCAGATCGCAATGACACGGTTAGGTGTAATTAAGGAATGGGGGGGGGGCAAACATTTTGTTTTGTTAATATCATAAGCGCTTGCGAAAATATTTTCTAGAAGAAGGGGACCAATTAGGTTTACTGTACTAACATAACATTTATCAATCAATCAATAGTATCTGTAATATTAGATTAATATTAATTAGAATAATTATTTTAGTGAATGATATGATTAATCTAATTTATATATTTATATTAAATTTAAATTTCGAATGGTCAATGTTGTAGTTCTAACGCTTCTAACCAAAGCTCTAACGCAATAATTCGATTTTATTGCGGTGTAGAACGTAGATATGCCTTTGACGTAGTTTTACGTTTACCTTTTTACCCCGACACAGGTATACTTTTGACGAGCGACCGCTGGTAATGCGCATTACTAAAAAAGGGTTAGTGGTTACCTATTTTTTATGTCGATGTAACAATACTAAATTATATGACCTAGTGGTACCTATAATATATTATTGTAATTTATAATCAATTGTAATAAATATTGTACTAGCACTAAAAATATCAATTACGGGAGGCGTTTTTTCTATTAATATGTTTACTTGTTCACTCGCGTGGAAATTTCTCAATGTTGTCGTTGATTTAAAATAAATAATACATTTTATTATACTATTGATGTGAAATATAAGGTCTAGGCTAAAGAACGAGAATAATAGTCAGTTTGTTTTTGGTTTAGTGCATTTGCATTTTGGTATCGATCGGTACTATCGATTGGTAATAATATCTACGGGGCAGAATAAAGACATTCCGGTGTAAATCTTAAGTTAAAAATATTCCTACACAGAGAAAACAATGGAAGAAGTAAACTTTGAAATCGAATTTTCTCGAAATTTAAAACTTATAATTGTTCGTGTTCTAGACGCTCTGTTTACAATTAAAACTAAAATTATATCCTATAAATTAATTAGTGCACCGCTCTAAATAGTGTTAGTATAATAATATTTGTATTATTCAGTTTTATGAACAACGTCAAAAGTTAATATAATATCTAATTTATTATGAGAACATTTGCAGGGTTTTAAATAGGAAGCGGAATACTCTAGTTACAATGTCTCTTAAAACGAACTAACTCAAAAGTGTTGTATTTCTTTGGAAAGCGTGTCGATGAAAGTTACAACTTTCAGCACTCATATGAATAATTTCATATAACTGAAATTTCGTCAATTTATAACATTTATTTTATGAGTTTTCATTATTTGAAAAAAAAAACAACAAAACAAATTAATATTATTTAGCCAATTATTCAAAATCAGAGTGAAAACAAATACACTATAACGTTATTTGGAACTATCGCGTAACTATCTTAAATTTTCCAAAAATAAAATTCGGAAAAAAGTCAAATTAATTTTACTATACTATTATTACCGTCAACGTAACGGCACAATAAATGTTTCAAGATTATGTATATTAAATCTTTAATAAAAACTATAAATATATTCAGTCGACAAAACTGGGTTGGAGTCATAGATTTCATACTAATAGACAGAACATCCAGTTAAGATCAAAAATATAACATACCTATGCGATTGATGAGATGAGAATCACGCGGTTCTGTTCTATAAGACTTTTTCGGGTCCTCGCAAAAATACAAATTGCACAGTTTATATTTTATAATAGTCATCAAATACCGTTGCAGGTGTTTTGTAAATTTTCGTATAGGATATTGTTTATAGGTAGGCTTCTGTTGTAAGGGGGGAGGAGATGAGTTGAGAAATTAGAATACATAGCACAATTAGATTTATATAATATATCCGTAACAATATATTATTGTTAACAAAAAACAAATATCGAGGGTTTTTGCCGGGTCGAAAAAAATTATATTCACAGAAATCGGAAAATAGTACGCAAAACGTCTTGATTTCTATGATTTTAATCGATATTTGTTAACTAAACGGTTCAAAAAAAAAAAAAAAATTGCGATTACAGATTCTTGATATTTTTATAGTGTCATAAGAAATACTTTGTGAAATTTTTGAGCATTTTTGAGTTGCACAAGAAATTTATTAATTTTACAACCATATATAAATTATAAAAAAAATTGTTAAATTCCAAATAGCTATAATAATAACTTGAAAATCGTCAAAATGTTTTTAAAATCGTACTATGTCTAGAAATACCTAACGTAAGTATTCGAAAATATTGCATAAATAAAAAAAACTCCCGTTTTTCCTACGATTTTTTCTCCAATTGTTTATGAAACTCAAAGGAAAATAAATCAAATTTTCTTTACCTATTAGCTAACTCGATATTTTCTACCGAAAACTACCCTCGAAGTTGATGCACGTTGCAAACGTTTTGGTAGAATTTATATAGTTGTTAATAGACAGAAAAAAAAAAATCATAATATATTTTAGTTAAACCAATACATTTCACGATATGCTGTGTACCGAGATTCTACTCGCGTTGGATACGGAGTTTTTCCAGAGGCGTTTTTCGTCAAAATTTGATTTTAAAACTTTAATAAAAAAAAAAAAATACTACATTACACTCAATTTTTAAGCATTTCTGTTTAGTTACAATTTTATCTACATAGTACCTAACCCAATCTACCAAATAAAACTATGTAAAAAACTTGTAAAATTAAAATGTCAATAAAAAGCTCAAAAATAGCTAAAATGTTTTGAAAATTTTACGTCTATATAAAAAAAAAAAAAAAAAAATAGTTTTCTGTCAAAATGTCAAGTTTTTACGAATATTTTAAACTGAATTATATTAAAAAAATAATAAAATAATTATATTTGTAAATGTTCACGTACTTTTTACGTTTATTTTAGGTTTTCCTAAATAGTTATAAGACTACAGAGAAAATCAAAAACGTTTTTCTTTATCACCAACTAGATTCAAATTTCAACTTAAAATTGTCTTCTGTAGTTTTTCTATTCGAGTAATATTTTTTGTGGAAAACTTAAGTCGTACATTTAAAGTATAAAATCGTTGTGCCTTTATTTGAAAAAAATCGTACATTTCATCTTTTTTGGTTTTTACAATTATTACAAAAAATACTTCAGGTATGAAAAACCGACTTTCTGTGGCGGTTTGTCATTAATTTGTAATAATATCAACAAAATCGATATTTCGTCATTTTTCGATTGGAATAATATTTCTGGTAGAAAACATAAGTTGCACAAATTAAAAGCAATGAAAACGATAACACTGCGGCGCGCCGTCAATATTTGCCGTTTTACCTGTAAGTTCCTTTCGGGATTTTTCTCAGATGTTTCGAAAACCTTTTGGAAACTTAAAAAACGACTACTTCATAGCGGAAAATAAGGAATATTTTTTTTTAAAAAAGTACTATATACACTTGATAATTTGGAGCGAGTCTTCTTGTAGACGTATTCTGTTCATAGAAAGAAAAAAAACACACACACACATCATAGTGAAATCAATGGATCCGAATCTAAAAAAAAAAAAAATCATCGAATCCCCTGAAAACACCGGTCCGTCGAGAAACACGAGCGCATACCCGTTCGGCCGTTTCCGGAAACGTATTTTCACCGTGACGGTGCCGACGATACAATAAAAGTGCAGTGACGGACGACCTAAGTCTACTAAACGACCGCGGGCGGACGGCGCGTGCAAATCAAAAATTAATAACAATAATTTAAAATCAACTCACAGTCGGCATGTCCTCGCGGGGGTCGCACACAGCGTCGTCGGCGACGGCCTTTTGTCGTTCCGCTCTGGCACCTGTTTGCACGCGGCATTCGACGCGTACTGGACTGGCTCGCCGCGAACGGCACTGACGCACTCCTTTCGGCTCTCGCCGCCGTTGCGCCGCCGCGAAAATGCAACTCGCTGCGCCACGCACCGTCTCCCGAGTCCGAGTCGCCCGTTGAAAGCACCCCTCGTCGCCCCTCCACCGAGCATCCCTATTTCGTTATTATTATTATTATTATTATTGTCGCTGTGACGTCATGAGCATGTGACCATGACCGTGGTAGGCGTATGACAATATAACATGACGAGCTCGTCGTCGTGTGCAATGTACGTGCGCGCTGGGGTTTACGGTAGGCCGGTGCAGGACGAATGGCTTGACCGAAGTGTACGTACAAGGGTGGATTTCTATCGCGATCCAGCTCGATTATCCCCGGTAGATTCCGAGTGAAATCGACTTTGGGGTTTTCTCGGTCATTGTACGCGCATTGGCGTATTCGAAGCGTTTTTGTTTTTAACTTTGTGTCCGATGACAGTTTCCTAGCAGAAATAATGTTAACCATTCAAAGGAGATTCTGAGATTTTTATGCAAATTTTAGCAAATGTATATAAAAAACGCCTACACAAATTAATTGATGGGGGAGGATGATCGCTGATCGCTCCCGTCGCCTCCCCCCTTTAATACGCTACTGTATAAACGTACCGTCAACATGAATTTGTAAAATTCACGAAACGGTCTAGTGATTCGCCCGATCCATTATATGTGCTATTAAATTGCCCGTTTCACGAATCGAGCAAAATAATTATTAATACCTATACAAATACTTCGAATGTATTTTCCAATATCGTTAAAACGATGTACTAATAATAAACTATGAATCGTTATAAATTTATTACAATTGATTATTCATAAATTTTTAAAGTAATTTAAAAAAAAAAAAAAAAAATCAAACGGACATACTTGAGCTACTGTTGTAGGTGAGGAGTTTGGTAAAGCGGAGAGGAAATTTAATGTACATCTGTACGCAAAAATTAATTATTGCTAACGAAAAACGGTTCTGAGAGGAGTTTGGTTATACATGTTTTGAAAGACTGTAATATTTACAATTTGAAAATAATATATTTAGCAAATTTTCCGTTTTTTCCCATATATTATGAAAACCCCCGGAAAAATCAAAAAAAACGTCCTTCTTAAAGTATCATCTCAGTCAGATTTCCTTTCAGAAAAAGTGTTACACTTGAAAATCAGCACTACTTTTGGTAGAAATGTTGTTGGATATAGGGTATAGGTAGTGGTTCAACCAGGATTTTTTGAAAGGGCGTATCACATGTCTACAAAAAAAAAAAAAAACATGCCTTTTAACATATTTATATTACTTAAACACGGATATAGGGAGATGTCCAGACACCCAAAACACCCCCGGTTACGTCATTGGATGTAGGGATTAACGAAATTCTGAATGAAATGGTGAATTATTGCGAACAAAATACAATTCTGAGTGGACTTCCATTCGATTTGTTTTTGCTAAATTGCGCACAACAGAATTTTGATAATAAAATAAATAGTAAATAGATCATAACGATAATTAATAATTACATATACGAGTTGGTTGTTTTCAATAATATTTGTCGTTTGATATAATAATATATAAATGTATATCAAATAAATTGATGGCAACATTGGACGAAAAACCGTACGGAATCGTGTGATTATTTTGACACTGTCATTGCGAACTCGGACAAGTCGCCGTCGCCGTGTCGCCATCACCACGCCGTTTCACCGTTAAACCATTTTGTCTTCGCCATTTCGACGTAAGATCACATCGCTGCCGTTAAAAAAATAAATTACCCGAAACAATATATAATATGAAATATGTTTGACGGTTTTGTATAACGAATTTATGTGTAAAATGTATAATGTATAGTGTTTGATGAATGCCATTATATTTAGATTCTGTGTAGAACGAAGAAGCTTATGGTTTTGCAAAGATGTTTATTTTTTTTCTGTGGACAACTTTTATACCAGAGGACTTACTCCGATTTTTACGTGTAGTAACTTATCTGAAATGAAATCGGTAGGAAGGTACCTTAGAGAGGTCGTTTTTCGATTTTCTCAAGAGTTTTCTCGGCAAATGTGAAAAACCGGGAAAAACCATAAGAAAACCGGAAAAAACGTAGGAAAAACGGGGAAATCGGTACAACGTTAAACATATATTATTAAAGAAAACGTATAGAGCCTACTAAATTATATTACTATAATATGACATATACATTGTTGACAAAGCATTTCTGTCGACTGAATTCCTCTCAGAATCGTTTCTTTGTAAGCAATAGTATATCGTTGCTTACAAGTATACATTAAATTACTTATAACAGTGGCTGTATCCGTCCTTATTATCTTAGGACTTTTTTTTTTTTTTTGAAATTGCTCAATGTTTATAAATCAAAGAACTTTCCGGTTGGACAGGAAAACCATCATGATCTCAATAATAGGTTTTGAATCAGTACTTATTATTAACAAACTGTTATACTCATAACATGTTCAATTGTGACGAATCACATTTTTATTTTAATATCTATATATAATTTTAAATTTTGAGTGGAACGAGGAATGTATTAGTTTTACAATGATATTTATTATTATTTTTTTTTTTATGTGAACACTATTTCTATCAGAAAGCATACTCCGATTATATTTCGAAATGGGGAGGAGGGAATGGTTCCAATGAATCTTATTCGTTTGTTGCCATCATTTGTATTGTTGGTACGAGAAATTTGCTCATTTATTCGTTTTTTCGTTAAAACACGATTTGATGCGTATAAAAAATAACGGGTTTAAGTAATCCATTATAACGAGCAAGTATAAAATAATAGATTTATAGATAGGAATAATATAAAATATGATGTTTGGTAAATTCACCCATGTCAACTATCAATTTGTCAAGAGTTTTCTTTCTATTTTATTACCTTTTTTTGAGGTAGGTATAACAATGATACATCAATTTAATAACGGTGCTATTTAAAAGCCGACAGTTCGACCAGGACTCCCTTACGATCTCAAAATACTGTTGTCAATTTGCATGACTTTTTGGACTGAACCATTTTAAAATTTTTAGTAGATGGTGAACTTGTGAGGCGAAACTGAAATGATGGTCTTTTGGATTCTGGGGTATAGTGACAAACCCAGGTTCCATCCTCAGTTACAATTGTGTCGAGAAGCTCTTCTCCCTCACGCTCAAAACGATCCAGAAGTTTTCACATGTACGGGAGGTGACGGGTACGTTTTAAACTTCGTTTCATTTTAAAACTTCACCACGATCACGAACATGAAATAACGACCGTGACTAAATAAAATGTCCTACAGACACTTGAGATATCTCAATCGAATCGTTGCTATCACCACTACATGGTAGGTGCCAACTCCGGAAAACATATTTCCTATGGTTAGAAAAAACCTTTGTTACCTTACTTCCTGGATGACCCCTCGTAGTTATTATTGCATGATAAATTTGGTCTTTAAAAGAATAAACGAGTTAGAGTATAAAAATAGTATAGCTACGGCTATACCTAATCTGAATCGTTATAATATTAATCTTCAAACACTTATTACCACAAAATGTATAGCGGATGCGTATATTATTTACCCAAATTGTGATACGAATAATAAAATACGTAATATTGTAATTATATCAATTTGCCAGTTTTGTAATCAATTATAAATAAATATGTCTAAATAACTAATAACCAATAATTATACTAATTTAATAATATTTTACTGTTTATTAAATTATAGCTTAGGTGATAAACGTGATCCACAAAAATCGATCAAGAGTGAGTATACGAGAGTTATAATAATCATTAATTATGGCAGAAATAATATTCGTTATATCAATTATTATGCATAGCGTTTCATTTACATCCGGGTACTGACTCAAGTGTTAGAAAACTATTTTGTGATATTTTGTTGATTTTAACGTTCAAGGGTACTCTACAATAATTTGTATAGCTACTGTACTACACATTCTCAATTGGTAATGTATTGCGAATTTGATGACGCCGTGAGATTTTGCGATGTTTAAACTTTAAATGATATTTTTGATGTGTCAAGATTTTTGCAATTTTCAGATCGACCGGAGACTAGAGTATTCCCACATAATGAAAATTGATAAAATCTTGAATTTGTTATTCATGGGTTATACGCATGTTTATTTTAATTATCACTGCAACGTTTTATTCATTCAAGATTTGGCAGAGAATCGGTTTTAACCATTTCAAATGGTGTAATCGATTTGACGAGTGTATTGTGCCTCATATAGAAGCTTAAAATATGAGTTTTATGGATTGTACATGAAAGTGCAATTACCTCAATATTATGTACATACCGTTGCGTTTATTGGTGCATTACATTTAATTACTATTAATCGGTTAATTGCGATCGGTTTTAAAATAATGATTTAAAACCGGGAATTTTAGAAAATCGTGCTATGGGTAGGTCACTGTTGGTTGTAGGTGGGATCGATATTTGAAAGATATTAGGCGTATAGGGTAATTTAGTTTGTATACTAAAAACCGATAGATCTGTGCAATTAAAAAACGATTATCAACGGAGTTCGGTAAACACGTAAACTGGTATACAGTACTAGTCGTGTTTATTTGTTGTGTAGCCCAGAAATCAATAACTATATAATCAACGTAGCATTTTTTAGGTACCTAATCAAAAAAGTATTTATCTAGAAAAGAACACATCTGAAACAAATAGCATTTACACTACACTAAAAATATAGCGAACTGTAAAAGAGAATTTATTAAACTCGTTTGACCAACTGAAACTGAATGTAATTGTATAGATTATGTTACGGACTCTGTCCTTTATGTGTAAAGATTGTTAATTATAAATTAAGAATTCCACATGACAAGATATGAAATCGGTCGTCACATTAAGTATACCCACGTTAGGGCTATTAATACGGGTGTGGTAAACCGACGACGTACCCATGCAACAACGGATGATGTGTGTTCACGAGCCAAAGGGGAAACGTGTCCGGGTACGGACGACGTGCCACCAGTAGAGAACGGCGTCAGCGTCCACCACCACCTAGACCTCAATCGAGACGACAACCATATATAAGGAGACCGGAATCATCACCGAGAGAACTTTAACTCAGTCAGGAGTCTCCAGCTTTAGTGTATTTATACCTGATAATTACAACTAAGTCTTGACCCGGGGCTGGCGTCGCAGGTTTTTCACTTACAGATACAATTTTTCAACCGTGTAGTGTTTTAATTCTAATAAAAAACTATTTGTAGACCTAACACACGTGTACATCTTCCCATCGAAAGACTGCGTCCGAACGGCCCGTAACAGAAATTGGCGTTGTGGACAGGGTTTCAAAACATCAGAGATCCAGAGATCTTTGACGAATTTTTTGGATATTAAGAATAACTGCGTGGGTTACGATTTTATATTAATGTTCAATGAATCCTGAGGAGAATAAAGTAATAGAGAAAATAATTGATGAGATAATAGATAAAATAGTAGAAGAAGAAGGTGAATGAAGAGTTAGTGAACAACTTTCCGTAGATTTTTGTTGGACAAAAGTTTAAGATTAATAAATTTAAAAGAATTCGAACAAATCCCCACGATGAATAAAAATCGAATAGGTACACGTAGTCAGGGAAATTTAGTGCATACACAATTGGAACCAACTAAACGCATAAAAAATCCGAAGAAAATGGCTGAAAGCAAAACGCAAGCGTTTTCTTTTATTGAACCATTAAAACTGGTTCCAAAATATTCGGGGGAAATAGAAATACGACCGTTTATAGATACATGTGAAATAATAATGAGTATGATTGACTGTAGTCAGTTGATATTTTTTGCAAAAATGGTTGCGTTAACAAAGTTGACAGATAGAGCGTACAATATTATAGAGATACATCTAACTAGGCTAATATTAGAAAAAATGTTATTAGACCCATTGGAAATTTCTTATGTTATGGCTAACTTGCAAATTGAATTAAGTTTGATACAAATGGGTAAAAATAAGATAGCGAACGGCTATAATACGAGAGTTGAGAGTATATTCCAGAAATTGTGTGCGTCTATTACTGCAGGGAAGTCGGAGGATACGGCATTAACGATTAAGGACATTGTGAAAACACAAGCAATTGTTAGTATATTAATGGGCTAACAGGAGAATTAAAAATGGAAGTAAAAATGTGTAAACTAGCCACTTTGGAACAGGTTATGTAAGAAGCGGTAATTGCAGAGAGAAATTTGATTAACGATCGCAGGGTGCGACAATTAGCAGTTGGAGACGAGTTCATAAGTAATAATGGTAGGAATAATAATAATAATATTAGTAATAATAATTTTCGAGGAAATTTCAGCAATAAAATGAATAATTAAATAATAATTTCCCAATGGGAAACAGCAATGGTAATGTTTCAACTGCGGTAGAGAAGGTCATATAGCGCAATTTAGTCCGAGAAATGATAATAATAATAATAATCTCAACAGTAATAGATTTTTGAGACCGAATAACACACCGACAAATAATTTTACGTGACTAGCGACCGGCTATAATAGCACGACCGGTAATAATATTAATAAAAGAAATAACCAATTATGTAGTTACTGTGGAGAAGCACCATTACCTCGATACCAACCCGTCCAGTCATTCCTTTAGTGTATTTATACCTGATAATTACAACTAAGTCTTGACCCGGGGCTGGCGTCGCAGGTTTTTCACTTACAGATACAATTTGTTAACCGTGTAGTGTTTTAATTCTAATAAAAAACCATTTGTAGACCTAACACACGTGTACATATTCCCATCAAAAGGCTGTGCCCCAACGGCCCGTAACAATTAAATATAATGTTTTAGATTTGTATACATACTAGCATATGGGTCACATGTTATAATTACGTTATTAAAGCGTGGCTTCATTATATTGTACAGTGCACAGTTTGCTATAATATGTACTATTTGGAATAATCTATTCTATTTAAACGCATCATACATGATTAAGTCGATGCACGGAATAATGGGATAAACGAGTGAATTGTATCTAATTGGGAGTGCAGATAGAAACGACAAATCACATGTGTTTGAAAGTTAACATTATAATTATTTTTTCGTATGATAAATTAAAATATATTCAATGACGTTCAAAGTGATGCTTGGAATTAAATATCGGGTATTGCAAGTTTTGTTCATAATTTTGTTTACATGCGTACTGTTTTGCAAAACGAGTTTTGTAAACATTTTTGTAAACCGAAGAAACGATTTATTGGTGCGTATTGAAACGTATCGAACGTGAAATTTAAATTCATTTTTTATTCAAGTTTAACATAATAATATATTAATATACGCACCTACCCGTTAAACATATATTCGCGTCCGTTTTTATTTTATTACGCAGATTTTGCCTTTGAAATTGTTATACCAGTGCATGCACTTATACATGTACCGACGTACTGTATAATAATATCGAACGATATAACGGATAATATGTAAAATATGTTTAGGCGAATGATATGTTTGACGTGTTATCCTTTTTGCTCATAGTAATAGTATATCAATCGTATAAGTATCCTTTCCTTGAAAAAAATTGAATAATTTTGAATTTTAACTATATCGACCATATTATCTTAACCTAGGGTGACCATATGTCCCGTATTTCAACTTTTTGTCCCGTTGTCTCGACCAAAGTTGTACGGTATGCATTTTGTCCCTTTTTTTAAGTCTGTCCTGCATTAATTCCGTTTTTCCCCTTACTGTTAATGACTATAACAAAACAATTTGTTGATATCTTTATGACATTATTCCATAAAATCTATTTTAAAACGATATTTGTGGGTTTTTATTTTTGACTATTCTAGCGGGTATATTGTATTACACACGGTGTATAATAAGTGATGTCCGCATTTTGTAGTAATTTGTAATTTTGGAGTAAAAGATATGTGGGTTGAAAGTTGAAACAGTACGAAGTTGGAAAATAGCGATCTGATACCATGCCGTCACAAACCTTTGGCGGGTTTTGGCCTACCAAGATAGGAATGGACAATTCTAAACCGATAGAGAATAGGTCATGGAAGATGTGGGTGTCTAATGTTTAAATGGAGAATGATAGACAACCCTTCGTGTGACTGTGATGATAAAGATCAAACAGTTAAACATATTTTGAACGATTGTCGAACAAAGAAGTTTCATGGTAGAATTTTGCAAAACATGGTCCGGTCTTGGTATTTCTCGATTTAGTATGAAGAAGTTGCCCTGTCGGACCCAGTTTCATTGTTTATTTCGTCAGTCTGGTCCGATCTTATTTTTAAAAAAGAAAAAATAACTGCACAGAGCACTAATCGATACCTACTATTTAATAATATTTTAATTAAATCTGTAATTAAAGGATAATAATCATTGATGGTCAAATGGTTTTGAAATGTGAGAGTAAATGAGGATAATTTTTAAAAATTATTATTATTTACGTAATATATAAAATATATTACTATAAATATTTGAATAAAAATGAGTTAACGGGAAATATATTTTCTCATTTCCCTTCGTTTGACCGCCCTTCATAATAATATATTTGTGTAAGTGTAAAAAGTCCGGGACGTCATTTGACGAGATAAAAGAGTTATACGTTATTATTTATTTGGATCACGTAAATTTTAAAATTCTGAGCGAAGCGAGGAATGTATTGGTTTTAAAATAATGTTTTTTTTTATTTTTATTATATTTTTTTTATCAGTGAACAACTTTTCAACCAGAAATTAAACTTTAATTTTCAAGTGTAGTACCTTTTCTGAAAAAAAATTTTATCTGGGCGGTACTTAAGTATTTTTTAAAAAATATTATAACCATTCGATACTGTGAAAAATGATGTGTATTTAAGTTAATTGTTGAAAAAAATTTTTTTTATTTTCGTTGTATTTAATCAATTTTGTTTTGATAGATTTTCCTCAAAAAAATAAAATTAATTATATTGTAAATACTTTTTAATACAAATGTTGCAACGTTTATTTTATTTTATAAACAATAACGTAATTTAGGTGTAAAGTACCTATGCAAGTGAATATGATTATCTGTATGACTTTATCTCCAAACAATACTTATTTTACATCCCATAACCAAATCTACAACGGCGTGAAGTTTCTGCAAATTGAAATAGTTCTAAAATAATTGTATTGTTACCGTATTTTTGTGCACTACACAGAGAGTGGTTTTTTTGTCGAATTGAAACAACGATTTTTTGAAATGGTTTTAAGTAAATTGGTTTTTTTTTCAATTATGAAATTGTTTGACAGTACTTTATTATGACAACATCGTTTTCTAATCGTTAATCAATATTAACTCTGATTTGCTCTTTATATATATATTAATTTTTGATTTTCAAATGACAACATCCCTCTTTTCATTAGCATAATTTGTATAGTGTTGCGACCGATGGCATTTCATTATTGCTTCACACCTATTCTCCATCCAAATTTTTGAAGTTGAATATTTCGTCTACGGTTTGACGAAAATTATAGATTTAAAAATGAAAATGTAATTAAACTAAAATTTCGTCTGTTCTTAGAATTTTCATTATAGGTTTTTATTTGAAATTCAATAGTGGATAGTGGTTTCATCCTCAAAATTAAGGGGACAAAAAATAAAGACAATATAATATATTAGAATATATGATTCCGAAAATTGTTTATATAACCCGGCTACCTTAGTCAGTAGAGCATGAGACTCTTAATCTCGGGAGTCTGGGTCGTGGGTCCGAGTCCCACGTTGGATGCCAATTTGTCGAATTCACAACGTTCTTCCTTTCGGCGCATACGGTAGTAATCATTAAAGTACTCTGAAACCTTCGGTAATTAGCTTTACTTACCGGACGCCAAAGGCAATATTACATCCTCGTGCGTCGCGGTATTCTAACTCTATTACCTACTCTAAATTCGGAAATTGGCTTTACATAACCTGGCTGCGAAGGAAATATTACGTCTTCGTGCGCTGCGGCGTTCTAACATAAAAATACCTCTTCTAATCTCCGATGCCTATGTTAAATGATCGCGGTACTTCCTGATGCTGTTCAGCTAAGGTAGGTTGTTCTATATTTCATTATACTTTGATATCAAAAGAACACGAAAACGAGAACCGAATCAAATCACATTTTACGTTAAAATGAACAGTAATAACTTTCATATAGATTGAACATTTCTAAAAATAAATTAGTTAAAATATTGGAATATTTTTCGAATCAATCGGACAAAGCTCCAACTTCACGGACACCCCAATCATTAGGAAAATAAAAAAATACCTTTCTTATACACATAGTTACGATTTGTTTTCAGAAATGATTTTACAATTGTAAAATAAAATAAAAACATTGCTAAAATTAATATATTTTCGCACTCAGAATGAAAAAAAATATTTTTTTGACCTTGTGTACACTTTTTGACGTTTGTTAAAGTTTTTTTCGGGAAAATATGAAATCACGAAATTTTAACTGATTTCACCCCCTCCTCACTTGAACTTCAATTATAACCTTCACTGCCTGGAGGGGGGTTCATTGTTTTAAAATCTAAAGGTGATATGGTACAGCCGACGGAATAAGGGTAACATTTTTAAAATTGTTTAAATGAGGTTAAATCATTAAACGATTCTATACAGGTGTTCTACAGTTTTTAGTTATCATTCAGTTATTAAAGCTATTTTTCTATTATAATTGTCAATATTCATTTTTTTTTCAATTAGGTTTTGTGCGAGAGAGACTTATTATATATATGTAAAGAAAAATTAAATTTTTATTTTCATCCCTTAATAACTGAAAAAAATAACATTTTTTTTTCATTATTTCAAATTTCCAAAATAGAAGATAAAGAACTACCGTGTTAATTGTGATCCCTTACCACGTAACGTGTTATTCTATAAACTATTATGTAATTGTTTTTATGTCAATATTCTATAAATTGAAACTGCTATTATTCAGAAATTATTGATCAGATATGAATATATGTTATATTAAATTGTTTAGAATTATATCTTTTACCAAATGGTTATTTTGAATATTTTTAAAAGTGATAAAAGAAAAATATGTTTTTCAGTAATTAAGGGATGGAAATAAAAATTAAATTTTTCTTTGTATATATGTCCCCCTCACACAAATTGAAAAAAAAAATTAAAGAAAAATAAAGATAACACTGTGAAACACTATACAATGAATAAAAAAAAAAAAATTAAAAATCAATTGTAATAAAAATCTTCGTATAGGTACGTATAGGTATCGGTAATCACTGGATCACAATGAAAAAAATTACACTATATTTTTTTTGTATAATATTGTCCGTATACTTGTGTATTATATTTATACATTGTAAATAGTTGGACATTCGCTCGTTTTCAAATTAATGAATAATTAAGTGGAATAATTTTTTAGAAATATAGGCATCATGGGTGTTCCTTAAACCACTAGGTATAATATTATATTGATCTAGTTTCTTGACTATGAATTTTTAAAACATAAAAAATTAAAGAGACGGAAATATGTTAGAAGATCAAATTATTCCAAAACAAAACTAACTTGAACTGTTTTATTTTCGTATAATTAACAGGTATATTTAATATGTACACAAATCAAACATTATACAAGCAGAACTTTAGACGTAATGTTTTGCTTTAAGGTGTAGTTTGAACTTCTACAATAGGTATAATAATATAACAACATTTAAAAAAAACAAGAAAAACACATAGTTTTTTTTTAGATTCTGAGTAGAGTGAAGAATGTATCGGTTTTACTAAGATGTTCATTAATTTTTTTTTTTTTTTTACTGTGTTCATAAATTCTACCGTAGATTTTGCTTAGATATCATTTCTGAAAAGAATTGTTGTTCAGTTGGTATTTTTAGGAGTTCCTTTTTTGATTTTTCCAGCGGTTTTCGTAATATCTGGAAAAACCAGGATAAAACGTAGGAAAAATGAGAAATGTACGAAATTAATGCTTTAATTATTTTTTAATTTTGTTATTTGTTGTAATTCAGTTATAATTTTCATAAAGACTTGAAATTTGAACAGATAACTTATATTGCCTTTTCTAGACATTTTTAAGCTATTTATAGACATTTTAATTTTGCGAGTTTTTTTTATTTAGAATTTCTATTTAGTAGGTACTGTGTGGTAAAATTGTTAAACTTAACAAAAATGCTTGAAAGTTTAACAGGAGGTTTTTTAAAAGTCTTACTTTGTGGTAAAAAAAATAATTGAGTTTAATATAGTATTTTTTTTATAAAGGAATTTTAGTATCAAATAGTGACGAAAATCGTTTAAGTAAAACAATATGTGGAACAAATCTAATTTTTCAATTTTTTTTTAGAACATATGTATAAAACCGATTTAAGAACTGTAAAACCAGAATTGAACGGACTGATTTAGTTTTGATATTATTGATTTTTGAAGTTCTAATGCTATGCGAACATTAGATGTTATGTCAAATAACTAAATATTGACATTTTTAAAAAAATGTTTGTTGTAGCCTAATGGTTATACATACCTAGTTTCATCCTAGCGTTCGCTAGTTTCAAACCCGTATTTCGAAAAAAAATTGTTGGCATTTATTTTATCCCTTTTACCTAAACAGTGGAAAAAATGAATTTTAGGTGTACCAATTTAAAGAGTTCATTTTTCGATTTTCCCCTGAGTTTTCCAAGAAAATGTGAAAAACCGGGAAAAAGCATGGGAAAAATGAAGGAAAAACAGGAAATTCGGTACAATATTAAACAAATATCATTTAAGAAAACACATAATGTCTATTTACATTTTTTACCATAATATGACATACAATTGTTGACAAATCATTATTATCAATTGAACTGCACTCAGAATCGTTTTTTCGTTAGCAATGGTTTATCGTTGCTTACAGGTATACATTAAATTATCTATAACAGTGGCTGTACCCGTCCCCATTATCCTAGGTCGTTTTTTTTTTAGATTATATTTTTTGTATTGATTTTAACTACGTACCTATTTTGATTTTCGATATTATATTCCAAACGACTAAAAATTTGTGAAGATCGTTTTCCACTATATGGGGTATCCAAGTAATACAATAGGGTATACCAGGGGTCGGCAACTGGCAGATGCGAACCGCGGGACAAAACGCTGGACCCCGTCTACATCCTACTTGATTATGTTATTTACTGAAATATTATATTGTTATTATTAATAGAAAATATATATTTCATTTCATTTATCAAACTCAGATTATAGTTATATCTTAATTCATTAAAAATATATTATAGCCGACGGCCGAGTCGCGAAAATATCAAATATACAAACAGCGTTGAATTACATTTATTGCCTATCGTTGTTATCTATTGAAATAATAACATTATTTGTCTATAATCCGTAATTTTTAATTAAAAATTTAAGTTACGATTTAGTTCTTGTACATTTGCTGGTGGATATAGTACGGGTTTTGTTTTATAATAATATTTCTTTGTATTATTCGTTCAGTATGTTCAGTAAAAAACGTAAAATTGACAGTGAAAATAAGAAGTTTTTAAATGAGTTGACCGAACTATATTGTTTCGTATTACCTGATAGAGTTGGAACCATTTCGGTTTGATTAATTTGTAATTCAACTGTCGCTAATGTTAAAAGTGGAAATTTAAAACAGCATTATGAATCTACTAATAAAGATTTTCATACAAAATTTCCCCCAGACAGCGAAATGCGTAAAAATAAGTTCCATGCATATATGTTACCTTACAAAAATAGTACGACTACACTTATATGATGTATGAACGAAATAGAGAATTCAACTGAAGCAGCGTTGCATGTGTGCTGGGTTTTTAATAAGCACCAAAAGCTGTTTTTTGAATCCGAAACAGTAAAAGAGTGTATATTGGAAGTGGCTATTGCATTGCACCTCATTGATTTATTATTTCAATCTTTAGGACTCCAATGTAAATTACTTGCCGACCACTAAGGTAAACGGTCATTTTCTTTGTACGTATTATTCAAAACACGGAATGCGAGAACACTTCTTACGGCCGTCTAAAAAGGTAGAACTAAAATTGTAATAATTTTTTTAAATTACGAGAAAAAAATGTACATATCAATTAGTAGTGATAATAACAATTATCCATTAGCGAATGCCATTACAATTAAAGCATAATTAAAGGTACTTTTCTCTGAACTTAAAATTACTAAAAATCATGAATTAATTGAAAATAACAAATTTATGAAAATTTTCAGAAGAATAAACTCTGTAAAATTATTATTATCTTTATAGTTTTCAAAAATAATAAAATAAAATAATTTTTTTTACCAAAACATAAAAAAATAATTAAAATGCGAATATTTGTAGTCTTTATCTCTGTAAAAAATTTAAATTCGTATACATTTTTGAGGGTAATCGGTTAAAAAAACCGGGTACAAAAGGTCCATGGAAAAAAAGTCCGTTTTGAAAAAAGTTGGACAAAAAGTTTAGACTCATTGATTTATTGTCGGACAAAAAGACCGAGCACATTTTCATTGTTAGACAAAAAATCCGAAAAACAAAAAACTATCTTCTTATTGTTGTAACTTTTACACACGATTTAGATAAATCTGCATCTAATAAATCAATTATTATTTTTTAACTATAATTATACCACATTAAAAAAATTAAAAAAATTATTATTTAATGTATATTCATATATTATATGTATACTTGTGATTTATCGTAAACTTGTTTCGAGTATTTGGTGGAAATTTTTAAATAAAACTCCGAGAAAATATCCGGCTTCTTTAGTAACTTCCAATAGTAAGCTGAAAACTGTTATTATTTATATTATTGTAGTAATCGATATTTATATTGATTATTTTTCAAAACGTAACTTGTTTTAAATTATTATTATTATTATTGTTGTAGAATGTAAAAATGTGCTCGGATTTTTTGTCCATCAATAAAAACCGAGTCCGGACTTTTGTCCTCGGACTTTTCGTCCGGGATTCATTCAGGTTGGGACACCCTGTATACATAACACATATTATATTATCCGGTATACCTACCCATAAATTATATTTGCCGTGATTATTTAAACCAATATCAAATAAAATTATTAAATTTTGGAATGTTATTATTTGTTATGCGTATAAACATACATAGGTACCTAGTATAAAATATCTGCCTAGTGTATATAGTGTATAGAGTTTTGCGTTGATCACTATCGGTAAAATCATTATAAATGTATATAATATTTGACGATCGAAATTAATTAGCATCGAATATACGAATTATCGTGGCTGCATCCGAGTTCCGTCCCAAATGTAAAATTTGAATTTAAGGATATACTAGTTCCGACCCGGGTTTTTAAAATGGATCTATTAATTCCGCCCCATGTAGTTTATTTAGTTACACGAGTTCCGGCTCTTTTTGCATTTTCTGCACTATATTAATGTAGTACGATTATATATAACGACTACGATAACAATTTTATGTTATTTAGAAATAAAGATAATACTATTTAACTTTTTAACTTTCCAGTCGTTATTTGTGAGTTTCCGTGTTTAGATTTATTAGTTTTGATTGTACTGATATAGTAATATTATAATATTTTAGTTAACCTTCTTTATATTAAATACGGAATTGGCACCTATATATTTATTTTTAATTGGGACGAAATTGGTATGTAGACTTTTTTCGGAATTGGTATAAAAAATGGTTATTGGGACGGAACTCAGGTGCAACCATTATCGTGGGTGGTAAGATAGGAAGTAACCGCGTGGATTATATAAACCAATAATAGTTTTGTAAATTTGTATAAGATTATTATTAATATCCAGATCAAAATTAACTAATATTAAATAAATTGAATACATTAAGTTAGCGTTTATCGTTGAAAACAATTTCAACATTATTACGATTGTATCCTTATTCTTTTTTCTGAATTTTAAAAAGTTATTGAAAATTACTAATTTATACCAAATTTTTTAGAAGAATAAACTCTATAAAATGGCAATCTTCAAATTTTTCAAAAATAATAAAATAAAGTTGTTTTCTTAAATTGTTTACAAAAACATAAACAATTAATTGTTAAATAAATATTTGTAGTCCTTATGCCAGTGAGAAATATAAAAAAATTAGATTTTTATTATCTTTATTATCTCCGGAGATACTATGATGAAGCGGTCCCCACTACGCGGCCTGCTAGTGAATAAAATGAACGTCGCTTTTTATCTTATTATTTTTATTTATTTTATCTTTCTTTTTTAAACTTGTATTGAATTATCAGTTGGACAGACAAGTAGGTACCTACGATTATGGGTTTATTCATTTCCACCGCGTAGTCTTGTTAGAACAGTTTATCCGTTATCGCTTATTGTCCGTTTGTATTTTATCACGTATTGTCGTTATAATATTTAATTATTCTGTGAGTAAGCTGTTAATTCTAGTTTTCTATATCATGGCAAAACGTAAAATCGAAGATTAACACAGAATATTTCAAGACAGTTGGGAGATTGAATTTTTCTGTATACCTGGTAAATTAATCAAAAACTAAATACAAAAATAACAGTATTAATATAATAAATTAATAAATGTATAAATTTAATATACTATGTTAATATGAATGATTTGTATTTTGCATTAAATAAACTATGAATTGAAATTTGAAATTATAATTATAAATCCAAGAAAAACATTTGTCATTAATACACTTTTTCCTACAATACCCTTTCCTAACAATATATATTTATAATTTTTATATTTTTAATTATTACCATTAAAAATGTATGCGGTCCGCAAATAATTTAAAAAAATTACATTTGCCCATTCCTAAAATCCTAATGAGGACCGCTACTATAATGGGTCACCCTTTGTAAGGCACCCTGTATATAATAGTAAAAACGTCCGCGTTTTGCCTTTTCAGCTGACAGTACAAAATAATCGCGTTCCTTGTTATTCGACCGTAAAAAGTGACCTGGAATCATTTTAACTGGCATGCGTTTTTGCTTAATCCAAATTATTTGTCTTCTGTAATATTATCGTTATCGAGTGTTATAATACAAACATTAATATTAATGAAGTGTTTCTGGTTGGACGGAATTTCCATTGGTAGGTAGTGTGTTTATATTATTATTCAATCTTGTACGATTAAACGCTAATTAACAAATATTATAATTCACCATTACAAAAAATCAATCTAATTTATATTACAGCCTTAAAAAATCAAAAAAAAATCATTGTACTATTTTAAAAATTATATAATTGTATGTGATTTTAATATGGACGTTCTCACGGGGTGAGGTGGTGCAGTTTGGAGGTTATATCCCCAAGGCTTTTTTTCTTTTTGTAAAAATTATATAAAAACAGAATTTCTTTGATATAAATAAAGAGATTTTTTTATATTTCAAAATTATTATTTTTGTTACACGGTTATATTTTTATTCAATTAAAATGTTTAAACTTCTCTATAATTTACTTTTTTCCAGTTTCCATTCCGAGAAAAGTGACAAAAGGTAATTATAATATTATGTCAAATTTGTTTACAGTTAAAAAAACAATCCTAAAAACTTTAATTGTATACTCGGAACACGAATTTTATGATTTATTTAAAAACATTAGTTTTTCGTTTTATCTGGTTTTTATAGTGTGAAAATGGGCGAAAACAAATATTCCAGTTTATGATTAGGTGCAATTTAAAATTATTGCTTGGTTTGGATTTAAGAACGCTTTTTCGTTTAAAAATTGAAAAAGAGAGCCACTTATATAGATTCACCAGTCTTCTTTTAAAACATTATGTGTCCGTGCCAAGCTTGGCATTAGGTATATCGCCTTACGTCGTTAGCAAAAGGTTTTATTTGGTCCAAATAAGTTCGACTTGCAAATGATTTATTGATACCCAAACTCCAATTTTATTTTAGTCTGGATTTTCAAGTAGATCAAGGTAAGTACCGATTTCATACTATATTCATACTCGTAGTAGGAAATATTAAAGCGTTTGTTCGGGCCAATGCTTTACATTCATCTCATATACAAATCACATGCGTTTATAAACGTTTAAACATCGTTGGTATCGAAAGAACGGTTCGATAATATAATCACAGTGCGAGTATTTCGATTTAATCATAAAAAATATCGTCTAGACTTTAGCACACACGTTAATCACGCCCTCATAATAATATGACTCTTGTTTAGTACATATAATAACATCATCGATTACCGTATTGTCAATAAACTGTGCAATATACGTATATATTAAAAAACATTCATTCCCTAATCATTTATCGCTCTAAATATTTTTTAAATTTATTTTTTCTACCGAACATTATAGTAATAAGGGTAAAGTTACCTTTTTTTTTTAATTACAAAACACTCTTGTCACTTCCCTTCCTTTTATCCGGTCAAACCTAATATTGTTTTAGTAACAAAATCCAAATATTAATGCCTTTGTACGTTTATTTTTATGTGAAACTAAAACAATCAAAAAATATTTATTACGTTTTATACTTACAAGTATAAATTGTCTTTACAATCGGATAGGTGCTTTATGTCATTTTATAGTTGTATTGTATTTTAAGCCTAGCAAGTTCGAAATAAGCATGCTTCAGTAATATTTTTTCTGTGTTTTTGTACTTACAATAAAACATCAAAAAAAAAAAAAAACTAAACTATACTAAAACCCCCAAACGAAATCTAACATTAATACACCAGTTCCTTTATTTAGTTTATTGTTGCACAAACCCTCAATCAACATAGAGTAATCAAAATATAACTTCGAAATTATTTCTATTTTTCACAACTATCAGTGCAGAATAATTATTATAAAAAACAATGAGTTGAATGAAAATTTAAAAAAAAACCCGCCTGCTCACCTAATTAAGTAGTTGCTTTCAAAATTGATAACATATATGAATTCAGCACTCCTCAAACACATAATTTTATGTGAAATATGCAAGTTATATGAATCTTAAAAAAAGCTTCTTTTACCCCTCCTCTTCTCCTAATTAAAGGGATCTTGATCCAAGACTGATAAAAAAATTGAACTACGCACATCCAAAAGTATTAGACTTGATTTATTGCACATTATTAAGAAGTAAAATTTATGAACCATTAATTATTTGATAGCTAAATATTAATTTCAAAACCACTGTGCATGCCGTTTTGACATTATGCCAAATTGTAAGAAAAAAAACATCTAAAAATGTCGTAATTTATTTTAACCCTTTGAAAAATTCAATCGGGGCATGACACATACTATGCTCAATTGGAATTTGAGTGAAGTCCATCGAAAAAAACTGTAAAAAAAAATGTATTACGCATATAAAAAAATTTAAAAAAAAAGAACTAATACTGAGGACAGATGTGGTCACTGTTGTAGGTGGATAATTGGGAAGGTCGGATTCATAAAGTTATTTAATTTATACCTGTATTTAACTACAAACCATTGCTAACGAAAAACGACTCGTAGCGGGGTTCAGTTATACATGTTTTGAAAGGCCGTAATATTTACGATTTCCGTCACAATTTGATTTTAATCCTTATAAAAAAAAAAAAAATAAAAATAATGATAATAAAATACTACGTTGCACTATACTTTTTTTTGTATCACTAAATTCAACTTATAATGAAACATTTTTAAATTTTCAAGTACTTCTGTAGCCTTTGTCACACAATTATAAAATCAAGTAGTGTCTAATAAATAAAAACTTTATAAAACTCACAAAATTTAAATGCCTAAAAATAGAGCACAATAAACAAAATAGTTTAGAAAATTTTACAACGTCTAATAATATAAGGTAAATTTTCTGTCAAAATTCCAAATCTCTAACAAATTTTTAACTAAATTAAAACAAAATTGAAAATAATAAAAAAAAAAGCGTTATTTTCGTAATTTTCCCGCTTTCTGCATTTTTTCCCCGGATTTTCTGAGTTATTAAAAAAAACTACAAATAAACACACACAATAATGATTCACGGTGGCTAAGGAATGCGTTGAGCTCATCGTCTTGTATTGTACATTTGACATACCTTCCGTGATTGGGAATACAAAGCATATTTTTCACGAGGGTGCTTTAGGCACTCGTTTGGAGTTGTCTTCCAAAAACTATATCAGGCTTCGCTTATTCTTCATTATATCGCGTTTTTTTTTTGTTTTGTTTATTTTTCAAGAGAATATGTACATTTCAACAAATTATAAGACGACGATGTTTGTTTGTTTTATTTTATGTTTTTTATTTCATCTTTTAAGTCATGACAAACAACGACTTAACATAAAGTACACAATATTATGTTGCCGGTAACATTTAACATTTAAATGACGGTAAGAATTGTATATAGTTGCAACGTAGGTAAATAAGTGAATAAATCACGAATAACATAGACCATCATGTACTGTATATTATTCATCGTTATTTTATAATAGTGATGTATGTCGATAATAATACTGCTATTAAAACGATGTAATAATAACAGACCGACCGCCGAGATTCGAGAACAATATTTCCACGGTATAGATAATAATCGTACCATATGCTCAAATAGAAGGAGGGCTTTAGGGGTTTAGGTCTCTCAAAAATGCCAATAGTTCCTTCAAACCGTGTTCTGTAATTTTCATTGCATTCAATAAATAACGCTAATACTGAAGTATTTATACGTGTGTTATATGAAAAATGTATTTTGTAGTTTATATTGAATAGTGCCACGTACGAGTGAGCCATAGTGAGCCATAGTGCTCGTATACCTAACTATTATAGAAAAAATTAAAATAAAACAATTTATTATAATAATCGTGTACATTATTATTATTACATACCTATTATATATTAACTACAAACTTTGAATATCTGAATAACTGCTATAAAATAAACAACTAAAAATAAATTTTTAATACCGTTGTAACTCAATTTATCAAATAAATAAATGTAACCATTTTCAGTTAATACATTTTTATCGCCATTTACTAGGTTATTAATAAATAATAATAATTTTATATGACATACGGAGTGATCCATCTGTCATAAGACACTCATTATCTTGGAAAGTATTAACTTTTTCCGGAATTTATTTTCTAGAACATTTAAAAAATAAACTGCTCTACAATTTTATAAATATGTTATTTTTTGTCAATCTTAATTTTAGAGGTAAAACAATTAGCTACTTTTGATTTTTAAATCGCAACCTATATAAAAAACCATAAATAGATGGAGTATTACTTAAACTAAATTTAGGTGTTAACATTTTTTATTTCTGTCGACCCGTTAACGACCCGTATTCCACTTTTAAGTTTAAGTAGGGGTAGAGTAGCAGAGGATCATTTGCGTGGCGGTAGCCGTACCGCCGATGCGGCGAGTCAATAATGCACCACCACTGTTCCCTAACCCAAACTGAAAAGTGGAATATCTCGTTAACGGGTTGACGGAAATCAAAAATTTCAAAACAAAAATTTATTTTAACCAATACTTCGTCTATTTATGGAATTTTTAATATAGGTTACCGTTTGAAAACCGTTGTAGTGGTTTTATCCCCAAAAATAAGGCTGACAGAAAATAACATGTATATAAAATTGTAGAACAACTTACTTCTTAAATATTCTAGAAAACAAATTCGGGAAAAAGTAAATACTTGACGAGATAACGACTTACAATAGATTGATCACCCTGTATAAAACTATGGAAAGTATTGATGTTCATTGATTTCAGTTGACTTGGTATAAATTAGATTCTGAGAGGAGTGAAGAAGCTTATAGTTTTACAAAGATGGTTTTTTTTTTATTTTATCTATGCGCAACTTTTCTACTAGCAAACTTGCTCGGATTTCTACGTGTCTCACATTTTCTGAAAGGAAATTTGCATGGGGAGGTACTCTAAGGATGTCATATTTCGATCTTCTCAAGAGTTTTCTTACCAAATTTAAAAAACTGAAAAAAACGGGAAAATATAAGAAATGTAGGTATTAATTAAAATATATTACGGCCTTCTTTTTTTTTGTGCACAACTTTTCTACCAGAACTTGTGCTCCAACTTTTAATACAGCAATGTTTCTAAAAAAAAAATTACTAGAGAGGTACTTCAGATAAGTCATTTTTCGATTTTCTCAGGTGTTTTTTCATTAAATGCGACCTATTTTGTGACGGAGTATACATGCGCCCACACGAGCAAGTACAAAACATGGTTTGTAAAAATTAAAAAAAAAATTAAATTGGTTACGCCGCGGTGCACAATAAATATTTTCCGTTTGTTCGATAATTTTTTTTCCAGTTTTTTCCCCAACTATTATGGAAACTCCTAGGTAAATCAAATAATGTCTTCCCAAATGCACCGACTAGATAAAATGATTTCTTTCTACAAAAAGTATTACACTTAAAACACAATGTAAACAAAATGTGGTCATGTTATTTAAACACAAGTTGTTGTTCGCGACGTTCGTGTAATGAATAATAAAATTGAGAATGTCAACTGATGAAGTCTTTATTCGGTACCTAGGTTCCAAGTACCTAATGAACTATTTGGGCCAGATGAATATGTTATAGTTGGACAATACAGTTAGTATAAACTTAATTTCCTCATATCCTAAATACTTCCCCAACTTCCCACTTTAAACGTACAACTGCATTCTACGTTTACTCACGATGAGAATCAAGTCCGTGGCTCTTTTTTGATTATTACGCACTAAAAATGAGTAGATGGTGTCATATCATGATGACATTATTTTAATAGACGTTAAACAAAAGTATATGTCAGTCTAAAATGTTTTTATTATACATTACTAATAAAAGTTTTAAATGCAATTATTCATAAATAATAATAATAATTGTTTTACATTGGACTCATTGGAGAGTGTACCAAATAAAAATGAATAAAAAATAAATAGGTACGTATTATAATTAATAAAATATTATAGTATATAGATACAAATAGTATTGTTAATATCGTCGCCGGAATGTAAAAAATAACCAAGCGCAATATTATGTGGCCAAATTTACTGTGTATAATAATAATATTTTCTTTTTTTCAAGTGTAGGATAAACAACAAACTGAAAATTCAACATTTACACCGAGTTATAGGTTGTTGTGTTCTGATTAAGTTTAATATTTATTTATGTTTAAATCTTTTATTTTCTTTTTACTAAATTAGTGAAACAAAGTGTTTGTACTTGATTCCCAGCTGAACGAAGGTGTCTGAAAATAATATATTACATACAGATGCAAACGAACGGATCCGTGTCCACACCTATAAAGAGTGTTGAGCTAACATAGGAATTTTTGACATGTTTGTTGAATTGAGGATTGCTTTGATAACACGAATGAAATAACAGTGGAATATCCACACGGGAAAACACGTTTTCGTGTGTCTTTTGTTCAATACTGCAGTGCACGGACGAAATCGTATGGAGTTACAGCTATTTTTAAACATAAAACTGGATAGTTTAACGTTAAAATTGTATTTATTCTTTCGCGGACGTTTTAAGACGAAAATATAGAAAATGGAATGCGCTTGGGAATTTTGCAGACCGTTGTGATGAATAATATAAACAACGTCTTGTTTATAGGCGGAGTTAAAATTTCACTTATATATTTGCTCGGTGGCGACGATATTATACGCCATAAACTATATAATTATTAGCGACGTGTTGAACTAATTTTTAATAGATTTTTTTTTTTTCTGGTAACGATATCATGCTGACGCAGGATTCGGGGCGATCTCGGCCACGAAAGTCCGTATCTGCATCGGTGTCAACAAAATTTGCTTGGGATCGAGTGGTAATAGTTGTCGTTCGGTCCTGATGGGCCACGAATCGTCGCTATCACTAGTCGTCGCCGACCAGGTAAGTTTCGTATTTTCCGACAGCCATTGGTTACCACCCAATATTGTCTCCCGTAACGACACTATGCGGAATTTCGTAAACAAATCCTGCGAGGGGAAAGAATAAACTAATAAAATAATCGATTTTGGGAGAACATAATAATAATTTGGCATCAAATTTTTGTGTTATACATCTACGCATACGACATTTTACTAAAATAATAATACGCGATATAATTGTATGCAAACCTCAACATTTATGGCGATTGGCGTTGACAGATTTTTGTCTTCGTTGTACTCGAATATATGTTCGAATCTTAACAACACCGAATTGTCTTTCCACGGTTCCAGAGTGAGTAGTTGCACGTTATTCGGTAGAGGTCTTTTCAACCCGGAAAACTGAAAAGTAAAAAAAAAGAAATTACTACAATTTGGATAAAGTTCTGAGAGATGAGTGGGGGGGGGGGCAATATGTCAAAAACATTAATCACTGTATTGAACGAAGAAATAATTTGTTATAAAATGGTTACACAATAATGCGTTTAAACAAATCAAGAAATATTAAAGTCTTATGAATAGTTTTAAAACTAGAACTAATTTATATCAAATGTAAAAGATTTAAATTCCGATATTTTATGCTCGGACATACTTAATGTCCCTACCATGCCTCGTTTACATTGTAAATACAATTTACATTATCACTCAACGTTTGCTATAATAATTATATTTATTTATACACGTGTTCGCAATTTGATAAAATTAATTGACGCTCGGTAATATTTACAAATACGTCACTTTTATTCTGTATTTGAAAATGTTTAAATGAGTTTATTGATGCAATATTTATTTTAACTGTTTGTTCTTTTTTTTTTTTTGCGATACGGGCCAATATCTAAACATTTTGCAGCGAATACCAAATTCTTCCCGCTCTTCTCTGTTGTATACACATAATCCATGTGCCCAGTTCCGTCTCAAACCAGACACGTATCTTCATACTATAGCCACCTACTGTTGCTTCAAGCGACTACGAGTTTTTTTATTTGTGCCGCAGCTGTAAACAAGTTTACGAACACCATTTACTATATTGTCAGTTCTCTAGGTCAAATTTTCCTTAATACTCCTCTTTCAAAGGTACTTCGTTTTTTTTCATAAGTTTGATGGTACCAGTGGCTACAGTGAAAACAATATTGCTTTTATAGTTTTATCATTATCGTCACGAGATGTTCTTCGGAGGAATACATTTTTCGGATCTGAATATAAAATTACCTATATTGCTCCTTTATTACTTAGAGGATTTTTTGATAACATGGTATCCATAACAGTCTTGTATATAATACTTATCAAATATCGAATATGTTGAATTTCAGCACTTGTATTTTGTTATTACAAAGAATGATTTTTATGTCTACTATGATGAAATTGGTTTTATTAATTAAATCTTCTTTTTCTTGATTATGACCAAAAGTAATAATATACAGTTTGGTGATAAATGCATTGGTAAAATGTCCTGATAAATCATACATTAATAGTAATACTTAATAAGCAATCCATTTCACGGTCATCAGATAAATGTAGGTAGGTACATAATTCTTAGTCTGTTAGGAAATTATTTTCTTTTACAACTGTCTATAGGACTTTTACATTTTTAATGCAATTATTTGTGAATAATAATATTAGGATATCAGTTTTCTTTTAAAACTTTAAGAACGATAGTTAAACTAATGGACATTTAAAACATCAGTTTAATGGTTGAGTAAGAAGTTTCTTGTTATATTACCGTTGGCCAATCTCTTTGTTATCTTATATTTGTGCGCTTTAGAAGAAACTATATAGGCAATTTTATTTACGGACCCGAGAAATGTATTTCTCCAAAGAGCATTTAATGAACGTCAAATTTTAATTCTAGTTTAAATTTATTAATAATATGATAATTGATAAAATGTGTATTCAATAATTAAAAAAAATTATATAATCATTCCATTAAGGGGGCTGCATCCTACTTGGACATCCCTATATATGTCTGCATAAAGAGGGGAGCCGTTGAAAGTGTCCCTCCTGGGATCATATTTATAAGTTACGCCACTGTATCGGTATACACAAACATTAAAATGTTCAATAACACTATACTATTATATGAGTAAATTGTAATTTTAAAATCCATGCGGAATACAAACAATTTAACTATAATATTCAAATATAACGTTTTAGATTTAAAGCGAAACAAGTAATGTATATTGCAGTTGTTTTATTGATGTAGTGAGGTCAAATTTAGATTTGCCTTATCATTTTCTGAATAATTGGGAAAGAATAGGAATATTTATACAATAACGTGGTTTACGTTAATTTCGTTTTTTTTTTTTCTATGGTCCAGTTAAAATTAATTGTAATGACCTGACATTTTTAACCTAAACAAAAATACTTTTTTGGATGTGATACAATTTTCAAAATATTCTGTAATTTTTTTGCCTTGTAAAAATGCTCAAAAATTTAATACAAAGTTCATGTAAGTTGTACCCATGAAATAAAAAAAAATTTGCCTATTACAAATCAATACAGTTTTTATTTCAAATTTAGCAGAAAAATGTCTAAAATCAGGATCCCGCTCAAAAGCGTTTAGATCGTATATGGACACCAGATAACTCTTGGTAAAATCAAAAAATAACCTTCTTAACGTACCTCCCCAGTCAGATTTCCTTTTAGAAAAAGTGCTCTTATTGTAAATCGGAGCAAAATTGCTGGTAGAAAAGTTGTCCATATAAACAAAAAAATAAACATTGTAAAACCAGTACATTCCTCATTCCACTCAGAATCTAAAACACTGAAATTAAAAAGACTACAAAATAGTATTGTCATCATGTTTCTATGCTGGCGAGCTAACTACTTACGTTTAATTTATTTCGATTTT
Source organism: Cinara cedri (assembly GCA_902439185.1). NCBI lineage: Eukaryota > Metazoa > Arthropoda > Insecta > Hemiptera > Aphididae > Cinara > Cinara cedri. The sequence continues at coordinate 409,001 of CABPRJ010000950.1, forward strand.
ATATTATATGATTTAGGTAAGTACAAATTTGTTTGTAAGAAAGTCGCGTTTCCAATAATATATTGCGAACGAGTCAACGGAGCGGGACACTTTTGAATTAAAACCCTACCGTTTCCTTTGTATTTTCGTCTCTTTCATATTTTAATCATTTCCCTTGTATTCTGCCATCAGCTGATATATATATATATTACACTCTCGCAGTTTTTTTTATAACTTTTCTAATAATTTTTTTTTAAATTTTACTACGCAGGTCATTGTTTTCTCACGGTTTACATACAGGCAATGTATTCTGTCATTGGGAGATTTTTTTGTTTTTTTTCATTATCACCATACGATATTATTATTGAGTCGGCCGCATTTTAGTAGGTACAATTATTATTATTATTATATGTACCTAATTAAACATTCATTTTTTGAGGTAAACTTAAATCAAAGCAATAACAATGAAGTAAAGTTGATACTTAGTCCAGCAACCGAAGATATTTAACGATGAAAAGTATATTTACATCTTAAGTTACCTGCCAAAATAACGAAAGTGATACTTTAGTTTATTTGAGTCGTATTATGTTATAGGCAGCTTTTGATAAATAGTTGACGACAAAAGATGACGAATCGAAACACTTTATAGTTTCTGAAAGAAAAATATTAAGAACTAAGAAAGATATACGATCCTACAATAAAAATGAAATCAGGAATGTGAAAATGGAGGATCAGCGTGATCGAAAATATATTTAAATAAGCGAAGTTTGAAAAAAAAAAAAACTGATGAGTTAGTGGGCCATGTCTGTTGAGTAAAGGATAAAATAATACATCAAGTGTTAGCCAAATGTAAAAAGATCACGGGTGAGACCCCGCCAGTAGTGGATAGGTCGGATGAACAAGGATCTGAAATAATATAAGACGAGAATCGAAGATGCAACTGTTAGAAAAATTTGGTAGAAGCGACAAATGGGTTTCACAAAAGGTCATGGCCTGTAAAAAGTGTTCCAAGTCAACAAAATTATTGTTCGAGATATATAAATACGAACAGACTAGCTGATAACTTTAGTATGCGATTTTAGATAAAATATTGTTTATGAGTTGTTTTACTATTTATCATCAACACCAGTTTTCTTCTTTAAAGATATTTTAAGTCCTTCGTTTATACTGAGTAAGAATAATTTCTGTTTTCAGGCTGAAAAAAATAAACTATAGTAGATACAGCACATCGCTTAGTAAAATAAGACATTTAAAAATCTCAACCTTTTTGTTTTTTTTTTTTTTTTGTTAATTTTTAGGGCTTAACTGTATATTTATCTACAAAATAGGGCACATAAATGGCCTGCCTTAATTAAAATATATCGTACCAGTAGCAAACTTGTTTTCCGCAGCTCTTCGTGAGACACGACGTTTTCTATTTTCGTGAAAAAATATTGCGGCCTGATGAGTTTTCTTTGTGCCAGTAACCTTTCCACCGCAAACTGTTTGTCGATCGAACCGAAAGTGAGATAGTGCTGTCCTCTAGCCACCAGACCCACGCCGAAAGCGGTCTCGTTCAATGCTTCATCGACGCCAAAAGCGTCATCGTGGAATATTCGCCTGTGTACCTGCGTGTGTTAATATGGGACACGATTAGTCAAAATTCTGAAAAAACTGAACAACTCCGGACAAAATAATCAGGAAATGTCTCCGCTTAAACCCGGTAAAAAGGAAATGGAAACAATTTGAGAATTTAAAAACAATATATTTTTGTACCGTAAAGTAATTAGCCTCCGTTTCGGACACACCTGACTTCCCTCCTACGCTTTTCAGCTGTCCCTCAATGATTCCCCTCTTTGTACCTTACATCGCTCCTCATCTATCTGTAACATTAACCATATCCTCTTTTGTTGCCCATCCCTCTCGGATCGTCTGCGCTTTTATTCCTTTCTAAACTCTTTTGATATTCCTCCTTATCCGCAACATCGTCTTTCCTTTTAATAACAATGGGTCATCCGTGCAAATTTTTCCTTTATTTTAAACACCGGACTGCTTATTTAGGTTTTTAGTTCTTATATATTATATTGTTTGTTTTTCTAACCTTCCGTAATAATTGTCGAGACTAGATACTTAGCGCAAAGTTTCCTTTCAAAAAAAATTAAAAAAAGTTTACTAAGTACCATGAGCTCGATCTCTCCGGTTTGAAGACTCGATCCGCCTTGGGACCTGTCGTTGAGCACAGAAAACCGCGTGCTGTCGTCGGTCAATGAAATGCGCGAGGTAATTGGATAATAATTCCCCGACACGTTTTCCACGTTTTCTTTCAGGGTGAACGACGGCCTGTAGTTTAACACGCGCTTCAACATTTCCCGGCCGTTGGAATCGGTGTAGAATGTTTCGTTGTTCTGGTAGAACGGGACGTGGAAACGAGATACGATTTCCTTGCCGATTTTGTCTCTATGCGAAAAATAAGACGCAACTGTATTATCATTATATCACTGGGTAAAGTGCGTCGAGTGGATAACAATTGGACTCACTCGTCCGGTATGGGTCCTACGAGCCATTCGAATTCGATGTGATCTTCTCCGTCGTACTTTCGTATCACCTGACTCACCCATTCGTTGCATTCTTGTCGAATCTCTTGCACTACCGGCCCTGATAACAGACAACCATAAACGAAAATTCGTGTCAAACAGCCATAAGTTTAGAGTGTATTCACATAATATAAGGCGTTATAAGGGAGTCACAACTCCTTCGGAGGTCACCGATTTATGATCGTTAAAAATATAAATATTGGACCACCGTGTATAAAATAATTATATTTAAAGGTGGATAAAAAAATTAAACATTCACTTAGGGGTTAGTGTAGGAGGTCCAAAATGTAGAGAAACACTGCTTTAGGGGACTCGACTGACCTGAAATTCGTTCGGGAGGCTTCTGTTTATCGCACACCGGTACCGCCGTGCCGTTCGGCCGGAATATGTAAGCGCCCGACGATCTGTTGTAGTCTTTTTCATTGTCACCCGCCATGCTCCTGTAATACGCAAACTCCTGGATCAACGGCACTTCATCACCGCCGGCGTACAGGACGAACTTCCTGGGATCGTTTTCGTCCATTTTTAGCCCCAAAAGCTATTGATAAAATCGCATTGTAAAAAGAAAAACCCTTATGTATAATATATATACATATTATGTAATACAGGGTGTATCTGAATTGAAAGGGGAAAATTAGTAAATGCGTATAGCGAGCTATTCAGCGGAGTGTTCGAATGGCGAATATGTTTTTGGAATTTTGTGTATACCTCCGAAACCCGGGGGGGGGGTTTATCACATTTTTACTATTTGATTATTTTCATGAGTTTAATTAATGATGTAACTTGCCACAAAGTCACTATACGAAAATAATATACATTGTTGTACTTGCGCGAAATAATATTCTAAAGAATAAATTTAAAAAAACCCAGGTTTTGAAGACGGAAGAAAAAATTCCAAAAACATCGTCATTCTAACACCCGATATTTGTTGACAGGTTTCCGCATATTTTGTTTTAAAAACACGCTGTATAGCCGACTCCCTCGTGGGATAAAGGTGAATAAGACGATTTTGTGTTATGAAAATTGTACGCCATACCGTGTCGCCGACATCTATGCCACCGTTAGTTTTCGGTTGCGTTTCTCTTTGCTGTCGGTTGACTTTTTCTCGGGTGATCAGGTACGACTTGTAGCCCAATGGCGGCAAATCGGCCGCGCGGAACACGAGTTCCGTAGTGGCGGTCGACACGCGGCCGGGCACGCGCAAAACGGCCTGGGGCAACCGGACGTACTGGACCGTGAGCCGTTGACCGCCAGGGTCGACCACCGAGTAAGCCGTTTCGCTGGACACGGGCAACCGGACGAATTCGTTGACGGGCCGGCCGAGCGGGTTGTACAACGTGACCACAAACTGTTCGTAGCGCTCCGACACGTGACACTGGCTGATGTTCAACAGGTGACAGGTCTCTCGGGCCGGCGATGGCGTCCCGTAATCGATGCCGGTGAACCCTCTGAAACAATAAGAATCCACGGAGGTGAAAAAAAAACCCAACGTGTTTGCAACACCAGTAGGTCACTGTTGTCGTTAGGAAGTTCGAAAGGAAAGACATACATAATACTTATGTTTGTAGGCATTTGTATTGTAGTTGTCAGCCCGAAAAATGTTAGAATGGTTTGAAAATTGTACCGCGTCTAAAAAGTGCTATTAATATAAGGATTCGGTGTGAAAGTTTAACGTCTCTACGGGTATTTTTAATAGAATTACACACACACACAAAAAAAAAAAAAATTCGAAAATAACAGAAACCGTTATTAAATATATCCGGTTTCCGACGTTTTTGCATATTTTTCAATAAACTACAAGGTAAATCACAAAACGACCTCTCCAGTGCACTAACTAAACACATTTAGCTGTCCCTAGCTGAAGTTGGTGATCGGAGTAGAATATTTGGTAGAAATGTGGTTTATATTATAGATAGAAAATTAAGACACAGTAAAATATCTCGGCACAGATAATTTGCCTAGTAAAAAAATACATTCCTCGGCAAACATTCAGAATATATATACATAAATCAAGAAGAATAAAACGGAATTACGATAATATGGCGTGCGACGTCTCTTCGCACTCCTCGATGGCTTCGCTCAACAGCCGCGCGTAATCATTAGCCACGTGCTGTTTTTCTGTGCCGGTAATGGCGTCGTGGTGTTGCATAACTCCCATCGTCTCCCGGAGCGTCGTGATTTTCTCCTCGTATTTCGAGCCCGTCAGACTTTGGACGGCCAACTGTTTGCACGTCTGCAGAAAACAACGACAACGCGTGATGTGTAGTGTATATAGGTACTGTGCATTTTGTGTAATACTACCGATAACGTCATATAGTCAGGAAAACAAATTATTGAACTTAATAATCTAATCTTTCACTGGTCGGACTAAAGTAGTAATTTTCTCCCCGTTGTTGCCAATCAGAAGAAATCAACAGGAGAAATAAAAAAATGAGCTTCCCGTACCAGTACTTAAATTGGAAGAATAAAAGAAAGGGTACTATGAGGCTTAAAAAAAGTAACGTCCCTTGTTATGATTGAATTCAACCGAATTAAGATCATTAAGAAAAATTACAAATGGTACACTAACTAGATACAGTTTGATTTTAAAAAACATGCTCCTATAGCGGATGAACGGAGCATGATTTCTGGTAGAAAAGTTATGTACAGGCATTTAAGAGATGCCAGATAGCCAGAATTTAAAAGCATTAAATTCGTGAATTTATACATAACGGACATACCCCATTAAATATTAAAAACTTATTTTAAAATGTATTATATTTATTTAAATTTGTTTTAAAAATATTATATGTAAAAAAAAAAAACATGAAAATGCATTCAATTCACAGGCCTGGTTCTAAAATACACTAGTATGCAATGGTAGTTATATGTTTACTTTAACAATCGTTCACGTACCTGCAGGTAATTATTTCCCCTTCGTTCGTAATATTTTTGCGTCGGTCTGGACGTAAAATAACCGGTCCAATACGAATGTTTGTCGCTCTTGTACGGGAAAAAATCGTCTTGTTTCGTCGGGAACGAGATTTTGTGATCGTTTACTGCTTTCAGATAACACGACGGCGTGGAGTATATCGCGTTGATTTTACTGCCGGACGCTTGTTTCGAGTTTATGTGTCTACAAATCAATAATAATAACAACAATGATACCGCTCAGTTAAGTTTTGTGAGTTTATTGAAGGAAAATTGTTAAATTTTAAATACAGTGAATAGCCGTTTATAGTATGTATAGAAAATAAAATATAGAAAACATATTTTTAATCAAACCGCCGTGCAATTAATGTATGTACGTATAACACTATAATATTAATAATATTATTATTGTTAATGTATCGGTTAGTACAATATTTTATTTACCTACACCATAATGGTTAAATAACCAGATAAAAAATACGACAATAGCATTACGACGTATTTCGGCTGTGAATTGTGTATTCGTATACAAACGAATATTTTCACGAAATGAAAACTTAGCCGGCAATGATTTTAACATAAGATTTCTGTAAAAGATTTATGTTTGGGACTAAATCCTTCAACTATTATTTCAGCCCCCAATGTCAAATTCTAGCCGCACCAATGGATTGAAACTGTTAAAATCGTATTTTAATTAAATATTTAATCACCGTTAAGGTATCATAAACAAGAATATTTTTTACTTCAGGCTTTATGAAATATAAATGGAACTGAATTTAAATTTAAAAAAATCTTCGTTTCAAAAAATGTTTATGATAATCAAATAGAAAATATTAACAATCATCAAGAGAATTTAAAGTGATTAAAGAATATTGTTGAAAAATCTGTTTTTTCTAAATGTATATAAAATGCTACATTCAGCACTTTCCCCCCTAGAGATTTCGTATCTTGTGAAAGAACATTTTCAACAATGCGTCGTATTAATAAATATTATATTATAAGATCAACAATGTTACCAAATCGATACTCTATGTTGTTTATTATAATTTATAGATATTGAACGAGATATATCAAAATATGTTCTAAATAAAGAAGAGATCGTAAATAATATTTGCAAGTACTGAGCGGCGACTTAAACTGTAATTATTAATTTATCACGTAGAAATAAAAAAAAAAAATTAAAAACTTGAATTCGTTACTTAATATAATCATAATAACGATATAATTTAATCGTTTAATGTTAACCTCAATACCACGTTTTTATTATACGTATTATAGTTATGCCACACTACACACACACACTATGGAATAAATAATCACAGACAGTATGAGATATGTTCTGTTAAAAATTATTGTAATGTGTTGGTGAAACGAGGGAGGGATGTGGGACAAAGCCCTCCTTAGTTTATTTATCGCAAGGGCTGAAGTCCCATCATAAATTTAATGTCTAATTAGCGCCTATGCGAGTAAAAAAATAACAAAATCAATCGACGATACGGTGGCGTTAATATAATAACGACGGTTTGTTGGGTGTTAAACTCAATTAATCTAAAACATTTATGCAGGCGCACAACATAATATTATACAGGTATATAGAGAACAGGGATGTTTATAGATACGAGTCAGGGGTGGCGAACCTATTTTGAGTGACAGCATTTCGCAATCAGTTTTTAAAATTGTTCTCGTGTCCGAAGCAAAAAATGTCTATTTTCCAAGAATAAAGGGTAAATATAATATACATATATATGTTTGATATTTATAAGTATAATAATACATTTTATTATATTTTATTAAGTACACGTTTTTTTTTTTTTTTTTTCATAAATTATGTATAGTATGTATATTTCAAAATTTAATTTTATTTCAATATGGTTTGCGTTGTTGTTTTTAACAGATAAATACTTAACATCAGTAATGTAATTTGAAAGATTTAGAATACACAAGCAACAGTGGTTTCATCAGTAAAATCATTTCTTTGCTTCGATTTGATAAAAATGTATGCGAGGTGATACACCTCGCATGCCTTACAAGGTAGGAGATCAGGTCAAGTGGAAGTTTAGAACGAGAATGGGCGACCTCAAATAGTTGGAATGAAGGCGAAGAAGAAGATTTGATAAAATTCGTTGTAGAGAATAGTATTTTACAAATATAAGTTTATGAACAAATTGTTAGTATGACACATCGTGCCAATTTTTTATCGAATGACATATGTCTGGAAACGAAACCTTAAAAATTACATTTTCTGAATTTTTAGTAACAAAAATTACTTTCCATAGAGACCCTATCACGTACATTTCTCCATCACTCCCCCTCCCAATTTTAAAATTTGACATTTATCTTCATCATTGTTATGTAAAAATTTACCAATTTAACAATGTATTTCTTAAATTTTTTACAATACAATATTTAAACATAATCCATGTATATTTTATGCTGTTAATTTTTTTCCTCATACAAATTTTTATAAATTATATTATTTTTTTAGCGTGCCATTGAAATTCGACCGGCGCATCACCTTTATCAGAACGCATGCCATAGGTTCGCCACCCTTGATATAAGTAATATTATAATATGTAGGTACTAACTTAATAAGTTTATCCATGTTATAAAAATTAACGGCCGCGTCGGTATATTGAAAATCGTCGCCCATCGTTAGTATAATGTTATTAGTTCGGTAGTGTAAAGATTGATTGATCGCATACGCGATGAGATTCTGGGCCTGAAAAAATATGTTCACGTTCGTGATATACTACAATGCACGTCCCCGATCTGCGTAACATTATATTGGAACAAATTATCGATAGTAATATTATATTTTACAATAAACAATAACAGTTATTAGCATTCGATATCGTATATGTGTTGAACATAGTGAAGACGTTTGTGGCAAATATTTCGAGTTGTTCGATTCCATTAACCGTATCTGTCACGAGTTTTGTCACTTTGCATCACTCAAGGCTTTTTACTCTGCATTTGTATTACGTTCCGTCCTGAACTATGGTTTCGTCCTGCGGAACCCTAAAAATTCTGTCGCTTTAAAGTTTATTAGAATGGTCGGTTTCAAGCTAGACATTCGCTACCCGTCCTGCTTTTCCGTTAGTCCTTTATAACCTTGCCAAATGTAGTCATTTGGTTAAACAACATTTCCTTTCCGAACTATTATATAATCAAATCGATTCTCCTTCTCCACTCGTCGATATTGATTTAAGCGTTCCTTCTTTCCACACTCACTCCACTGCTGCAACCTTTGATATTCCACATTTCTCATCTTCCCTCCAACTTTTTAAGAATTTCTTCCGAATCATTTCTATCGTTCAGCTAACTTTGGTTTGGTCCAATAAGTTCTGACGTTTGCTTTTTAGATACAGTACTAATGTTACAAATGTTTCTATCAATTTATTGTATGTTCTTTTTTTCTAATGCTGTAATCTGTTACTGGATGTAATATTCTATTTGTTAATTGGTTTTCGTTCGTACGTGTAAAATAAAATACGAGTAATTATATGTTTTCCGCCGACGTCACGTTTTTTGTCGGAACGTAGTTCTTTTTTGAGTATAGGCACAACTATAAGTTATGTTCAAATCGATTATTTTACGCTATTCCGTCACCGACCGGTCTAGAAATATATAGGCAATACATTTCCCAAACAATTTTTTTCCTACAATGGATTTGTTTTTACTATAGGCATTCGGCTTCAGAGTTTTATATTGTCCATGAGTGTGTGTACTGTGAAATCGCTTACCCTATACAAACTGTAGGATTATAATATTATACCTACTGTATAGTATTTTTCGTCTGTTTCAGGAAATCACCTACTCGGAATGGTTGCAAAATTTAATTTATAAAATATTTCATAACTGTTTACACTAGAATAATATGTACGAACAGGTGTGCAACGAATAAATTGTCGGCATACTGCAAAATGTTTTAGATTAGCCAATATTCGAATAATTTTGTTATGATATACATATGTAATGTGTAGTTATATTAAAAAATATATATATTATTAATTTCATAGTATTTTTTATGTAGGTACTTATAAATCTAAAATTATGTTTTTTTTGTAACTCTATAAGTAACGATTAGTGCAATATAAAATTGAAATTGTATAAATTTATACATAACAATTAATTGATCGCGCATGCTTAATAATATTGCTTATTGTAGTGGGTTAATTGGTTATTAAACGAAAACTAAACAAATTATTAATTATTATTTATTACACGTTCTTCCAAAAGAATGGGGTTTTAAAACTTTTTGAAACTCATGTTCGGTCTATTGTGATTTGTACGAAATTATTCAACGATAAAATTTAAAAAGCCGGACATACTCCTCACTATGGTTAAGTTACTGTACAGTAGGTGGGGCGTTGGAAAGGTATATGATGAAGATTTATTTATTAGAGATAAACTATTGTAATGAAAAAAACCAATTCTAAGTGAAGCTCGGTAAACTAGTAACTATATTAGTCGTATTTTTCAGTGTAGCTCAGAAATTAACCAAAATAAAACAACAAATGACCGTACATAGACGGTCATTTGTTGTCAGTTTTTTTTTTTGAATTTTCCTGAAAAATAGTTGGAATCTAAAAAAAAAAAATGTTCAAATATAGTACCACAGGGTTAAAAATTCGTATTTTTCGAGGTGCAACAATTTGATGAATTTTCGGTGAACTGAAAACGTATTTTCGCGTAAAACAAATTAAAATAGGATATAGGGAAGAACAGTTGATCATTTCAAAAAGCGTTTTAAATAATGTACAATAAGGCGGAAATTCCACGGCGTTTAAGATACCTAGTGAACTAATCGGAATATTTTTATTAACCGAAAACTTGTTTTCCGTGGAATATAAACACAACATATCATCTAAATATTAAAAAATTAAAGGTATCGTTAAAACAATAATTTCGGTTATGTACAGTGCGGTAAGTTATTGTATTTAAAAGCGTACATTTATGCACAATATTGTCCAATATAATTGTTATTATTTCAGCGCGTAATATGAATGTCAAACGCAAAGCCGAAAGAAAAAAAAAACCCCGTTATGAAAATCATTGTGCATCGCTATTTACTACTAACTTAATAAGTTTATCCATACTACGAAAGTTAATAGCCGCGGAAGTGTAGTGGAAATCTTCGCCCATTGTTAATATCACGTTGTTAGAACGGTATCGAGAACTTTGTTTACTAACGTACTCGATTAACCGGTCCACCTATGTACACGTTATTTTTACATTATTTTACTTGGCCGCGGACTCCCGACACAAAATAAGTATCGAAAATCATTTTTTAAAACTTGTTTTACTTCTTTAAATCGGGGTTCAATCTACAACTTTTACTCCGTAATATATTGTAGGTATTTTATAGGATCTGGACGTGTACGTCGATATTACCCGTTATTTAATCGGCGGGACACATAAAGCAATAAAGTGCGATCTCGACGAATACTCATACACTATAAAGATATTTGACACTAAAAACGACGGCCCGATAAACAATAATTATCGCGAAAACCCTAGTGGTAGGTATATACTACTTTTTATTTATTATTTTTTTTTTTGTCGGGAGCCCGCGAAATATATCGAATAGGCATATAATATTAGTGCATGTGATTTACTTGATCAATTTGTCTAGGGATTTGAAATAGTAATTGGCGTCTTGATACGTAAAGTCTCCGCCCATCGTCAATATTACGTTGCCGTGAGACTGAAACGCTTTCTCTTGGTGCCGCAAGTAATCGATCAGATAATTCGCCTATTTTTATATTATTTTTTTCAATCATACACACCGCACGCCATAACGTCACAATGTGTGCAATATAATATTATTATAATATTGTAACATCGCGTATTTTGGACATCGCAGAATTCCGGGCAAAAAAACGTATTTATTGAAGCATGAATAATAATTTAAAAATTATTTGTTAATATGAATTTTATTTTTAGGTTTTTTACCTTGGCTTCGACGTTATACTCGGGGCTTCGTTTGTCGTCCACGATGGGGTTCACGCCGCATACGATGTCGAAACAAAAACCGTCGGGCGCGCTATAGTAGTTGTACAGAACTTGCGTGTACAAATCCGCCGACGAACCTAAACCGCGAAACGGTGATAGTATTATAGGCAGGTACTTAAAGAAAATATAATTTATTTCAACTACAAACGTATAATTAATAAAATAGTATATGCATAGGCGTGACTAGATCACCAACTTTGGGGGGGGGGAGGTGCTAAAATTACAGACACATGCATACCCCCACAATTCCCCTAGTATTATACTTATAATAAGCAACTATACATTTAATTTTCATTTTTTAATATAAAAATATGCGAAACACTGCAATGAAATTTAGTATGTGGTCTACCTACGATTTTTCATTATTTTAGTAGGTAGGTACCAACTATGCGATCAGCAGAAGGAAAAAAAATACTATAGTTACATGCAAATTGTAGACTTATTATACATTACGCGTTATACTTAAATACCCTGTATAACGTATGTATTAAGGTATAATGCGATAGCCTTATGTATTAACATAAGGTCCGAACATTTTCAATAGCAATTTATTTCAATAATTAAATAATTTTTTTTTCCGTGACTTAGCAGTCAAATAAGTACAAAATAATTATTGCACGTACTATACAAATTATGTATTTTGCAAATTAACCTCAAGAAGAAAATCGTTTTACAATAAATGTAGACGTATTTTGCACACGTATATATAATTTTATTTAATATATCTATGTACTATATTCTGGAACTATCCAATGAAAAATCCCGGGTACGCCACTGACGTCAATTGCATTATTTTCTATGTTCGTATAAAACTGTTATAAAAAGTATTCAAAACGTAATGAAATTTACGGGATTATATCGTTCGGTTTTTTTTTTATTCGTAGTCGAAGCATCGGATGTAAAATACGAAGTATATTTCGAACGAAAAAAAAATTATCAAGTTAGCGATATCTTTTATATTTTATGGGATCTCATAATGCCCGCAGCAATGATGAGATGCTATATATATATATATATTCATATAGCTCGTTCGAGTGAAATGATTAAAAGCCCGGAGAAAAATCATTGTAATCCGAAAAAAAAACTTTTTATCCGTCAGTTTGTTCGTTCACAAACTAACGTATTAAGAGTGTTCTTGGACCAAAATCCAGATTTCTTGTAAACAAATAATACGTAAGTATTTATAATATTTTAAATATACTTATGATTTGTAAAATGTGAACGATATTATTATCTTCGACGATATACAAGTATTTATTTCTGTTGGTTTTTGTATTATTGCTAGTATAGTTTTGTAAACTGTTGGCGACAATTAAAATAATTAAAATAGTTTAAACCTCTTAAAATTGTATTATAACGAACACCCGCGAACAGAGTGAAACGAATGTTTTGATGTAGACGTGGATATAAAGACAGCTACGAACAGTGAAGCGATCGGGACTTATTATCGGGGAGGTCTATGAAATTCATGTAATTTATTTCTTCAGGTACAATTTTGTCTAAACGGGCAAATATTTACCTTTGACTATAATACCTATACCGTGATATTATTTTACTTTTACCATAATGCTTCGTATTATGAACAAAACGATAAATGTATTACTATAAAAATACGTATAATTATTACGCGTATTGGATTCGTAAAAAGAAATTTTAATTTTTTTTCTTTTGGGTGGGGAGGAAGAGAAATGATTTATAAGTGCTGTATTGCCCTGAATCCACCGCACTTCCGGATCGCGGCCACTGATCACAACGATTTAGGAATCGAGTGACAAAAAGGAATTGTATGATCGGAGGCGATAAGAAGACCCAATAACAGTCAACAGGTACTATTATAAATATAACGCCGTGTTCGTCGTACCTATATCACTACAAAATATTATAAATTATGGTAAACCGATCGGTTTACAAAACGCCGTGTTAAAAACTGTTCGTGACGTAATACAATTCAACAGTACATTCGGAAAATTACCTACACTGCACCGCATTATTATTATTATATTACCGGGCGAGTGCGTAGGTATTAAAATAATTTTCACGTTTTATCGAATGTGGATAATAACGACATTTCGCTGAAATTAGTCAAATTCGATTTTATTTTATAATAATTATGAATTATACAATCGCTGCAGACTATCGATTCGATTCATTAACGAACACGGTGAATATTGCGATTGATTATAATATTGTTATATTTTATTTTGCCCGATAAAACGAGGCAAGCGTATTTTTTAACGTCGCAGCGAAAATACAAAATTTATAGTATTATCTCGCACCGATTCGTTAAAGAACGGGGAGATGATGGTTTAACGGTACTCGCAGCTTTGATCTCTCTAGATTTAATCGAATGTACGACGCGTAATGATTCGCCGTAGTCCTGCGTGCCTTAGATTTCTTATTTTTAAAAATGTGTAATTTGTATACAAAAAAAAACTACCTACCAAAAAATCAGATATTTTTTTACAATTATTACTACATCGAAAATATTGTTCTTATTATTGTATGCATATTATTACGTATTACTATTACTAGTACGTGTAGGTATAGTAAGAGCTTTATCACGACATGCGGTCACACATGGACGATGAATGGATCCGTGAATTATTCTAGGAGAGGGGAGTAACTAAAATGTGTCCAATACTAAACTTGGAAAGTACCTATTAATATTTTATTAAAGTATGTTCAACAGAGGGAGTGGAAATGACCCAATGACCCTTTTCCCCTTGGATTCACCACTGGGGATACTATAGCATTACTATAGAACTAATTTTACGTTTTATTACGTTATATTTTCGACTATAATGTTATTATTTCAATAATTACCGAGATTAGGACTGGATTGCCATATCATCTCCGCCGTCTTTTTCGACAGCCTTTGCCCTTTGTCCTCGTAATCGAGTCGTCCGAAAAACAGGCCGTCGTAACCGAATTGTGAGAACAGCGTGGCCATTTGCCGGGAGTGGCCGAACGGATCGATTTGCCAACCGATGTGCGGCCTTCCGCACTCGCCGAACGTATCGTTCAACTTTCTGTAACCGGAAATTACCATTGTTATTATTGATGTTATAATTTTTTATTTAGTACGCGCTGGTAAATATAGAAATTGTAATATTTTGTACTACAGAAATATCATTATCTCAGCAAAATAAAGTAAAAATTTAAGAGCATTAATATGAAGCCAAAACAATGTATCCACATAAAACAAACAGAAACCTCAAATATTTAACTTAAATAAACGCCAGCGTATTCGATAAACCGTTATTGCCCAAAATATTTCCGTTTTTTCGGTAGTTTTTCAGTTTTCCCAGAAAGAAGAAAAACGGACATAGTTCGCACCACGGGTGACTAGTAAGTGACGATTAATCATTGATGAAAAACGATTCTGAGTAGAGGTAGGTCAATAGTATTGTTTTCTCAACAATGTGCGGTTTTATACAATAATTATTTCAATAAAAACTTAATTATAACAAAAAATGAATTAAAGGGATTGCCAATAACAACCTTATTTTTAAGCTTTTGAATCTAAATAACCAGTTTTTCCTCATTATCTCGAATATTAAAAATTACATTTCCAAAGTGCCGACTAGAACCAAAATCCAACAAAGAAGGTCAATTGTTATGTTTTGATTGGGGCGAGATTTCTAGGAGAAATTTTGTACACAATATAAATAAATGATTTATACGTAGAAATTTAATTAATTAATTAATTATTGCGTCGCCTGGAGTATTATCGCTTGCATTGTACGACCAGTTTTGAATTAAAAATTCATCATCAGGTAGTACACAAAGTAAAAAAGTAAAATATATGTATTCTTTAATTTATTTTTTTATATTCAGTCGCGTTTTACTTTTTGACTCCGATACTCTTCTGAAAATAGTTTGCAAGTTTTCTGATCAGAAATTTGTTCACAGACAGAAAAAAAAGCACCCATCATCATAAATTTAATTTACGTTTTTCCTCTCAGAATCTAGAAAAATCTAGTTACATTATTGAAAACCTCATTTAAACCCCATTAATTTGGGGTTGGTATAATGTTAGTATAATAACAGAGCCATCTTTTTACTGTATGGTATTTTTACTGTTCAATGTTCATGTGTTAAAACATTCAAAATTCACGCGTTAAAAGTCTACAAGTTCTCACATGTATATTACCTTAAGCCCCAAGTGAATTGATCGACAATTGACATGTAATTGGAAGCAGCTTCATCGTTCATACTCCACGCGCCACCGATGAACTCCAACCGTCCCGACGCCACGAGATCTTTGACGATTCTCTGCGTTTCCTCTGACTGATCGACCCACCATTTCCAAAAGAACGCCGTCTCTACATAAATGAACCTGCGACCCCAGAACATCATGTTGGCAATATTTTGGTATGTGGTATATAGTTAAATAAACACGATTATGTAGGTATAGACTTAGGCATTTGTATAGATATTAATATATCATAAATGGAACATTAAGCCTGAGAACTTTGGACTGGCGTGGTTGTGCCAAACGGATCAAGAGATGAGACTGATATAGTAGGTCGATGTGTGAGAGATAAAAATACTCCACCCAAGGACAGCCTCAATTGAAACACTCCATCTAATCCTCGGGCCACTGGCACGACTTATTATTACTGAATGTTTCATCTAAATCTATGGATATTATAATACACATATTACCTTTTGTTTGGATCTTTTGCCAGTTCGCTGATCACGGAGTCTAAGATGAATTGCACTGCCGCCAATTGAATGGAACTATTTGCTAAAAATAGAAAAACAATTTTAAATGACGTGACGAAAGTGAATATAAGTTTAAATACGTTCCAAATTAAATCGAAAATAAATGACACCCGTTTTAAATGTTATAAATTATAGCCCTCGAATTTGTCTAGATGAAAAAATTAACAAAACAAAAAGACGCATCATTAGAAAAATATATTATACTGTACTATCAGGTGGGGATAATTGCCCTTTTTATGTTTCATATAAATTAATTTTATGTGAGTTTTCAGTGACGAAATACGAGTATGCCCACACAATTTTGCAAAGTCCTTCACTTCTCCGTTCGCTCAGAATCTAAAACGTTTCACGTTGTATTCGTGGAAGTTTGTTCAAATAATAATTACTCAGCGGTTGATACGGGCAAAAAAATATAAAACATCAAAAGGACACTGAGTTCGGTCCGCATTGTTTATAGATCACGTGGAGATTTTCCGTTCCAGCGTGACAAATATTATAATATACCTATATAACATATATAATACGTAAACAGTAAACACCATTGGTTATCATCTAACTTCGCTGCTTTAAATTAATAATATTTACAGTGAATAGGAGGTAGAGAGCAGAATAAAATGACATTCATCCAGGGTTATTGTGTAGGTACGTGCATAGAACGTCTCGTCGAGAATAGTGTCCTAATTTTTCCTAATTTTTTTATTAATAAAACTGCAGAAAAAAAAATCGAAAAACGACTTTCTTACTTACCTACCAATTAGACTGAAAATTCAACAAAAAGATGGCTTTTTGTTTTTCTATTAGAGCAATATGTATTGTATAAAACATCAGCCGTACAATTTTGAAATAATAAATCATTGCGCCATAATTTGAAAAAAAATCGTATTTTTCGTCTTTTTTTGTTTTTCCCAATAATTATAAAAAAAAAAAAAAACACTTTAGATATCAAAATACAACTCTTTTTGTCGGTGGCTACATATTAAAATTAACAAAATCGATCTCTTATCATTTTTCGATAGGAACAATATATCTAGAAGAAAATATCGTGTTAACATAATAAAAACAATGAAAACGGCAACGTTGCGGTGCGCCGTGAATATTTACCGTTTTTCCGTAGAATTTTCTTTCGGGATTTTCAAAATAATTGTGAAAACCCTTCAGAAAATCAAAAAATTACCTCCCAATGCACCAACTAGATAAAATTAAGCTAATACACATAATACTTCGGAGAAAGTTTTCTGGTAGAAAAGTCATTCTACACAGGCACAAAGAAGAAGAATAACACTCATCATATTGTAGTAAAACCAATAAACTCGTTACGCTCCGAATCAGCTTTCGTTGATGATATACAAAATTTTACTTTTCTTTACATTTGAGCACTAAAAATTCCCTCTCGCCTGACCAGTACAAAGACCTGTACAGAGGTACATGCACATAATTGTTTTGAGATTAGGATACATATGATATACATTCTGGTTTTGTCGACAGTGATTTCAAGGTACGCAACTCTAACTGAACAGCAACACCTTCGTAAAACTGATTTTACCGAACAGCATATGTCAACAATTTTTACAGAATATTTAATGCTTGATTAGAAAAAAAAAAAAATGTGCTACAACGAATTTATAATTAGTAAAAAAAAAAAAAAAGAAAAAAATTGCCATCGCTATACTATTGGAGCTCTTTCCCGCCGATTTTGATAGCGTAAGCTGCAGGTCACACCGCTTACGCCGTTATCCGGGCCCGGAAAGTTGTTACGTAGGACATTGTTTAAAAACCTATACATTTCATTTACCTCATGAATTCTATTATGCTGTCACGACGTACATTCAATTTGTATACTATCCTCTCGTCCGACGATAATTATTGTTATTGTATCGTTTAAAAGTTTTCGAAACGTATAAAAAAAGGGATTTTAATGCAAATTAATCATTCGCCGCCATGATACCCGTAAAATTCGTATTACAGCCCGTCTGTATAAATAATATATATATACACGGGTTTAGCGGACTCCGGGATTTCGGACTTTGAAATGGATAAATCGGTTAGGGATTATAATGACGGTGGTTTTTTTGACATTAAACTGTCAATCGAGTATCTGGTACGCGCCTATCGCTATCTATATAGCGATTTCCGTTGAAATTTAAATCTTTTAAATTTCGAAACATAGTATATAAGTATATCTACACATATTGATTTTAGTTCCAATTCCAATTGACAATTTACATTAATAAAACACGTGTGTTCTTCTTTGAAAAATATATCCCGAAGGTTCAATGGAAAAAAAAATCGATAAAAAAGAGTAGCGGTGCCGGTGATCTGGAATACTGTAGCCTGCAGGTTCGATTCGACGGATTTGACGGAAAATGACGCAATATTTTACCACGTACAAGTACTGGTATCGTGACTTGTTGAACAACAACTGTCGTCTAGCAATACTAATATTATTGCAACAATAATATTATTATTGTGATAACATAACCAAACCGAACGGAATTTCGACATTATGTAATGTAGCCGATTACACGGTTGGCGGATATTGGGTATCAATAATTGTGTCGGCGTTTTTTAAAAATATTTATTATTATTTTATTCTTACTTTAAATTTTGAGTTTTTTAGGTTGAATGTTAGTTACAATATAAAACACGCCATTATACCGATTTCAAACCGTAGAACAATAATATTGTGTTATGATAATGCTTTTAAATCATTTTTCGGATTCTGAGAGTAATTTTTTCCTGCCTGTAAATAATTTTTCTACCAGAAATCTTTCACCAATCGCTTAAGCTCTGAGATTTTTGAGTTCTATGAAATTATCAAGTGTTTTATTTCTCTGGGAGTACCTAAATTTTATTTTTTTATTGCTTTTTTAATACTATCGTTCCACCAGGGAAAATACTCTTGGTTTAACGCTTTTGTTGGATGTGCCTATTATTTTTTTATTTTTTACAGTGTCTGTTCTTATTTTTAAGGTTTGCACAAGTTTGCGTCGTTTTTTCAATAGCTTGAATACTATTGTCGATTAGTTCTGAAACGTCTGCACCTATAGCTTTGAATATAAAGTCCAATTTGGGTTTTAGATTTCGAGGTGAGGGGGGGGGGTTTAGACAAAAAAAGCAAATTCAACATGAAATGTTTCGAAGGATCTTTTGACTTAATGATTAATGGCATGTGTAATTTTTTACTTAATTCTAATAAAATATATTGTGTGCATTCTATATACGTACACATATAACTGATAAATTATACAACACATCTAGTTTAAATTGTCTTAGGATCATTGAAAATGAAAGCATTTTCAAATTAACTATACATTATTAATAATTTTGAAGAACGCGTGTCATTTTTTTAGGAGATGGTATTTTGTGCCAATTTTATTACTTGTATTTCGCGCCACCAATAGGTACATTTAAGTACGTACCTTTGTAATTTGCGACAACATATATAAATATAAAATGTACTTTGCGGTACACCTAAAAATTAATTTTAGTAATTTGCGCCAGGCTAGAAAACGAAATGGAATATGTAATCTGCGCCACACTCTCGACTTCAATTGTTGGAATTTATCAGCTAATTAGAATTTACTAATATTGCATTGATATAATATAATATTGTTGTGTTGTACTAATAATAAGTAGAGACGAAATCGATTACGTCTAATCTAAGTCCAATCCAATAAAAATTATACATAAAGTACGTATACTTATATACATTTAATTATAATTATGATATTACTGATTTTTTTTTGTTTTATTTTGCTAACCGAAATTGTATTACCTATTTAGTAAACAAAAAGTACTATTAAAATTAACTTGATTGATCAACGATTAAAAATACTGTATCTGTTAATCTGTTTAAAAAAAATTGTTTAGTTATTTTAAAGTGGCGCAAATTACAATTTTAATAAGGCGAACAATGGCGCAAACTACAATCTTAAAAAGTGGTGCAAATTACCAAAATTAATTGTTAGATATTGCGCGAATTACATACGCCCATCTTTTTTTATACTTATCAGACGCTTAAAGCATCTGTTTTTTTTTTCTTGTAATTTTTGATATTTATTTATATAAATTGGACAAAATTATTTCACTTACTGCCGAAATAGTATTGATCGACGGTCTTCAGCCAACCAACGTCGTCATGTGTATGCGGAATAAAATGCACATTGAGGTATCCTTCTTTGACCGGATGACACGACTGGAAAAAAAAAATGACAAAGGGTCATATTCATCGATCAAAGTCTATAATAATTTGCATAATACTTTTACATGTACATTTTCACCGTTGAAAATAAAACGTCGTCGTACGTATGTACATAATATTTATCGAAATACAGAAATCGAAAACCAAACGATTCGGAAGACACGTTGATACTTTTTTATCGTTCGTTTTGTTTTTATTATGCTGCAGTATTTTAATATAAACATTTAAATTAGTATTTTTCCCCCCAGTGAAACGCTCTTTTTTATTTATTATGATTAATACAATACTTACCCGTAGTAGTGGACGGATATATTAAACAGTAACAAATATTGACAAAACGAGCGGATTTCAAGTACGTATAATATTTAAACTGACCTCGACGGGTCAAAGGCAATTGAAATGCATAAAATAATAATGTCAATACGAAAATCACCGAAACGATCAATTTAATTTATTACCAATTGTTTTACATATAAAATGTACGTACTGTGGCATGCTAATATGTTGTGAATCGGAGGTATTTTCGAAACATAGGAAAATTAAACTGCATAGAGATACAGCGGTGATGAGACCAACGATTTGACCTGTATATTTCGATCGTTGTATAATACGACCACAAACCAAGCAAATGAAACAAGGTTTGATAAGTTATGTGGACATATTTTAAACATAGAAAAAATAAACGATTAGAGAATAGAAATTATATTGAAATCATTAAATAGCTGTGGAATAAAACGGATGTACTGTTGAATCACAGCTGTTATAAAAATAAGTCAAATAATAATTATTTGTTATGCGTGATTACCGTGTCATATATGCAAGGTTCTTCCTTGGACGCATACGACAGTAAACATTAAAAAGAACCCTAAAACTTTTGGTGCCGTGCACTAGTCGCCCATGCGTTTACCGCTCAACACATTTTTCGTGCTATATCCGCCCGTTATCGTTATCTTTACCTGCTGAAATTATATTACATGTATTATTCGCTCGAAATGTTAAATATTATAAATAAATTGCATAAAATTGTCAAATTATTATAGTTTCGATTCTGATTTCTGAACAAATAATTAATAAGTATAGTCATAAATTGTATTTCACGTAATTTTTTACGTATAAATTTTCCATCGTCACTAGTACAATACATAGTCGAATTCATCAATGGAAGGCTTGAGCTTGGAGTACGTACCAACAAAAGAAAGGAAATGTATATACATTTAGATCAACGTATCAAACAAATAATTGAAAATTTCTAAAATATTTAAAAAAAAAATGTTTATTAAATATATCGCTTGTTCAAAAATTAAATTAGATTAGACATTGATAAAAACGTGTATAAATATATATAATGTACTCGTAAGTTGAAATTTAACTTAATTTAACTTAATATTTAATATCAAGTTATAATAATTAATTCACAATAATTATGTACTCGTAATACAATATTTCAATAATTTAAATACGCGTTAATTTATAATATTTAATTTTGACCGGATAGTCCACCTTATATAATTTTAGCATTTGAGGATTACGATAACGGACGGAAATAACGCGAAAAATGTGATGAGCGGAAATCGCCCGAGTGGAAAGTGCACACCACCAAACCTTAGGTCACCGGGCAGTTGAGATGTGGATCAAATACGGGGTTAATGAATTGGAAGAATACTAGTAATTTGTGTATAAAATATTGAAAATTGTATATGGTTTATTTTTTTAATAACTTTAGAGGCTTTTTCGTGAGTGAAAGAAGAAGAAGTGGATTATTGTTGGAATATGTGAACACGGTGTGATTCGATTACTGAACAATTACCACGAGCATGCGAATATAGAGAAAGAACTTTATCGATTAAATTTGTCATCAGGGTCAAAACGAAGATGATCATCGCGGGGAATTTATAAAATATTATAACGTCACATTCTTTTATTGTTTACAAATTAAATTCCGCAGCACAAAAAAAAAAAAAAGAAAAAATGCATTCCTCGCTATGCTCTGCAAAATCTAAAAAAAAAATAAAAGATAAGTGAGTTTACGACTTTTATTTTATTTTACGACGATAATCGAATTCCGTGTACACAAATTAAACTAACCGCTCTTTTCCGACTTTTCTTCGTTAGTAACACAAACCGTGTCATAATAATTTTGTAACAATCACTTAATCCTTGGCCGATTCCAAATAGTTGAGATGAAGGCGAAAAAGAAGAAAATCAACAATCGACTAATCCTTAATAATAAAACACCTCTGCAGGAAACCCAATAAAACAAATTCGTGTTATGTTTCTTATATATTATGTTACGGAAAAAAATAAAATAAAATAAAAACACCAGAGTAAAACTAGAAACTTAACATTACTAATCGGTTTTTACAACCCGCTACAGTGACGATGAAATTATTATGATACCGAAATCATTAATAAAATATTACAAATACGTGTTACATTATAAGTGCTCTAAGTTGATATGTATCGTAACATTGTAACCTAGTTATAGTAAAACGAGAAAAAAGAACATAATATTCTCACGAAGATAAACATCTAAAAAGTTTTTTTTTTTATTAATCGGCGTGGTGGTTACATTTACACGTACACATTCGTATAATATGTTATCATTTTATTACGTGTGTAACGGTGTAAGCGGTGAATGTTTTTTTTTATTTTTTATAATATTCAATTAACGAGTTGAAGTAACTAATGATTTATGGTTTATTTTTCGATGTTTATCTATGTATATAATACATTTACAAGGTACTCCGGGTACTTGGCCCAGTGGAACAGTTATGTGTGTGTGTGTGGTTCAGAAATTATCTATACTTACCACCAACTCATTTACTATACAATAAATCAGTTATTAATCATTTGTTTATAGATATTAATACTTCAACTCACTTCAGATAAAGCATAGGTCTCAAAAATCAGTCATTGCCACCGATACTATTTCTATATAGTTATACGCGCCTGTTTTTTCTACATTATTATAATTTGTAAGTTTAAAACACACGACACACGACTTCCCTAACCAAGGCAATATATATTGAGTGACTCATACGGCATACAGGAATATCTATAATAATTAGTGTTTGCGATTAATAACTGTGAGTTTTTTTATAAAATCTCGAGAAAAATCACAAGAATATTTAACACTTATCACCGTATTATATCAATATTGTAGTAATTGCCACAGTAGAAGAACACTATGTAAAGATCAACGTAGATAAAAACTGAAACGGTTAAAAAAAAAAAAAAAAGAAAGATTTAAAAATACAGTTATGGGAATGTGATATCATAGACAAATCATACTTTTCGTCGTCGTCTATACAATGATGAGTTTTAAAATGGTGTCGACAGGAACGTTTATGAACATTTTGTGTGGGAAAATCTGTTTTATCTCAAAACGAACACGATTTAGTCAAAAACAGTGTACATATTTATTACGAAAATTAACGAACTCAAATATATCTCTAGGCGAACGTGTAAACATAAAGGGTAATTTTATTTTACATTCTAAATACGCACTCGAATAAATGAACCAAAAAGTATTAGAATACGTACTCGATTAAGCTTGAAAAAATATATAATAAATAATAAATATTATTTAGATTTGCGAATATTTCAAAAAATATTTGAATAGTTTACAAATATTTTTTTTTCAGCTAATTTATGTCAGTTTCAGAAAAACAGTTCTGAGATTACTTTTTTGTGGCTCAATATCTTATTAAAATATAACTTATCAAATATTATGACATCAATAGGCCAATTTTTAAACTTCGATAGCAAAATACAATAAAAAAAAAATGTCTACTATGGGTATGTTTATAATTTATCGTGTAACCGTATAAATCTACGCTTATAGTTTTCGATTAAACATTTTAAACTTTTATCGGTTTCAGAACCTAACCTGTGTTTTTTTAATGAATAAAAAATGCCGCAAAAAATATACAGAATGCGTGATTCGAGTGTTTTTCCGAAAATTATTTAAAATTTTATTATAATATGAAAATATTTTAATGTGAATACATTTATTCGAAACATCACCTTAAATGAATTGGCGTTTGGTGTATCGACCTATTTGTAAGTTTCGCGGAACGTGCGGTTTTCGTTAAATTTCGCGAAAACGACACGGCGGGATGTTTTCTTGAACTTATTTGAATAAGTTAATATTTTTTTAATTTTTTTTCCCCAACAAAACGCTATTTTTCTAAAATGCTCACACTCCGTGCGGTTCGACGGCGGTAGACATCCGAGGTGGTTACATCTCTGCTAGGAGAAGAACTGTTACCATATTAACGATACCTATACCTATATTGACAATAAAAATGTCACGGAACGTAATATAATAAATGAACGAGACTTATAATGTGCTGCACCGTAGCGCGTCGTCGTCATTTTAAATTAGTATTCCCGACGAGACGTTCTACGTATACGTACTTACCTACCTACCTATACACAATAACGCTGCATAGAGCGTCCCTCTGTTCACTGTGAATATTATTAATTTACCGCGGTAGAAGAGAACCTAACCAATGGTGTTTACGTATTAGAGATATTTTTCGTTGTTGTATATGCATTGTCGCTTTGGAACGGTAAATCTCCACGGGCTTCGTATGTACAATACGGACCGAATGCGGTGTCTTTCGACGGTTTTTCTTCTTTCCCCCACCTCCAACCGTACCGACCACTGAGCAATTACTATTTGAACAAGAGTCCACGAAAACGGCGTAAAACGTTTTATATTCCGAGCGAACCGAGAATCATGCACTATAAGTGTTAAAACTGTAGGTTTTTTTTTTTTTTTTTTTGTTTTGTTATTATGCCTGTAAGCCTAGTTTTCCGGTAGTAAATTTCGTCCGGTCGGAATGTTCTTTGTATTTTTCTGAATCGCAACGGCGGAGGAACCGAGAGAATAGTTTAAGGTTTTTAAAATATTCTGGTGTGTTTTTACTGTTACCGTTATACTATATAATATATGAAATTTTCGAGATTTTTCTTTTTTGTTTTGACGTGGACAAAATATCTTTTGCCTCGTCAATTGTCTTATACAACAAGGTTAATGATAAGTTGTTAGTGTGAGTTGTGGTATTCGATTTTTTACGGCTCATATTTTCTACTAGAAACATGACTCCAATAACAAAACAACAAGAGACCTTTTTTGTTGCACCTAGTTGATGAGTCAAAAAGTCGATATTTGATTTTTCCTGTAGATTAATTAAATAATTGAGCGAACCCGAAATAAACGTAGAATGAACGGGAAAACGTACGAAAATAATGCTTTTAGATTCTGAGTGGAGCGATGAAGCTCATGGTTTTACAAAGATGTTTTTTATTTTTTTGTCTGTGCACAACTTTTATACCAGAAGACTTGTTCGAATTTCTACGTGTAGCATCTTTTCTGAAAGAAAATTTCACTAGGGGAGTACTTTACAAAGGTAATTTTTTCATTTTTCCCGTAGTTTACTTAAAAAATGTGAAAAACTAGGAAAACCGGAAAAATCGGTAAAAAATTAAACAAATACTATTAAAGAAAATATGTAGAGCCTATTTAATTATTTTACTATAATATGACATATAAATTGTTGACGAAGCATCACTATCAACTGAACTCTGCTCAGAATCGTTTTTTCGTTTGTAATGGTTTATCGTTATTTACAGCTAAATATTAAATTACCTATAACAGTAGCTGCACCCGTCCCCATTATCCTAGGACGTCTTTTTATTGTTTTTAGTTTTGTTTTTTGTTTATTGAGGATTGTATTGATTTTATAAGCATGTTTATTTTTTTTTGTGAACAACTTATATCTATTTAATTCTGATTTTCAAGTGTAACATTTTTTTTGTAAGTAATATATACTTTTTACTCATTACTTTCTACACGTGTAGATATTAGTTTTTCCCGATGAAAATTCAATACGTTCTTATTCGGATATTTATAATACGTTTGATTAATAATGTTAATTATTGCATTTTTAAATAAGTATGTATACCTATCTACTGTAATATAGGTATCCGTATAAACATTTTTCAATATAGGTATTATCATTGATTATAGAATAAAGACTATTCTTTAATCAATGGTATTATATACATATATTCAACGTTTAAAGGTCACAGAAAATAAAAATATAAACAAAGTTTTCTATACAAAAATCGATTACCATTACCTACAATACGCCTTGTTAATTTTTGCACCGTATATAATATTATAATTGTTTTTACCATACAGGTGAACGGCCTAGAAACGAATACAATAATATCAAGTGCCGATAGTCTAATTATTATCGAATTTATTGGCCGTTGAATAAAATAATTCGATATTTTTATTGAAATAATGTGCTACATAATTATGCTTTGACTGACGTTCAACACGCGTATTATTCGTCAAAGATGCGAGAAATATAAGAAATGTCAGAAATACATGACATATATATGTATATTAAAATAACTTTGGGCTCAAATCGTCAATCGGTTTAAATTTCGAATAACTTTCAAACTTGATGCGTACTTTTGAATACCCGAAATATTCGAATCTCCATAACGCGTTAGAAATAAAAAGTAACTACAGTTAAGTTCTTAGTTTTTTTTTTTTTTTTTTTTCATTAACTTTAAACTTTAGTCAATTCAAATGTGATTACAATATCGACGTATTTGTATTTGTATGTAATTTATCGTTAATGTGTTTTGTATTATTATTGTCACGTATTACCTTATTAAAATTAATCGGAAAGATACCGAATTTCAAGATACTTAACCGTACAGCAACGGAAATTGTGCAACTATGTGCAGCTAATGTAATCTAAGTATTTATCATTAAGCCGTAATATAATAATATAGAATATTATCGACGCAACGGGAAAATCGATGAAAAAACATATTCAAATGATAAGTTAAAATCTGTTTTAATTGTTACTGTACAATATAGTCATTTAGAATCGAAAATTGTTTAAAAACAAATAAAAGACCTAGCGGTATAAAATAATGAATCGATTTCGAGTACTCTGAAACGGTGTTTTTTTTTACATTTTACAAATGTAAAAAGCGCCGATCGGTCGATACATTATAATACTATAATAATGAGATTTAAATTAAACAAAATACTATATTCGAAACGTTTTTAGGACCCCAAGGAATTGTGTTGGTATTTGAATGCCAAAATTATTCGAACGGTTTAAGATTCTGAGCGTAGCGAGGAATGTATTTGTTTTACACTGTAATAATGATGTAGGTACGCTATTTTTTGTGCGTATATGTAAAACTTTTACTATTAGAAATATAGTTTCAATTGAAAAACGGTTTAAAGGAAATTTTTTCGTAGCAAATTTTATCCAGTCGGTGTAATATTGAATACATGTTTCGATTTTCTTTGTAGTTTTCTTAATAACGGGTAAAATTTGAGAAAAAATCGAAATGTACGCTATAACGTTTTTTTATGATTCGGTTAAAAATATTCGTAGAGACTTGACATTTTCACCGATTAATTATTTTGTAGTCTTTTCTGACGTGGTAAAATTTTCAAATTTAATTAATTTATTTAATTTTATTAATAGCCATTTAGAATTATTCAGTTTTCTTAGTTTTTATTTGGTTTTTATACAAGTATTTGATTTCAAATACAAATACTTTTGAAAAATATTTAAAATACTATAGTTAATCATTTCACACTATTATTTAAAATACATATTCGAATACAGTAAAAATAGTCGAGTATTTTTAATTAAATACTTTTACTAAAATATTTAAAAAAATCTGTAGTATTACACGTAATATCCGATAAAAAGATATATTCTCACCGAGACGTGAATATTGTTATACACGTATGGGATACGATTATGCGTACATACCTAATAGTAGTTATCATTGCAGATTTTCGGAAATAAAAATTCGCCAAATAACCTAGAATGATTTTTCTATCCGTAATGCACGCATAAAAATCAAAAGACTGATTCTCTCTGATTGATGCTCTGTTTACCCGGATGATAACATTTAGGAATAATAGGGAATACGAATGGGATTAAAGAACTATAATAATGGAAAAAAAATACCTATTCAATATTATTAATATAATTAATAATTATATTAATATCGTATTTACCTCGTATCCGCATTTCGGGACAGCGCCGGCGGTCTTTTTCCACGGCAAAGCTCGGCAGGTGTAGATGTTTGCGCAAAAGACCAACAGCGCCAACAACAGCACTCCGTCCACGGGGACGCGGTACATTTTTCTGGTCTTCGGGGAAAACGATATCGCGGTATGAGAATTACGGTGATAATAAAGTGAACGGAAAATATAGGGCAAGTCTATAATATTATAATATCGCTGCAACATATATGAATATGACGTTATTGTACCCGCGAAACGACGTCGGTTTCGCCTCGGAGACACGCGTCCTTATCGCGATGATAATAATATTAAAATATTATTGCCTACGTAGTTTTCATGCCCGTAAAACTATAACAATATACAGGGGGGATATAAACCTACGTGAAAATAATGTTTTGCGACGACAACGGCTGCTTTTTGGGCCCGAGTTGAGCCCCGTTCGGATATAGGTACAGCGGTCGACTGATCCGGAGTCCAGACGTTTTGACCGGTAGATATTTTATTATTATATTTTATTCGTTTCGTTTATAGTAGTGCACAGTCATGTGTGTGTGTGTGTGTGTGTGTGTGTGTGTATGTATGTTTGTATGCCTTCCTACCGGTTTTTACTCGCTGCTGCAGTTCATTCTTCTATATCGCGTCCACCACCACCGCCAGTCGCCGCTACGATATACATATATATATATACAATAATATTATAATGATAATAACAGTACAGTACGTACACTCATACAGAGGAAACTAGCAACATGTGTTATTATCGGTATTGTTATTATCATTTTTGTAGCTGCGTGATATAAAACGTTTGTGCGGTGCCCGCACAATCTCAATACGCACGACCTTTGTCGCGTTATAGTGTAGGTACATCGTTAGAGAACCGCGAGCCGATCCTGTTCTGTCGATCGGCTCCAATACCCACGAGATAAGAAGCACTTTCGTTAGCAGCGAATAGTTACTGTTAATCATCATTGCTCGTGACTTTATACCGTTCCAATCGAATAACACGATTGTTCAGTATTGCCCGCGATCAATTTTTCTAAATCAAAAAATCAAACGCGATAAAAATAGTTTTCGCTGGAATTATAAGTAAATAATACACAGGCGCGGAACCAGTTGGAGGCGGCAGGCCCCCCCCCCTTCGCCCGTTGGCCGTATCAAAATGTATTATTTAAATTTAATATTTTGCGTTATCCTATGTAAATGTATTGTTTTATTATTCAGTCACAAATGGTTGTATTTTATTTTAATAAATAGCACACATTTATAAATCAATAAATTGTTGCAGTCCAAAAGCCAGGATAAATTTTCAGCTACAATAATAATTAAAAATGTAATTTGTATTTTGAAAAATAAACGAGAAGATAGTTGTAACTGTTTTAACAAAATATTTAAAACCACTGAAAGTCAGGTAATTAACTTGGACATTTTCAGGAGGAATTGACAAACTAAGATAATCTAAAGTAATGAAAAACAGGGAAAATCCTCAAACTGAATCTGCTGAAGAATATTTTAGAGTAACGCTCATTATTCCCTTTCTTGATAATTTACTAAATGATTTAAAATCTAGATTCGATGAAGATTTGATGTCAGTTTATGATGTGGACGTGGTGCTGCCCAACACAATTAAAATAAAATCCATTTTTGATGACAAATGTAAATTAGAAAATAGAACAAAAAATGTAATTAATCAATTCGGTGATGTAGTAGCTTGTGAAATAAATATACCTAGAGATGTTTTAGAAACTACGTTAATGGGTGAATTTGAAGTTTGGCATAATAATTGGTTGCAAGACGAACAATTTACCTTCATCGCCTTCAGAAGTTCTCAAACGATGTGACCAGGACTGTTTTTCTGGAATTTATGTATTGATAAAAATACTTATCACGTTATCAGCTACAGGTGCAACAACTGAACGGATTTTTTCATCACTACGGTGAATCAGAACATAGGTGAGGTCGAGAATATCGGAGGAACGACTAAATGGACTGGCATTATTACACGTTCATCGAGATGTCGAGATACACCATGATGAAACCATTGACACATTTGCTCAACCAGCAAAACAGAAGATTGGACTTTGTTATATTATTTACAACTACTACATGTTTTGACATTTAAATTTGCATACAATATTTTTTATTGTGAAATTTTAAAAAGGTATTTGATAATAGAAGGGTAATTTTAAGTTGTAAATAATTCAATAAAGACATTCAATTCAGTTTACGAAAAAAAGTATTCATTACAATTAATAAGCAATTATTGCATTAAGTACTATTGCATGTATGTATACTCGTATTTACCAGTAGTTAAATAGTAAATATGTATAGATATTTATAATCCGCCCCTCCCGTTAATGTAGGCTGGATCCGCGCCTGATATAACAAACACGAATTAATAATGGAATTATTTCACCGTATCATAGTATAATACCTTTAAACATCTTTTCAAGATGTTTACAGGTATTATCCAGACCTATGCAGGCGTAGACGGATCCTGGACAAGGTTACGGGAGGGACAGTTTTGAAAATTTTGCTCCGAATTTTCGCGGTATTTTACGGAAAGTCCAATATTTTGAATATGACGCCATATTTACGTTAGCAGAAATGAAAAAAAAAATATATCCATTTATTACAGATCGGAGAAATGCTCTTTTTTTTTTTACTACGTTTATGGCGGCAGTTTCATAGTCGAGTATTATAGATATTGGATTCAATTGCTCATTTTAATTCCACGATTTTTTTAATGAACGAGTGTATACTTCTCCAGTTTTATTTAGAAGAAGTGCGTAAACAAATGGTAAAACGTTGCTACGAATTGTACAAGGTTGATAAGAAAAATACTAGGCGACGACGAAAAAGTACCATCGGTTTCAGCGCAAGTTATAAATGTTCACAATCAACCGCCATTTCTAGATTTCTGTCGTTAAAAAAATTGTAATTCGTAAGATTTCTCAGTTTTCTGTACAACAAAAACGGTTTACCATCGTCCAATATTATCGTAAACTTGGCTGGAATATTAAAATCATTAAATGATGTTGAAACCGCAGCTGATAACCAAAGACGCCCACAAAGGGGTATCGGTGGGGCCATGGCCTCCCCCGCTATTATAAATATAAATTATTTTATAACTTGCATGACTTAAATATTTAAGCCATGATTACTTATAAGTTGTAAGTTGTAAAAAACGTCTTATACTTTTGACTTTGCCCCCCCCCCTCGGTTTATATATCTGCGAGTACCATTGCTGGTGCCATGATTCCTTTTTGACGAATTTGACAACCGCTTCAGAAATCTATCGAAATTATAATATTAAAATATTTAAATAAATTGTTTTATAAATTGATAAAATTGTTTGATCAACTAGAAATACATTTTTAATTTAACACAAAGTAAATTAAATTTGTAATCAGTAGTAATCAAAGAAGTCGTGCGTAGTTTTTTTTATAAGCGTTTTAAGATCAAATATTGACGAAAATCGTTAAAATGACGGCTTTTGAAAACATTAAAAACGTAAAACTAGCTCTGATTCGTTTTTCGTAATTTTCCCTCTTTAACACCTGATGGAGTTTATTTTCAATTAAAATTCTACTAAGAATATACAAATGTAAAAAAAAAATTAGTTTAGACGTTTATATGAGTATAAAAATATTTAGCTATTTTATTCCAATTATTTTTTCTGCATTTTAAAAACTAAATTTTATGAATATTAATTATTGTTACCTATAAAAAGGACAGTTCTTAATGAAACTGCCTGAGTACTAATTTCAGTATGTTTTGACGTTGATTTTAAAGTTTTCAATGCTTTTCTTGCTTCAATTTTTTAAAAATCGGGTCCATGGTTGTTAGTTTGTTTCACTATCATTAACTTACTCCTTTTGACCACCCAGTAAACGGATAAGACCGCAACATTTTTCGTATTACTTTCGATACCTGGCCAACTATTATTTTCATCGAACTTAAATGTATAAATATCCGGTATAACACAAGAGGTCACTATTTTCATTTTTAATGAATTTCTAACTATTATAAATGTCTAACGTGTAGATAAGTAACTGATAATTTGTTCGAGAAGTGAACGCTGAATTATGTACTGTTTATAAAACTTGGAACTCGATAGTGTGGTACGATCATGTATGATGCAGTGGCATATTTAAGGGTGGGGCGATAGAAGACATAACTCCCCCTTAGCAAATCATATGATAATATGTTTATTGAACTTATTAGCGTTTCTAAAATATAATCAATAAATATATATATATATATATATATTTTTTATAAGAAATTTGAATTATTGTTTTTTGAAGATATTCATGTTGAAAACAAATAGCAAGCATGAGTTAGGTAGAAAGTACTTTAATATTTAAATATTTGTAATTCCTTACTAATGACCTTGAACAAAAATTGTATTATTCGGAATATGGTTGATTACTCTTAATTTATTTTTTATTAATAATAGTTAAATTCTATCTTTTTTTCTTTTCAGTTACTATTAACATTCTCTTTTTGACTTAACACTTCCTTATTATTTATATTCTATGTATTAGTCATATCTGCTACTTTTATTATTTTGTTAATACTTAGATGAAAAACTTGGCTGAGATTAAAAATGCGCCATGATCGCTTAACGGGTTTTAGCATTGCTTTATATTCATAAAATATTGAAATATTAAAAAAAGAAGTATAGATATTTTTTTGTAAATAAAAATGCGTTTTGTTCTATCAAATACGTCTACAAAAGGGGGTTTACATCCTTAATATCGCCCCCGCCCCTGAGGTGAAGTCTTAAATACGCCAATGGCAACATGGTCGCGTACTTACGCAGCGATAACAAGTAATATTATTAAAATAAATATCAATAATAGTCTGGTATATGGTAAAAATCGTAATGAAATACGCTTCAATTTCAAAATAAATGTCTTGATAAGAAATGACATTTATATATTATGCTGAAAAAATATTATATTATTATACCTTTGAATGTCGATCAAATGAAAAAAAAAAAATGATTAAGTTATTAATTATTGTTGCGAATTGATAAGCGTATAAGTGTACTCAAACCATTTTTGTATTTATTTTTGTATACTATAAAGTCAAATACATTACGGAAATCATATTATATACTGCGCTCAATTGTCAGGGCGCTAAATATCGTCTTCCTTAAATTTTCGGGCCACCGGCTTAGGGTCCGTTAATAATATAGACACAATGGATATAGTTTTTTTTTCCCCTCGTGAATATATTATGCGAAAAAACAATTCAACGCTAATTATCATTGTTGACGATTTTTCGGATATAATAATACAAAGTTCGCCGCAGTAATCGGTCGTTACGATTGTAGAGATTTTGTCGTACAATAATATTTATAACGAACCCCATTACAATGAGGCCACGACGATTATTACTATTATAATGCTAATTCGGTCGGTAATGTATAGCAGTCTTACTTCGTTATTTTATTTGTATTGTTTACGATGAACTTTTTTTTTTAGAGAATTTCAACGACCGAACACAACGCCATGACGGACGTACTACGCACGGTCATACATTTTTAACTGAGAAGTTTGCTAGGTATATGATATAAAGGGTAGATATAGTATTATTAGTTCCTGTACTGTAAATCGTTGCATTAAAAGAAAAACGATTCTGAGCGGAGCTCGGTAAGGGCGTTGAGGTTATAAGAGACGGTCAACATGGATATGTTCGCGAGCCACGCGGATTACATATTCGTGTTCAACATAACGATCATGAATTCAACAATACGAGACGGTTTTATCTTTATGTTCTCGTATATATAAATTAACATTTATATTATTTTTCGTTTTAAAAAAATACATAATAATTAACATATTAAAACCACTTGTTTCGTGTTTCTATACAACAATATTACACTGTTCGACTCGAAACTTTCAAGCATTTGTCATGTCAATTGGTCTGAATGTGTTAGATAAATATTAAAATATATGTAGTTAGTTAAATAATGTTGTGTTTTTTATGTTTTTGTTCGTATGGAGGTGTTCGAATTAGAAAAATAAAAGAGGGACTATAAGACTTAAAAGAAATCAGCTTCTCTTGCAGTTATCATGGCCCGTAGGTGGTTGGCTTCGCCAATCGCCCTAATAACAATTTTCAAACATTATTCAGTGATGAATAATTCACTAAAAAAAAAAAAACTTTATAACAACACTACAGGCTAAGTTTTCGCTTATATGTATAATGTATATATATTATGTATTTATTTTAGATTCTAATCCTACTAAGATTACTATGATATATGTCTTTTTTTCTGTCTGTAAATAATTGTTCTACCAAAAATACTGCTTCGACCATCAACATTAGGAGGGATGGTTTTTAGCAGAAAATATTATCTAGTTGGTTCAATGAGCAGATAATTGTTCGACTTGTAGTATTTTTAATAATGGGAAAACCCGAGAAAACTTCTGGAAAACTGTAAAGTAATATTTACACAATAACGGTTTCTGTTTTATTCGATTTTGCTATTTGATTCAGCGAAAACTAATCGTAAAGCCCGGACATTTCACCGGATACTCCGATATACACTTTTATATTATGTAGTTCTTTCCAGAAATGGTACAATGCTATAATTTTCAAAACATTCTGACAATGTTTCAGTTGTTAATAGCTATTTGAAATGTCTAGTTTTTTAGGTTTTTATTTGGTCTCATGCGATTAAAATTGATTTGATCCGGTGAAAATGTTCAAAAATTTAACATGAAGTCTACCATAAGTTCCCATGCGTCCTATGCGTTTCACTTAAAACAAATAATACTCTAAAATATCTGAAAATTATTCGAGGTACGGAGTCTTCTTCTGATTAAAGTATTCTACATGCTATATAAATGTATAAGTATATACTTGTCAGTGTTAAATTTGTATCTAATAACAGATAATAAATATTGGGTAGTAAAACCGATGCAAAAGTCTTATCAAGTCAAATCAATCGTTAACCTGGTGTACTGGGTTCAGCTAATAAAATACGGGTATATCGATCAGATTATTTTCAAAATACTTCAGTAGTTGTGAAAAAAGAAAAAAAAAACTATTTTTAAAACTGCCTAAAAAATCCCGTAGAACCACTTAATATTTAAAACAGCGATTTTTATTTTCTGTATGTACTTATATCAACAAGGTCTGTTAAAAATCGATTTTTTTCATCACTGTTTTCACATTCCACTAATTGAAACCACAATATTGGACGTCAATTCGACATTATCGTCGAATGGAGCGAAAATGAATGTCCGCCTGATTAGTACAATTCATTATATACATCCGTTTTAACTATTATTATCGATTTTTCCTCGAAAATAGGGACTGTTGCATTGTAAAACACAACGAGAGACAAATGCATCATGTCTGTAATACGTATATATATTTAATATTTATATTTTCCCCACTGCTTTTGAAACTTTTAGCGGCTCCCTCTGGACCAAATGAACTCAAACTCGGGAATTAGATTTGTTTTATACGATCGATGTGCCAAAATAATACTGCGGTATGCCAAGTCACATCAATCACCGTGGATTGATACCATGATCGGTTTGCCGAAATCTATAATCAGTTGCCAAACAAATTTTTTCACAGCATTCAAAAAAAATATTGCGTGTCAATTATTCCCACAAGAACGTTTATAAGATAATAATATAAATTTTAGATATGTATTGTTTAATATCGAAAGTATATCTGGAAAATATAATAATAATATACACTGTGAGACGTACTGCCTGAGAAAAACTGTTGGCGATTGATTGCTAATTTATAAAACTTTGTTAACTTTATTATGAATCTTTTGAAATCGCTGACCATAACGCGGTTATGATCAATTATAAGATGTTAGTATAGAGTCCTATGTGAATTTACAGCTGGGCATTTTGAACGTCCGTTCTATATAAAGCCTTTATATTGACCAAAAGTTTATAAGATTTACCGGGATAACGTGGTTGACTATAGTTACCATAGCCAGAAAAATATTATTTTTTTTTTTGTGCGACATAATCGTTCATATTGTTTGCGGAGTTCGAATAAAAATCGTTAAACTTTTCAACGTGTTTTCGGAAACTATTGAATACTTTGATTGTCTACCGATA
Organism: Cinara cedri; assembly: GCA_902439185.1. NCBI lineage: Eukaryota > Metazoa > Arthropoda > Insecta > Hemiptera > Aphididae > Cinara > Cinara cedri. The sequence goes on from CABPRJ010000950.1 coordinate 445,595, forward strand.
CTTATCGAAATATAATAAAACACTATAATACACTTCGATAAAGTTAGATACTTACCTACTTAAACTAGTTGAACTTTAAAATTTCGATTCGATTTATCTGAAACGAATTACTAACAAAATATCACGTCGTTGGAAATAAATGATATAATGCAAAACGTAGTACATTTCTATTGAGCTGTGCAAGAGATTATTTATTTATTAATCACGATAATATTCTGTAATGTCCGCAAAAAAAAAAAAAAAAAACCAAATTTTCTTCAAAATCTTCATAGGAAATCGCCCATTTGTGAAAAACTTAACACCCAGTATGGTTTTTGTTTTTGAATTTTTCACCATCAAAAACAGCGGGGAGGTATAATACAATATTATATAATAACAGCTTGCATGCGATACAGTGGAAAATATTTGAAAATTGTGTTAATTACACACACAAAAAGACGTAATATTAAACCAAAAATTATCGAGTACATTCTAATATCTACGGATGTAGTCGGGCTTTACGGGGAACACTCTTTACTATACATTATTCGTAGGTAAGTGTTTGGTCGAATATAAATATTATTTTGGACAATATTGTTGCCTAAACAAGAAGGGTTCTCAGTATGAGTCCTCTATGTATAGTAATACATTTTGATATTGAACACTATAATATTATTCCCTTTCTGCGTGAATTTTTTTTTTTTTTCAAAAAAAAATATGTGTGTAAATTTGTAGTCGAGATGACATGGAAAAATATTTAAACAATTTTTCAACATTTTTCGGTACTGAAAATGCTCAAAATATAATGTGTGTCATAAATAGCGCAAAGCGCACCAAAACTGTATATTTGTGCAGGACTTTATGCATTGAATTACTCAACAGTATTATGTGCCATATCATATGAGACATATGCAGTTATAAAACAAAACTAAAATAATTACACTATATTATATTTATTTAATCATTTATTTATTTGCGTATCGCATTTACCTGTTTTCGTCTGTTTTATGAATTTACCGCTAGATAAAAGTACCTTGTATCAAAATTATTTAATTTTTCGTGCCGAATTCGGCCATGTAAGAAGTATTTGTTTCGAATAATTTGTCAGTGAAATAATCGATAAAAATTAATTTGTGCCATTTTCGGTACAATATGCGGAAAGGGGAATTATTACGTTTTCGAGCGTGTCACGAACCGCGTATCCCCGATGGAAACGCGGTCAAAAATCGCGTAAATAAACTTTAAAATTATAAAACACTCAGGCTGTATACATTAAAGCATTATAGATATTGTACAATAATTTTGCATTTGCACTGCACATTTGCCTAAAACAGGCGTTAAACTTCAATAGTGATGGATGTTTTTTTTTTGTTGATAAATATTTATTTGATTATAAATGCGCTCAAAATAAGCGTTAATAAAATTGTAACAGAAATATTAATCAATTTAGAAAAATAAATAATTAAATTAGTTTTATGTACGATTCTCCGCGGAACGCTCGGGGCAAAGGTACTATTTGCATCACTGAATTGATAATAATAATAATATAATATTTATACTCATACTATGCTATTACACTCGTATGAAATACGCGAACCGTTCTATATAAACATCTAAACCGTCGTAATTGTACAATAATAGACGGAGTAATGTTCCCAATAATGGACCCGGGACCAAAAGCTAATTTATTCGGCTATAATAATTTTTCGAGTCTTCATTTCAAACCGTATATTCGTACACATTCTTTTTCGGATTTTAGATTCGGCGTATAACGAAGAATGTATTGGTTAACAAAGATGTTTTTTTTTTTTTTTATATGAACAATTTTTCTACCAGAAAGCTTACTCCGATATATACGATGTAGACCTTTTATTTAAAAGAAATTTTCTTGGGGTGGTACTTTAAGGAGGTCATTTTTTGATTTTCTCGGCTGTTTTCTCAATAAAAGGAAAAAAGCAAGAATAAACGGGAGAATGTACGAAATATATTAGTAAAATATAACAATTTTTTTGTTGTTCTGTAAACAACTTTTAGTAGTCGTTTTTCGATTTTCTTATGAGTTTTCCCAGCAAATGTGAAAAACCGGGAAAAACGTAAAAAAAAACGGAAACATCGGTACAATATTAAACAAATATTATTAAAGAAAAAATATAATGCCTATTTAATTATTTAACTATAACATGACATATATATTGTGGACAAAGCATCACTATCAACTGAATTCGGCTCAGAATCGTTTTAAATAAACAATAATTTATCGTTCCTTATAGAGACAAATTAATTTCCCACCTATGTCCTACCTTCTCAACTTTTCACCAACACCAGTGGCTGCACCCATCGTGCGAAGTATGTCCGTATTTCGTTATCCATTCTCTTGTAGTCGATTAAAAGCAGATAATATAATATCAAAAACACATTTGACCATGTCGCGTTCGTTTCGAAAAAATTCCGAATAAACGTAAATAATATCAATAACTACATTTAGTACAGGGGAAATAATCTTTTAAATATAAAAATCACTTGTTAACTACGAACAGGACTCTGCAACGCCAGGAAAACCTTTTTGAAGGTACACTGTACGTATGGAGCGAGTCATTGTTAAGCGGATGTAAAACCTGGCCAATAAACACAATCGAGGGGAGAAAGTTAGAAGCATTTGAAGTGTTCATGTAGATGTTACTGTTAATTGCTTCATATTTCGTGGCGAGACAACTGTACAAGAATAACAAATTAAGAGGTTTTAAGAGGAATTATAACGATAAGACGGCGTTCGAAAACCTGTTTACCTTAATAATTTTTATTTTTGCACTTTTCAAATAAATAAAAATACAAACGTTTGAAACGAATGTATTATTTTATAGTTTCGATCTTGCCTATAATTTATATTTCGTAGACTATTATTATATACAACAGTATGTGTAGGTAATACTGTATTGTTTTAATAGTATAGTAATCAGGAACAGTTCTAGGACTCAAATTTCGTACAGGCACCACAAGAGGGTGATAAGTGGATCTCCCTTCCCTACTTGGTCAGTGTTTATGTGTCATTTCTCATGTCCCTAAGAAATGAACGGAGAAATTGGGATATGTATGCATAATATGGACAAAAATTTCGTCCCTTCCCCCCTTTGAGTTTGTCGAGAACTTCTCCTGATGGGCGCGAATAGATTTATAAGTTATAGAGTCAACCTGAATCTTTAATGGCTGCATTTTTCCGTAAATAGTTAATGCATACAAAAACATTAATATCTACTAATAAATATATACAGGTAGATTTAATATTAATATAATGTATACAAAATATAGTTAAACGTATACTATTATAAAACGTAAACACAATAGTACATGTTGTGTTAACAGTCGAGTGAATAGTTAAGTAAAGTATACTTATTAACTAGTATACTCATATTATGTTGCAGGAAGGCGTTAAATCCTTGAGTATTTTTCACGCGTGCCACACAGCCAAACACGTGCTGTGACAAGCATCCGTATCACTCGCATACAATGCGATTCAAATACGAACTCTGTATTATATAACACACATATCATATCAACATGGACGGTCCAAGAAAAAAATAATATTCAAAACGACACGACATTAAACTTTTTAACGCGTAAACTCCAAAAATGTTTTGAAGCTGTTTTGAGCCGTTCAACCTGTTCGAAAATCGCCAATGGTAGTAAGTAGTTACATTAAACACGCGAGTCTTATTTCGTGAATCGAATTTTCCTTACGTTTTTCGTTAATCTGCTGCATTCGTATACCTATAGATACAGGTTATACAGACATTTTCAGCACTCAACCGTAAAGTCTGCAGTCAACGAAGGTTTCGATGGCGAGAATAATATTATGTATAAGAGTGGTGTACATATCTAGTAGTTTTGAATCCATCGTTTGCGTGAGACGCTAAGACGACGAAGAACGGGAAGAATAATATATGATTATTAAGTCAACGGAAATTTCGTTTTTCACACGTACGCGTGTAGGTAGATAAAATGTATTTTAAAATTTACTTATTGCCTCTCGTCATCTACTTAACAATTTATTCAGTAGGTACATACAATTTTGTACCGCGGTACACATGTTATATATATTATTATGCTGTTTGCAAAAAAAACATAACAGAAAAATATTCGAATTCATTAAACCATATTTGTGTATAACATATGTATATTATATTACATTTATGTATATACGGTAAAATACTTTGATATTCTAAACAGTAATTTATTTGACTTGGTAATTACATTTACATTGTAAATTATTTATCCTTATATGGTAGTATACGGTGACCTACCTCTAACTTCTCTTTGGCATGTGTTATAACGAAGTTTTCCTGAATTCTCATAACGAATAAAAAAAAACGCAGTACACTTCAAGCTCGGCCTTAAAATATTGTGGACCGCGTGTTGATCGGTAACAATAATTAGAGAATATTATTCTATCTATTTTCGATCATCTGATATAAAAAAAAAACGAAAATAATATACTTTACAATAGTAATAAATAATAGTCGTTCGTTTATAAAAGATCATTTCTGGGCGAGCGGAGGATTTTTATTAAGAATTCTTATAATAATAACATTATTAATAACCCACCGTCACATTCGGTGCATCGGAAACATATTATATAATAACTATCGCGGAAAAACAACCGAGTACAACAATATAATATTATATAGTATGGTGTCACTTGCACTTTCTACTTGGGTAAAAGTACTAAGTAAACGTAGGTTTACTCAATATCCAGCTTTGGTATTTTAATAGCCGGGTGGCGTATTTACCGATCCTATCCGAGCCGAAACGTAACCGAGGTGGTTTTAAGAGTTTTGGCGGGATTTTAGGAGTTTTAAACAACAAATGTTACTTGTTGGTTCACACCCGAAAACTGTTCCAAGCAAGTTAGTGTCATAAGTGTAAATCTATAACCCAAGTACTATTCGACGACGAACAGCCACGAATGGGTCGCGTATTGGGTGCATATACCGCCTGGGCCGAACTCGGATAGGGTTTGTAAATACGCAACAGGGTGACAGTAAGCGGCACCGAGATATCGCAATGTTTTTATGTTTTACGGTATTATAGTATATTTTTTGTTATTTAATATAAAAAACACACGTCATGTACACTGCTGCAATATGAAATATATTATAGACACGTTGATATTATTTTGTTTTTTTTTACCCCGAGAAACTGCAGGATGTCCGTTTCTGTAAACGCACGAAATATTATTAGCTATATTTGTAAGTGATGGCATACGATACAATGTTATAAATATTTCGATAATCGTTTTAAACTCAATTACATTTTTACGTAATATCATACAGGTCCACATTTTTTTATTTTTTTTTTTTTTCCAATACGTTTGTTTGTTTGTAAGTTTAATATTGAAATATTTTGTTTTCCATTACATTTTTTAAAATTATTTTACTCTGTGCATGACAGTGCCATTGTTAATAGTATACCTTGTAATAATATGTTTGTGTATAATGCGATCGAATAAGAATAAGATATAAGTGCCTATAGTTATTTCACTAAAGCGTTCGAAAGCGATTCGTTTTTTCGTACGATTTGTATTTCACAAAGTGCCTGTAGAAATGTCTAGATTGTATCCAACACTACACCTAAACTCAGTTAATACATACGATTTGCTTTTCAATTTTCCTCAGAGATATCAAGTATCTATTTTCGTCTTGAACATTTTTAAACTTTGAACACGTGCCTTTCATCATATCCGCCTTTATCGATTCGTATAAAAATACTAGCTATATTGCCCTGCGTTGCCTTTACCAATTTTATATCCTCTTTTTTCGACCACAAGTCTTTATATACTCGTATTTACGCACACATCTGATAAACGCTTATAATGTATTGTTAATAAAATCAGCGTGTAATAAATTTTAACAAACTTTAAAAATTAATGACATAACCTAATTGATAATTTTAAAGAACAACCATTTTTTTTTCAAAATTTATTTATAAAGCAGCTTGAATTATAAAAAAAAATTAGTAAACATCTACATTTTTTAGCACTAGTAATTATAACAAAAAAAAAAAAAGTTAATTTATTTGTTAAATAGTACTGTTACGCTCTGTATTTATGAATATTTCTGAAGTTTCATATTATAGATTCGATTATAAAATAACGATATTTTTTTTAACGCATTATCCCCATACTCACTACAAGTAATAGAATATTAAAGTTCTAAGGATATAATATATATAAGATCATATAAAGAAGTGTTGTTACAATATCTAGCCTAAATTTCACAGCGTTGAAAATAAATTCGCGCCTACTAATTTGTTATTTAAGAAGAGACGTATGATGGTTTTCTTGTTCATACTAACGGTTAAAATATATATATTTATATTATAAAATAATAAGGCATAACTAATATAAAATGTTTAAAAAGAAAGTCATTGTTTAGTAAAGTTTTTTTATTACTTATAATAAAGGCCCGGATTTCAATACAAAATACATCTTTTTTTGATTGATATTAGATAATACTTTCTAAGTACATATTTTTGTTCATCTGGGACTTCAAAGGTGAAACTTTTATTTTGCCTTTTTATGAATTTTTCAATGGTTTTTTTCATTTTAAGAGCATTTTTTACCATTTTCGGTCATTTTTTTAGTTTTATTGCATAATATATTAATTGTAATTGTACAAGTATAATAATATTATTACGTGTATATAGTATTTGTACATAATACGAGTATCGATTAAATAAACTTAGTATATTAAATATATGATAGAACTTATTAATTTCAATTTAGTGAATTTAAAATATTACCCATGTATTTCCAATTAATCAGTCAATACTATTGTCCCAAGTCATAAGCTGAATTTTTCAATTTTCTGTTTTTTTTTGAATAAAATACAAATATTGAAAATTACTTAATATAACAATAAACCAATAAAATTATGTCATTTTTTTATGGCATTTTTACCGTAAAATTAATTTTTTAAAGGCATTTTAAGATTCTTTTTTTTGAGTATTCTTAGATGATTTTTAGTGCATTTACATCCGAGCCCTACTTTAATATATTATCATACCAGTGATAGAGAATATAAAGATGTATAAAACTTAAATATTAAAAATATTATATTTCTCAGTATTATAGGTAATTACTCGGAAAAAATTATAAATATTTCACGTGCACACTGTGTAACATCGTAAAATACTGGCATTATGTGAGTATACTTAATGTTAAAACGGTAGAACTTTATTGTTAAAGTAAACATCGGTGTAAAATCTAAGGTGAAGTAGTTTGAACAGTTTAATACGCAGAATTCCATTTTTAAACCCGTGTAGGTGTGTAAGCAGGATGTACATATTATTATTATACTAGCAAAAGGGCAAAACTATGAACATTCTCTAGATACGTACGTATCGTTTCAATATTACCTCGTGTGTAGCAATTATCACTATTAAAAAGGATTATTTATAACAGCTGATTCCTTTAAAAAAAAATATAACGAATCTCGAATGACGAAAAATCCAAATACCTGCAGTATACTAAAAAGTGCCTGGTCGCACTTTACGAGTATACGTTTCTAAGCCTAAACGAATAATCCCAACATTCAAGGTTTGGTGTTTGTTTAAAAAAAAAAAAATCAACTCTTTTTACCAAAAAAACCCGTCTGTGTAAGTATTTATCAAAAATTTAAATTTCCCATCGTGGAAGTATTCATTTAGATTACCGACCGTTCCGTCGACTCCGTATTTGACACGAAAAAGTAACAAATATAATATAGTAAAAGTTTTAAATTCGTAGTGGAACAAAAAACCGTATGGTTTTAAAAAGGTGTTTTTTTTTTATTATTAACTGTGTGCGACTTTTCTACCAGAAAACTTGCTCCAATTTTGATTTTTCTGAAAGGAAATCGGTCTAGGAGGTGTTTTAAGGATGTCATTTTTTGATTTTCTCAGGAGTTCTCTTATCAAATTTGAAAAACCCAAAAAAAAAGGAAAAATGTACGAAATGTATTCCTAAAATATTACGTTTATTTATCTTTGCACAATTTTTTAACCAGCAATTTTGCTCCGACTTATAATACTAGCAATTTTTCTAAAAGGAAATTTCACTAAGGAGGTACTTTAGAGAGATCATTACTGGAAAAATCGGTATAATATTAAACAAATATTATTAAAGAAAATATATAACGCCTATTTTATTATTTTACCTATAATATTGACAAAGCATAACTAACAACTGAACTCCGCTCAGAATTGTTTTTTCATAAGCAATGGTTTATCGTTGCTTACTGTTATACATTAAATTATCTATAACAATGGCTGCACCCGTTCCCATTATCCTAGGTATTTTTTTTTTACCAAAAATATCTGCAGGTTAGTGACCAATGAGCCTTCCACTTTTTAATATACATTTTATTAAATTAAATGATGGTTTTTATTTCTATATACGTAACGTTGTACGTTTTTTTTTTTTTAGTATACCTATCGAAAATCAGTAAGCATCATGTTACACATTGTAAACCGTCACCGTTAGTCACCGTAATCAATAAAATAATATAGAATAGTAGTGTAAAGCCGCTAGACGTCAACCGCTCTGTACCTAACGTAAGTCTTGTAAATTTTTGGGTCATAGGGGTTTTATTTTTTCATGGACGGGAAAAGTATCCGGCTCAATTCCCATAAGAATCTATACTGACATCTAATATACAAACAAAAAAAAAAAAAAACTTTGCGAGCTGTCTTATATTCTTTAAATATTTTGTAGCGATAAAAATATATGATGGTAGTTGCCGTAGGTACTATACTATTGAAATCAATCAAATGCGAGTTTTATACTACTGTTGACGAAAGCGTAGTGTTTCCAATATTTGTTTTACATTTCAAAATCTATAGATACAAAATATATTATAATAAATAATTAATTTCAAACCCTCGTTTCGTAACCATAAAAGTTAATCAAAATCAGTTTTGTATAGCAACGAAAACGTACAAGTATAGCTTGACATCGGACGTTTGAATTATTTATACATGTATCTGGCCAATTAGTATCCGGTACGCTAACAAATTTGGGTAGTAAAAATATGCACATCGACAACGAAAATGATTATGAGATTAAACAGTGAGTTAATAATTATGCAAAGTTTGTAATATTTGTTAATAATTGTGATATAAAATGTGGCCGGGTTTGGCTTGGCAATAAATGCTGTGAATTTCTGAGGAAATTGACGATTTCGTCATTAAAACCGTCAACTCGGCGTATCAGTTTTCAAACCGTTATTATACTGGTCTCTGTAGTTGCAAGTATATAATACACGGGGGCATGGTTCGATGTGGCTACAGGCTTTGAATGCTTCGGCGTGTAGGTACGTTTAGACGACAACTGCATGATGACTGTCGACGCGTCAGTTGTTTTTTATACAATTAATTTTTGTTTTGTTTCGTTCCAACGTAATTTGTTTTTTACACGAAGACGTTTCAAATAAGAGGTTAATCATTCCCCAGATTTTCGCACTGACAGTGTTCTGGACAAAAGAAAAAAACCTAACAGTGAAACGAGAATGTTTATTCTTAAGTAATTTCAAAATCAACTAAAAAGCCGGACATACTTTTCGCCGTGGGTAGGCTACTGTTTTAGGAAGGTAGTTTGAAAGGTATAACCTATACAGAACACAGACTAATTAAGTTTGAATACTGAAATTGACGATAAATTATTCCATTAAAAATAGATTCTGAGCTGAGTAAAGTATTATTTTAGTAATGTTAGTCGTGGTTTAATTCTTCTAGTAGTTAAGGTACCAACAACCTAGAAATCCAAAAAAAAAAACCTATATGTACCGATGACGTATTTTTGTCAGTTTTTTTTTTTTTAATTTCACAGAAGAACTGCCGGCAATCTATACAATGTTTTCAAATAAAAAGCCATCAACGGACAAATATTTGCGATTTTCAAGGCACCTTCTAGGAAGGTATACTGCGCGAATGAATCGGAGCATATTAACTATTAACCGAAATGGACCTGTTTACGAACAAAAAAAAAACAACATTACTTTTTCGTAAAACCAATATAATATAGTTTCTTCGCTACACCGAGAAAACGAAATAAGTCAGAAATAAATAGTTTTATGTTATAATAATATATTATTATACATACTTAATACAGATACGTCGCATACGAATATACAGCCAGTCAAACCAATAAAATATTGCGTTTCCGTACAAGTGTACAAAAAAAAAAAAAAAAAACCGTAAGTTGGATATTGGTTTAATGTTCTACAGACAAACGTCGTACTAATTTAGGTTAGTATGTACATTATTTATATAATATTATAACCATTCGCTATACCTTCATTGAGGTATATCGTTCGTATATTATATGCACTTATTCTGTGTCTTATACCGTCTTTGTATAATAACGAGCGGATCATGGTATTGGGAATTCAATATTGAGGGTGCCCGTTGTACGTGTATATTTTTATCGGTATAATATCGTAATATTTTTTTTTTTTTTTTTGTATACGACGACGACGACGACGGGAAAATATAATGCAATAATAATAATAATATTGCTCTTGAAAAATATCGGCGCCATAAAATTATGCCTGTTAACCTGTATTGTCTAGTTTTCAATCCGGCGGAACGTCACGTGGATATAATCCCTCTTATCAGTTCCGTCGTCGTATTGGTCAGATGTCTACGATGCCGGATGCACCGAGAGACGATCGGATTGTCAATGTATCGAATATCTAATTTGATTTATTGTCAAAGTCTAATGAAACACACGCGTCACCGTAAATAGGATTTGTAAATGGTAACGTTTTGAAGACGGCAGTAAAAATCATCCAGCAGTTATTCTGGTATCTGGTTATTTAACTCGAAGCAATACGAACAATTATTGCCTTTTCAATTTTTTAGATTCTGATTGTATGCCGAAGGAGCTGTCAGTTTTATATAGGATGCGTTTTTTTTCTTTTTGTCGGAAAAAGTAATTGCGGTTACTAAAAGTGTTCAAATTTTTTTCATGCGATTTCTTAAAATATGCAGATTTTTTGGTCGAATGTATTTTTTGTGAAATATTTATCAAACTTAAAAACTACCCGCCAGAAGAACATTAATGACAAAAACGCCTCTTATAAGTATTAGTAATAATCAATGGCTAATACTTTTGTCAGAAAATCTAGCGGTTTCGCGCACAATTATTACTATTTTTTAAATTTTTTTTTATCATTATTATTATTATTTAACGTACTTATGTACCCTCGTATTTTCGTTAATTTGTTTTCACTCTGCCACGCATGTACAATGATATTACAGTTGTACCCATACATTTTCGCATTAAAATTTTCGATCGTATATATAATCTGCCGAGCTCGTCGCCGCCGTTATATGCGCTTATACAGAATAATATCTAATAATAACGTGAACCGCAAACGGGAATAGTATATGCAATATAATACGATAACGTCAAACCCGTCGGATAGAGGATACCTATTATTATTGTGCACTCGAGTGTATAGTTATGGGGAACGTGAATTACACCGAATCGTCATTATAACCAAAATAACATAACCGTACACATGCACGTCATAACAATATTATTATCATACACCTACCTATATAGTTTTTGTTTTTTTTTTTTTAAATATATTTATTGTTTTTCGTTTTTTATATAGACGTGAGTGCGGTGCGAGCCACTAGCGACGATCGACGAACGACGTACACACCGTCATTATAATATACGGGGTATAAAATGAGACTTCGTACGAAAATCATTATACGCTACCTCCCGAAACGAAAAAATAATAGGAAAAAAATAATTACAACTCGATATATGGAAATGAATAATTACGTGTCGGTACATTATAATATAAACGTATACAATATAATGTTTTACGGAGGAAATAAATACGTAATATCCTCTGGCAGCGTAAGTCCGCCAACGATTCATAAAAATATAAAAATCTTGCGAATACGGGTATACCAAACAGCAGAATTGATGTAGACTTCGATTTATAAAAATAAAATCATCAGTTTTAAACGAATAAAACAGTTTTGTTTTGTTTTTTTTTTTTTTTTAAACACATTTTGCTTCTCAATAAGTAATACATTGGTCAAGTATCAATTGGGAGTATGAAAAATTTAGACATTTTTAAATGCTTCTCACTTGCAAGTTTCCGTAAATGGGTATTAATTGGGTAATAAATCTCGTCGTTCCTGGGAAGGTCTGTGCTATTAAGGAATGTAAATTATAATTGAATAATAAAATAAATTCTATTGAAATTTGAATTTTTAAAAGTTGACTCCCGAATCCCCCCCTAAAAGGGCGTCTAAGAATCTCAAGCCCACATATAATTTCACACTATTTAATACAAATTTTTCATAATACATTATTCTCCATTTTGTATACTTATAAGAGAAAATTGCTGTAACAAAAAATTCCAATCACTCTGTATATCCAACCTTCCCAACATTTTACATATCGTACTATTCCCATTTATATTTTTCATGAATATTTAACTGAGTTAATATTATTAATTAACTTGCTCAGTCTTGCATATTTGAAAGGCATTTTGCCTTTTTCGTAAAGCTTTTTTGTTTTTTTTTTTTTTTTTTGCGAACCTTTATATTATTTTCAATTTCACATTTATTAACGCGCACACATGATTGGAACAAAAAACTAAATTGTTTTGTTCTCTCTACGTTGTCGAGCTGTGGGAATTTTAAAAGTAAAAAAAAAAAAAGATGAAAATTTACCGCAGCTGCACGTGAATTGCATCCTAAAAACAATACATTTGAACCTCACATGAGAAATATAATAGTTTGAATATAAGATTTTAATTGAATGATTTAAAAAAAATACCTGTTGAGAACATTATATAACAAAAATCTATTATCAACTTAAATTATGAAAAAAAAATTTAAAAATATATACGATATTCTGTAGTATTATAATGGTTGTAATAAAACAATGTGTTTGTAAAAAAAACATAAATACTTCACATCATCCCTGGTATAGCCCGTTGTTGCGCAGATGGAAAGAAGCAATAAGGTAGATAAAATTAAAAAAAACAATATCTGTTGTAATTGTTACAATTAAATATTCCCTAAAAATTATCATTGATATCAACTATAATGCTTAGAATATTTATGCATAGGTATTAAAATGCTTAAATGTTTCATCATATTATACTGTATTTTTTTTCACCATTATTGTTTTAAATTCTAAGTGTAGCGAATTATGTATATTGGTTTTACAAAGAAATTTTTTTCTTATTTTTTTATGTAAACTCTTTTCCTACAATAAAGCTTACTTCCACATATACGATGTAGACCATTTTCTGAAAGAAAATTTTCTTCGAGTGGATTGTTTAGGGATGTTATTTTTCGATTTTCCCAAGAGTTTTCCCAGAAAATGTGAAAAACCGAAAAAAAAAACATGGTAAAACTGGGAAAAACGTACAAGGCGCCACGGCGTTACCGTTTTTATTATTTTTATTTATAAAATCGAAACTTACTTATCATTTTTAAACTTTGAACCTAATTCCGACATAGTTTCACTCGCGAACGGCAATGGCAAAAAGTTTTGGCTACACTTATATGGTACAGCTTTCCTTACACTAGTATCAGGTTTGCACTTAAAGGTTAACAGGTCGATACTACCAGAACGAAGAGTATCACACCCGTACATCTGCTATTTTGAGCTAATCTCGGTCTATGCAACATCAACTCTAAAAGTAAGTATGGTAGGGTAGGTTTTGATTTTACCAATGGATTAAAAATTAAAAACCAAAAATGTTGGGGAAAAAAATGTTGAATTTCTAACCATTATTTTTTAAAATATCGTAGAAGTTCTTTCTACATTATTTCTAATTTTATTGTACACGCACATAAAAAAAAAAAAAAAAAGTTCCCTTTTTTCCATATAAAATCTATCGAGAATATAGAAAAATATTTCAAAATCAAGCAGATAAAGTTTTTAAAGTTTTTTTTTTTTTTTTTTTCACGTCGGATGGATATTATAATCGTATGTGTAGGTAGTTAGATCATCGTGATTTATTGTGCGGGAGAAAAAAATGATTTCGGGGCTCGAGATACAGTAGACGCAATCGAATTTATTCGGCAAGTATCCTCCCGAAACGCCGCAGCCGATTTTTAAGGAGGTTTTTCGTGTTCGAACGATATTGTCCGTATCGGTTATAAGTTCAATAATGGACGCCCCGAGTGGACGACGATTTTTCGCGGTTTAGTCATAATGCACACAAGAATTAATGGTAAATATTATTGATAACACTGTCAATACTAAACATTTTGACGTCGGGCCTTTCTGTGTGCGAGTCTTGAATCTTATTACGGTTATTACGGAGAGAGGAAGGAAGCAGGCAAATAGACAATGTGTATATTTTCTGTAAACGGCCGCCGCAACGTATTATTGTTACTACTACTGCAGTCCAAGAAGAAATATCCGTCTACGCACGTCATCAAACATAGACAGAGGCAGTCGGCACAAAACGGGAAAAAACAAAATAAAACAAAACAAACAATACAAATAATAACTCGTCTGGCACACGAGCGCGTGTGAGTATGGGTACCGTTGGACGGGCACTGGATCACTCGGTCAACTCGACCGGACGGCGAAGTGAATGCGATGCGTTGTTTTTTTTTTTTTTTCATCTCCGCCGTCTTATAATATATTTTATAATTATGTTTCCCTTCCAGTCTTTGAAGTTTTTTTTTTTTCTTCTTTCCCGTACCTATACATTTATTATGTATTTTTATGCCAATATAGACGACATGACGATGACGACGTCTGATACAGCGACGGCCCAAGTTCAAAACGCTTATATATATATTATATTCCCGCGTCACTTATTTATATCGACGAGTTTCCTCTCCTCTCGTCTCACTCATTCTCTCTCTCTCTCTCTCTCTCTCTCTTTACGTGCTCGTCACTCCTCGCGCCGACTAGACGAACCCCTTCGTCCCGTCGTCGTCGCCGTGACCTCCCGCCCGCCCCTGTCGCACGGACGCGCGCAGACTTTAATCTCGCGATACGTCGGTTACCCCTCTTCACCGCTCAAAATAGGACGTTTATACGCATGCGCGCGTGCTTTTTTTCTCTCCATAATACAATATTGTATTATATAAATGCGGTAGTATTATACCTACCTAGCCATAATACGTATATAAGCGTTTATAATCGTAACAGACACGCGTTCTCGACCGCAACGTTGTGTGTGCCGTCTGCATTCATATGTGGGTAGTCGGACAAATTCCTTTTAAAAAATATTATAAAATTAAATTTTGTGACGTAAATATTGTACAACGCGATAATAACGGTCGGCTAACATTAATTATGCAGGTACCTATCTTTCCACCAGCCCCCCTTCCACGCCTCATACTTTATAATATATTGTCTGCAAATGACAGACGACGTTTTATAATAATAATATCGTGAATAGGGACTTTTTTTTTTTTTTTGTAAATGAGTAAACACTCGAGACTTTTTCGCGATTCACTACAATAATAATAACGCCGTGGCGTTCGTAGTATTTTTCAATGGAAGGGGGAGGAAGGACTTAGATAATAATTGGGTACTCAAACACAACAATTTCAATTTTTAACTACTTAGCTAAGAATAATAATCATGATATTCGATATTGGTAACGAATTGGTTAAAATTGTCATGAACTAATTAAAAAAAAAAGCAATACATAATAATACGGTAAACGGGTGGAGGTTCATTCTTTTAGCCCTCCTGCGGATGCCTGTACACTTAAGTTTAGATATAAGCGTTCTGTCAAAACTCTCTAGGAAAGTCTATAAAATCTCTATAAATATTTTTAAATGATCAAAACAAAAAATTGAGAATATAATATATTTCGATAGTTTTCTCGTTTTCCTACGTTTTTTCCCGGTTTTCCCATTTATTGGAAATACTCTTAGGAAAATCAAAAAAAAATGACCTCCTTAAAGTACCACCCCAGTCAGATTTTCTTTTTGAAAAAGTGCTACACTTAAAAATCGGAATAAAATTCTTGGTTAAAAAATTGTTCACAGAAATAAAATAATTAAAAATAAACATCATTATAAAACCAATACATTCCTCGCTCCTCTCAGAATCTAAAGTTACTTTATCACTTTACGAAAATTTTGTTTTTTTATTCAAATAACCAATATAATTGATACTCATCTCTCCTCCCACTAATTCTTGACAAGTACCTTCATACATTATTCGATTTTGTTTAGATTCAATACAATTTATTTAATATTCGTCCAAGTGACCTAAACGATACAATAGAGTAACTAAGAGATACTTAGAGTTACAATGAATTATATACGATTATAAGAAGGTAACACAATCTTCACACAATTAGTTTGTATTTAAGTGTAGTGATACATGTGTTTTAAAATATTGTTAATATAATAAACATCAATTTTGCAATACGTGGCAATCGTGGTAAAGTTAATCCAAAAATAAACTACTATTTATAATATTGTACATCTCTGACTATAGGTAGTAGACTGCAAACTTAAAATTTATCATTCTGAAAAATAATGCGACGTCCTGTTAACTTTACATTTGAATTGACGTGGGGACGGTTATCGCGCAATGGCTGATGGATACTGACACAAAGCGAACTACCGTTTTAGGCACAAAGTGGACACTTTTCCGAGAAGCTGGGGGTACCCGACTATATAATATTAAATCCATTAGTTTATTTTCAGGAACTGTTTTTTTTGCGATTGTTGTGACATATTATTTTATTCCGAGAATCGCAACGATACGATACGATCGAAGACCCGAACAGTGTGATTCCACGTTACATTCGCCTTTCGAGCCCGAAATTCAACGTGGAGCTCCGGTATACACCCAAGATTTTTAGACAAGCATATTTTTAGACACCCGGCCAGACATTATTCGCATAAAATATTATAACAAAAACAAAAATTCCAAAACATTGATGGTAATAGCGAAGTAATCTTTTCGTGATAAAAACCAGATAGTATTTCTCAGAGAATTAATTAATCTTACCTTAACTTTTATTAAAATTCCAATATCACAGAACCACACAAACATATTATATTAAGCTGATAAGATGGACACGCAATTTTCTTTTATGTCTGTGAACACAATTTCCCGTTCATTTAACCATCACAATTTTATAAGTATGGACTAATATTATTGTAATAATATAAATAAGCAAACATAAGTATTCCGAATTTTAGATTCGAATCGTAACGAGGGATCTATTGGTTTTATTACGAGTATGATGTGCGTTTTTGTATTTTTTTTTCCTTCTGAAACAACTTTTCGAAAAAAAATCTTGCTCTGATGTACTAAATGTAGCACCTTTTGTGGAAGGAAATTTAGTCAGATTTTCTTTTAGAAAAAGTGCTAAATCATTGTAAATCATAGAAAAATTTATTGCACGGTAGAAAAGTTGTTCACAGGAAAATAGAAGACCTTAATATTTTTTAACTAACACCTACATTTCTTAAATTTTCCCATTTTTTTCACATTTTCTGGGAAAATTTTCGGGGAAATAAAAAAATGACCCTAAAGTATCTCCCCATACCGATTTCCTTTCAGAAAAGTTGCTATACTTAAAAAACTGGAGTAAGATCTCTGGTAGAAAAGTTGTCCACGGAAAAAAAATAAACATATTTGTAAAATCATAAAATTCAATTCAGAATCTAAAACAAAAAAACAAATGACGCCACGATTCCTTTATTTTACATTTTTCTGGCTCATGTGTTTTGCTTAAAATATTAATCCTATAAAACACAACAAGATACCTTTTTTCTTGCATTTTTAATCTAGGTGATGATTAAGAAAGATTTTTTTTATTCTTTTCAGTTTAGGTTTTTTAATAAATGACAAAACCAAAAAAAACATAGAAAGAAAGAGAAAATTTATAAAATAATTTGTCAATTTATTATTATTTTTTTAGCCATTTTTGAGCTATTTATAGACATTTAAATTTTGCAAGTTTTTTAAATTTTTTTTATTCGGTAGGTGCCTACTCTGAAGATAAAACAGAAACTCCTGAAAACTGAACAGGAAGTTCATTGAAAGTAATACCAGTGTTCAAAGAAAAAACAAATTGCGAGTAATTTTGTGTTTTTTTTTTCTTTTTTATAGAAATTAATATCAAACTTTGAATATTACGGCCTTTCAAAACATATATAAGTATAATCAAACTTCACCCCAAATCGTTGTTCGTTAGCAATGATTTATCTTTACTTACAGATTTAAATTCTTTCTGATTTCCCATCTACAACAGTGGCACACCGATCCCCATTTTTAGCCCTTTTTTAAAATTCAATTTGTCTCTTAAAAGCAAAAAAAATTACCTAAAATATTTAAAACGTCAAAAAATGTAAAATTATAATTGCACAGTTGGGTTCATGTTAAATGATAAAAACTTTACGTTAATAAAGCTACATTTTACAGTCAGCTAAAGAAATGCACATTTCTACAAATTCACTGCTCTATTTATAAAAACCTACAAACTAATAATGAATTATTTGTCTGTAAAAAGTTTTATACAAACTTTTGTACATAGTATAAATATACGAGTGAGTGTATTATAAGTGTACAGGGAAAACGAAATTTTAAATTTTATTCTTTGAAGTTTCAACAAGTTTTGAGAACGTTACACCAAATTAGTTTTGACCATGTTCAATAAAAATAAATTACTTTAAAATCTTTTTTCATATTTGAATGCCTTTTTTCCCCCAACTCCAGACAAGTGTCTTTTATTATACAAAATGGCGTGACAAATTTAAACACTATCAAATTAAAATTAATTAGTTTTGACAATTTTCAATGAAATATGCAGACCAATATTATTATATCATTTTTTAAACATTTTTTCCTCTAAAAAAACAAGTTCGGCTACTAAATTACATACGTACGCGTCTTATTATACAAAATGTATTCGATCATTATCCATATTATAAAGCCACTTATGAGTTGTGGTGTCGGAGGAAAAATCCACTTTAAATGTGAAAACATTTCTTTAGAGTGAATTCGTTTGTTTAAAATGGACAAGACTAATTTGTTGGACCAATTTCATAAGGTGTAGGAACTGAAAACAGTAAAAATGAAATGTTTTCGTATATTCTCACGAAAATTGTAATGTTAAAATCTTAAAAAATAAATTGTTTATCCTGAATTATTATCTTTTTCAATTTGATTAAAATAAATTTGTTGGACCTCTTACTTGAGATTTGTATGAAATAACTGTAGTATTGTTTTATTTTATCGTAATGTAGTGGGAACTTCCAACAAACCCATATGAATATTTTTGGATGAGATTTTACAGCCAAGTTTGGTGTTGGTCATGTACTTGGCACCAACATTTTGAAAAATTTAATAATTTTTTATCATTTTCAAGAACTCCCATCAGTCCCGAAAACAACTTTTCAACAATTCAGACTAGAGATGGTTACAACCAACATTTTTTTTTTAAGTTCTGTGAACATGAACTTTGATGCCAACCTCACGTGTCTCAACTTTCGTGGTACTGTGTAGTACTTCAAATTTGCTCCATTCAATTCAAATGTAAATTCGATCGACTCGAGTTTTCAACGAGAGTACTCATATATTATATTATAATATATAGTTATGTAATGTTTTATACGTATATAGCAGCTTGTGACCCCATAATTCTCGTACCCGACATCGGTATACCTCTACAAAAAAAAAAATACCAATGCCAATACAAATATGATATTAAAATAAGACTGCACGTATTTTATTGTGAATGCAAACTAACGCTGTTATTTTTTTTTTTTATCGTATATTATATAGTATTGAGCATTCACGCTTAACGTATTATACGTAATATTCTCGGAATATTTATAATAATGTATAAAAACCGTGTTCGTATAATATAATATTTCATTAACGAAAACTCAATGAATACACGCTCTGAAATCCTTTTCGACGCTTATTTAAATTAATTTTTTAATCTTATTCTTATTATTTTTATAACGTAATTTTCTCTTTAGGAAATTGATTACCTATTTTTTTAATAAAAAGTATTTTAACTTTTAACTGCTAATCATTGATTTTTTTTACTAATTGAATCAGTAACTCATTTGTTTCACAATCATTTAATAAATTACGATTTGTATCACGTTAGTTTATTTAAATGTTTTTTCAATTTGAACACAATGTACTAAATTTACACTAAATACACTATTCGGTTAGGAACTATCGTTTAAGAACTTTTCAAAAAGTTGTTATTGTATTTTATATTAACGAGTTATTGGAAATTACATTTTCAAATAATTAGTCTATGTACAAGAGAATATATTTTCAAAATGTAATTTGCTTGTATTGAAAACTTTACAAAGTTCATTTAAGCCCTTTTTCCCTGGTACCAAAGAGCAAAGATACCTAATATAAAATATTATATAAAAGAACAAAACACAATTTTAAAGTTTTTCAAAACAAAAATCTAGGTTTTTTTTTTTTAATTACCTGAATATGAAATCATTATTCATCAGTACAATTAAATGATAGTTTTCTTACTTTTAATGCCCATAATTATAAGTGGACTTTTAAAATAAATTATCTCGTATTATACTATATAATATTATGTAATTGTAAATTTGGTAGGATGTTTGAAAAGGAAATATTTGTAGAACGTTAAATCGTAGTACAACATTTTACAGTACCTAAATTATTTTAAGAAGCAGTTAATTGCATGTAAAATGGTATAGTACGATTTAATGTTATACAAATATTCCCCATTTAATCAACCTACCAAAGTTTATAAAAGTTAAGAAGGTAAATAGTTTAACACAAAGTAAGCTAATTTAAAACGTCCTCTATAAGACGTCCACTTATAATAATTATGTACACTAAAAGTAAGAAAAATAACTTAAAATTTTACTGATAAATATTAATTTCATATTCAGATAGATAATGAAAAAAATAAAATTGAGTTTTGATCGAAACATATTCTGTTTTGAAACACTGTAAGACGCGATAAAATTAATGTTATCATTAAAACCTATGTTTTTTTTATTAATATGGCATGTCATTGTTTGCTATACAGATGTTGGTAAATGAAACATTATTTAGGTCAGTTGCCCTACGATAACACGATATATTACTCTACGGTCAATGTAATGAGGAGGGGTGGGTCAAACTCCAATTAATCCTCTCCTCTTACTCATGCTTTTAACGCAGTAAATATTACGTTACTAGATTATATTTTAAAGGGAAAAAGGAAGTGCATTAAAAGACATAAAATTGTGTCACCGTGTATATCGTATAAGTATATTATACTATTCGTCTGTGTATTATATTATTAAGGTTCACCGTGGTCGGGTGAGTTGGGAGGGGGCTTGTAAATCGATGGAAAGACAAAATCGAACATTTCTGTTAACATTCCTAAAGGCACATCACGTGGTTACAATTCAATAAACAAGCGAATCCGCGGACAAGAAATTGAGATTGCCTATTGAACCGTTATTTTTAAAACTGTACCGTCCGTTCGTCCGGTTTTCATCTCGTATACCTCATACGTCATTGCGACCTGTCGTAGATGAAACAAAAGCATCATCGACTGACGACATATTCTTTTCGTATGATGAATTTTATTTTTTTGTTTGTTTTTTTTTTATACATATATGTATTATATTCTGAGGAAAGAAAGAAATGTGATTATGATACCTCCCATATGATTATGGGAGGTTTTTTTTTTCTAGATTCTAAACGAAAAAAAGAATGTATATGAATTGGTTGATGATACGTATGTGTATGTTTATTTTTCTATACATATATTTTG
The DNA here is from genome assembly GCA_902439185.1 of Cinara cedri. Classification (NCBI taxonomy): domain Eukaryota; kingdom Metazoa; phylum Arthropoda; class Insecta; order Hemiptera; family Aphididae; genus Cinara; species Cinara cedri. The sequence goes on from CABPRJ010000950.1 coordinate 467,359, forward strand.
GCGATAAATTTTACTCCAACCATTAACATTAGACTTGATCAAATTTTGTCAACTTAGTTAGTGTATTGGGGTGGCGATATTTTGATTGGCCTTGTACTCTTCATACTTAAGTGAAAACCAGAAAAAATTGTCAAAAATAAAACGGAACAAACACGTATTTTACGAACAACGGTTTCTGCAAAATATCAATTTTTTGTTCCAATTCTATGAAATTGTTTTTTAGAGACTTGAAAATTTCATCAAGTACTGTCAGTGGCGTACGTAAGATTTTTTCAAGGAGGGAAGGGCGTCATAAAATACATCAATTTATAACCATTTTTTTTCTGCTCTAAAAATCTCCTCCCACTATATATATTGTTATAAAAGTATAATCGTATAATCAAGAAAAATAAAATTAAAGAAAACATTTATAATATATATATAATCATAAAATAAATATAAAATACATAGTTATAAAATAAAGTCAGTATAACGGTTTTGTTTTGTTAACGCTTTAATTACTTCCTCAACTTCAACATCAACACTTCACGATGGATATTTAGAGCTGCTAAACAATTAAGCTTTAACTGGTTAACGTAATTTTGAAAATATGTCTTGATTCTTTATAGTGTGAAAAAGCTTCTTTCTGGTTCATAAGATATAACAGGTAGTGTTGCAAAAATTTGAAGGGGTTTGAATACATTTGGAAAGAGAACTTCATTGCACTTATCAAGATCATCTAGAAGACCATGTGCACTTAATTTTTGCAAATATATACGCCAAAGTTTTACTTCTATTTAAAAAAGTTTAAATCTGATTGATCAAGAAAATTTCCCTTTTTTTTTTTTGTAATCGTTTCATAATTTAAAAAAATACTTTAAACTATGTAAGGGGGGTATCATATCTCCCTAATACCCCCCTACGTATGCCACTTATTGCTAATGAATATTGATTAGCAATCTCTTTATGTGAGAAAATTGTCAAATTAAGTATTCTAACGTTTATTCAGTTATTTATAGCTATTTAAAGTCATAGGGTTTTTTTTTTTGTTGATTTAATGTGGATACAACTTTTTTGACTGCGTATAAATTCTTGAAAACTTTGCATAAATGCAGTTCTAAACCAAAACAAATATGTAGACTACTTTTCTTCCTCAAGTACATGTTAAAGTTCGGAGCCTGCGTGTACATAGATAACAGATTTTTTTTTTATGACGAACTAGCAATTTTCTCGTGAATTTGATTTGTGTTTATTTTTTTTTAATCATTGTGGAATCATTTAAACTTTATTTTAAAACTATTTTAGATTTTTAATCCCTACTCTATGTACCTTAAATAAAAATACACTTTTGTTTTTCAAATAAGAACCCCCCTTCCCTTATGAACATAGTTTCGAATAGGGAATATTTTCTTTGAAGTTATACATAACACTAATATCAGATTTACCGTTTATGAGTCATAACCGTTTAAAATATAGGGGTAGGCAATTAATTGCATATATATTTTAAATGATGAATTGATAACTCTTTTCTAGTTCTCCGGTCTAACCTTTAAACAGTTATAACTCGTAAACAATAAATCTGATATTAGTGTAATAGCAAAACAAGAAAAGGAAAATATAGAAATAAGAAAAATATTCTCTGTTTGAATAATATGTGTTCAAAACGGAGGGTTCTTATTTAAATACCAAAAGTATAAACTTATTTAAGGTTTATGAAATAAAAGTAACAATTAAAAAAGTTTTAAATTAATGCTTAAACGATTTCACAATGATTAAAAAAAAAAAAAAAAAAATTAATAGTAAATAATAAAAAAAATTACTTTGCATAAATATTATACTAGCTCTATGTTTTTATATTTTTATTTGTTTTAAAGAGTAAATTTTCGATATAAAATACAATATGAATATAGACTATAGAGGATGATGACTGATAAGTATTAGCGCCTATCTATACAATATACTCTACTTTATACCTAGTATCCTAGGTATGTAAAAAAATTGTACACTTTTTGTTTAAACGAACAAAACTAATATAAGCGATACATCATTTTATTCATCATTATTTTCGTCGTGTTAATATTGCATCAGTTGCGTATATAGTGACATCTTCAACAGATTTTATCGTCATATTCCATATTAATATAATGATAATATTTATTAATATCTCGTGTATAGCGAGATTCTGTTCGTCATCGTTTCCAATCCGAATTCTTATTATTTTACATCACAAATCTTATATTATTAAATAAATAAGTAAAATTTTTACCATGTCTAGAAAATGCTAATATAAGCGTTCTATACAAATTTCAGGTATCTACGACAATTTTTAACCGGGTAACAATAAAATCAAAATCAAAAATAATGATACCGTAATGCTATAATGCGAAATTTTTCAAACAGTTTTCATAATAATTGAGTGAAAACGAAAAAATGTATGTATCTATGTACACGTGTAAATAAAATTTGCTTCGAATCGATTTGAGTATGTCCGTCCATTTTATTGTAACTTTTTCATGGTTAATACTCACTCAAGAAGCATAATATACAAATTATGCTTCACTACTTTCCCCCTATCCAAACTTGAAAGTGAAATATCCCGTTAACGGTTTGATGGAAATTTTAAAATATAAACACCAAAATGTATTTAAACTAAAACTTTACTCCCGAAAATAATATTAAAAACAAGGACAATGTTTCAACAGTTAAGAATTCCAAATAGTTATTACATGGGCGATTTTTTTGAAAAAATAAGCATTTTATAGAAAATGTGCTCTTGTGAAAGACTCTACAATTGTACTTGTATACGGCAGCAAATGGATTCAAAACAATAGAATTTCATTTCGAATATGATTTCCATTCCCTACTAATATTTTATTTAAATAATAATAATAATAACAACTATGGGGACGGTCTAATTGACGTCGATATTAAACACCAAACGCAGATAGAGTTTATATTTTAATCAGTCGTTAAAATAATGTAGGTATTTAAAAATCATACATCAGTCCCCGTTCCTCGTTCTAATGTTTCTCTGCATTAACAGTGAAATAAATTACAATTAAAGCTAAAAAGTTAATTTAATTTTGAAGAGACGCTACACGTGCATTTTGTCGTCTCTGTTTTGTGTTACAAATGCACGACATAGAAAATTTGCACTCAACAGAACCAATTTTGCGCTCTTAGGTTTAATATTTTAGTGAATTGACAGGGAAAAACATTAACTGATTACTTGTATTTTTTTACATTGATTTTGTCCGATGTTTTGATTTTCAAGAGAAATTTCTGTTATTAATATTACAATTTATTTTATTTTTTTAGTTTAGTTTTTTACATTCACTCAATTATAACGAGTTAATTTTTAAATTATGTCACCTTATGTTAATTTAAATTATTTTTAATTTTAACATTATATCAAATATGCCGTCTAAACACTATCCAAACACCGATTAATGGCTATTCGCCAAATTTACTCCTCCAATAATATTAATGAGCCGTACAAAATATACGTCACGTCGTTTTTAAGTTCTATATATCGCTCAAAAAAAAGTTCATAAATAAGTTCATAGATCAAAGTAAATCTCATAAATAAATATATTATATTAATTTTAATATGTTCACTATTTCATAAATAATACCTAATGTCTAATAAAAATTATAATATTACTTATCAATACTACTACACACATCAACTACTTATTTAAATAGTATATGCAAATTTAATATTATTATTATATAATTTTGTAGGCCCATGTAATATTTTTAATTACAATTTTTTGTTACAATTGCTTTAATTATTTTGTGATCATGGTTGCTACTGAGAGTACCTACAATAGTCAACATTCTGGACATCAACGCCACTGATATCTATCGTAAAGATATCAAAATCAGAACTGAAAGAAGAAGATATCATCGATGCCGAGGATCCTTGTTTACAAGACGAACCAAACCTAAAGGGAGATTAGTTAGATGTTTTCCTATTGGTATTAGTATTACGGATTTATCACCTCTTTACCGGTATTTCAGAGCAAAAAGTTGGCGACTCACAAATATCAGATACATTTTTACCGAAACACCATTATACAGCGCGTTTTATTTCTCTTTTCTCTTGTTTGGAGGGTGATCTATCACTCACATTACCCCCCCTTGATGACGCTACTTTGTTGACCGGATCTTTATCTCTGACCGTCGAATAATTATTGAACGAATGCATACCAGATGCTGCTTAATAAGTTTATCCGCTATCTAAAAACCTAAGCAATGGCTATTTCCATATCCAACGTGAAACTATATGTTCTGCCTATTCTGCCTCCCGTATTGGTTGTAACATTGATAATGATGATTGTTGCGCCCGTTCAACAATACACGAACGCGTAAAAATAAATGCCCAACCGCATCAAGGTCGTGGCGTAATCTCCGCGACAATTGTATCACAAACGGTTTGTGACGCCGTTACGAAAGGTGTTATCGGCTTTTATTCATAGCAACATAACTAAAATCGTGTAGTGAACAGGACTGGTTAGTGCGACTCAAAACCGTCTACTGACGAAAACACCCGTGACGCACATCTCTTCCGTGATAGGTGAAATTTAGGAGTTTGAAAAAATAAACAACACTTTAAAATGAGTTAAGAAGTATTGGTTTATTCCTGAGACTCAAACTTACTAGCCCGTGGATCGAACATATAAGAAATGGATTCCAACGGTAGTTTCGTCTTTTAAACAAACCAAGTCTGACTAAGTCTTGTCAAAGTCTTGTCTAAGTCTAAACTTACACTAGAACAGCGTGTTGTATATACGAGTATACTGCTAATTTCCAGGAGCACCGCCCAACGTGGACCTAACATGACCTTCGAGAGAGCGCGCGGTCGAAAAACCAAAAGCGGTTCTCCCTCAAGCCATGCTGGTCATATCATCTTTACCAAGGACGGCTGTGTCTTACAACAGCTGATCTCGGGAACAAATTAATAACTATCACTTATAAAATAAAACATATTTTAAAATTAAAAAACTATCACTTATTATTGTAGCCCTGAACACCGATTAGAATACAACAAGAGTATAACTTAATAATTACGTAAAATTATATAAACCGAACATAAATGGGTATAAAAATATACAGAAGCTCCGTTTAGGAGACCAGTCGAAAAATAGCAGTAATCTCAGATTACTACAATCGAAATTATTTAGAACTCTCCGTCGTCTGTCAATGTTGTTTTCGATATAGTGTGTATGTGTGTGGCCAGTCAGTCGCCGTTACTGCCGCTAAATTCATCCCGTATTTAGTGGCGAATATACATCCGTTCTTTTTCGTATATTCCTTCAATCGTCGCACTGTCTAGTATTCGCACAGGTTGTTCATCTAGAATAGGTACCTATCCACACGAAATCAACCGCTGTCATTCACGCCGGGAAACGGTCTACGGATCCTCTCCTCTTCGTTACCAGGACCACATAAATCATATTAGGTATTGTAGATTAATTAAATTATAAAACTTTGTTTACAGAAAAACACCATTATTTATTACATATCTTATTACTTATGCCAACCTTCCTAAAGGAATATATCAACACATTATGTATAAATATAACTGTTCGAAACCTCTGGTACATTGCCAATTTAGAGTTTAATTGTTTTGGAATGAATAAATAATTGTATTACAAATTCCAAGGCGTTCGGGTTGAATACCAAAATTCGTTAAATATTTGTACGCAAACTTTTTAAATAATTCCATTATGCATTTATGTTACATTCAGGTTTAGCATGTAGAGTGGGCATATTAGGTGGACAAATATTTATTCACGGACTGCAGATATTAGCTAGATTTGGTTTGAATCGATTTATTTTAGATTCTGAGTGAAGCGAAGTAGCTTATGGTTTTACAAAGATGTTTATTATTTATTTTTTTTTTTAATCTCTTAACTACTGCTCTATGTTAAAATATGTAAAGCCTATTTTATTTTTTACTGTAGAACGACATATTTCGTTAGTACGAGTAATGAGCATTGCGGCGAATCACAAGAGACCTGAATGAGTGTTAGCAATTTGTTGAAATTAGGCAGTTTACAATCGTTATTATAGGTATGTATTTAGTATAAATGAATACACAATTTTGTCATTAGTTTAAAAAATAATTATAAATTTCATCGACAGCGTTTTATATATGTTTTATAAACAAATATTTTATTTCCCATGAAACTGCATGGATTTTTCATCGAATACTTATATTAGCCCTTTCGAGACCTGGTCAAATTCTCACAACATACTGGCAGTTTTTATAATTATTAATTGCAATTTTCGAGATATCTGCATGTTTTGCCAACATTGTTTGAAAAAATAATTATTAATATAATATAAAAAACGTGGCTTTAATTAATTTTAGATGGTATGATACTGATTACTAATCGTACCTATAACTAACAGTAGGTATTATAGATATAATTTGTCGGCTTTAGACTATTTATTTCTTTATTACTATGATACATTAGTTTATATCTGTAAATATAAAAACGAAATTCTTCGTAAATTATTATAATTATATTAATAATATTATCTCATTCACTTTGTTTTTCTATTGATATTTGATGATTTTTACATTTAGTTATTTTTAAATGTAAGAACTTGTAATCATTTAAAAGAACAACGGTATTAAATAAAATATCTTTCCGGATAATATAAAAATTCAAAACTAACTTGATTGGTAATAATAGTAATTTTCAATTAATAATAAAAAGTTAACTTTAAACTTATTACTCGTTAATGCTCAGCCTTGCGTATTAGTAAAAAACAAGGTTAAATATATTGTAATAATGGTGAAAAAGAAATAATTATAATATTATGTCGTATTGATATTGTTTTTTTAATCTTAAGATTCATGTTATTAATAAATAATAATTCTAATAATAACAATATTATAAAGTGACTTCACTTTTAAAATTAACTTTAACTTATGAGTTAATTAAACTTACTGCTGGATAATTTATTAATGTAGTACTTCGTTGTTGATATATATTTCTGAAGTAATAAATTATAACTTGTAAAAAATATTTTATACGCAGATAACATGTCAATTAATGTAAAAATGTTAAAATTGGGACCGAATAAAGAAGATAACCTTGATGACCAGGATTCTATTTCACAAGACGAACCTAACATGAAAGGAGAGTGGTTAAATATTTTCCTATTGTTAATACTGTACACAATTCAGTTTGTACCATACGGATTTATCACCTCTTTACCAATATTATTTCAGAGCAAAAAATTAGTGACTTACGAATAACAGGTAAATTTTTATCGAAACGACAATATGCAATAAGTTTTATTTTAATGGTAACACTAAGTATAAAATATTTCAATGAACACATGCAGCAGCCTATTAATTTAGATAAAACTAATAGTTTCTTAATATTAGTAATACCCCAATTAACCTAGAAATTCGAATTGTATAATATGTTTCATTAAAATATAAAAAAAGAGCTGATACTGGGAATGGGAGCGGCCACTATTATAGGTGAGACGTTGGGAAGGTAGGATACATAAGGTTATTTCACTTATATCTGTAAGCAACGATAAACCATTGCTTGACAAAAGACAATTCCGAGCGCAATTCAATAATACATAATTTAAAGTACCGTAATTTTTTTGCGATTTTCGTTTAAATTTGATTTCAAAACGCCTTTTAAAAAAAAAAAATATTCATCCAATGATTTTGGAAATTTTACCTCGTCCAGATAAGTCCAATATAAGTATTATTACCAAGTTTCAAGTCTCTACGTGTATTTATAACCGAATTACAGTAATAAAACTCGCAAAAATTAAAATTCCTTAAAAGCTCAAAAGTTTTGACGATAATAAAATAAGAAAGTAAATCAAAAAGGTGTTTAGGTGATTTTTCGATTAAATCATTTTTTCTGGTAGAAAACGTCCGTGTTTTTATAAAATAATGAAATTGTATGTTTTCCTACATTTTTTCCCATTTCAGTGTTTTTATTTAAAAAATGGCATCGAAAATTAAAAAATGACCTGTTTAAAGTACAATCTAGACAACTTGAGCTTTCAGAAAAAGTGCTATACCTATATATCGAAGCAAGTTTATTAGGAAAAAATATATCTACAGACTAGAAAAAAAAGAAAGAAAGAAAAAAAATAAACATCTTAGTAAAACCAATAGCTCCCTCGCTACGATCAAAATCTAAAAATATTGCCATATATTGAAATAGAATAAATAAATAAATTTAAATCGATCATATTTCCAGGCTTTGTCGTACTGGTCACCTTTAGTAGACTCAATATTTATACAAAAAATAGGCAGACAAAAGTCCTGGATTATACCAATTCAATACATAATAGGTGAAATACATAATTTATATATATATATATATATATACACTTTGACAGTAATATTAACACTTGTTTGTAATAGCTAAGACTGGAAATCATAATAAACTATTATGGGTTTCATTTGGTTTAATGGTTTCCATTAAGAAGATTTATAATTTAATTTAATATATTACCTAAAAAAATTGGTTATTGATTATATAATTGCATATAATCTATAGCGTTACATATCTCAACCATAATTTTTTCACAGGGTTTTTATTTTTTTACACGGCAATTAAGATTGAAGAATTGATACCGGAATCGGGAAAACCTAACATTAAAGCTTTGATAATATTATTTGGCGGTCTTTTCATCTTGGCTAATATGCAAGACATAGCTGTCGACGGTTGGTCAATTACGATGTTGAAAAGGTAATCCCATTCGCTTTTGTTGTGCTCTAGCAAATGACTGATTACTATAGATTTTTTTTTAAATATAAAACTATTCTTGAATCCATACAGTTAAGTCATAAACCAATGATATCCGTCACGCCTAGAATTAACTGCACGTATAAAATACATTAATTGCCTTTACTCGATTACTATTCACTCTGATGATGTACACTTAACAGTAACTGACAAATTCGTTATGTTGTCAAAATAACTTCCTTAATTTATATCTGATTTTATGAATATTCATACTATTTTTTAAATATTGTTTCAATCGTCATACAAATTATATTGGTAAATTCGTTATTTTGTCGTATGAAGGTAAATCTAACTAGATCCTAAAACAGATTTGTCAAACTAACAAAAAAACTAATATCCATTTATTTTATTTTTTTGTATAGAAAAAATGTAGGCTATGTATCTACCTGCAATGCGATAGGTAAGTCATTAGGTAATCTTATTTGTATGGTATGTCTTATTTTACTAACGTCCGAAGACTTCAGCAATAAATACCTGTGGACTGTAAATGGCACAGGCGGACTAGTTACTATAAAAGGTATGTATGATTACCCATAGAGTACATTTCAATTCTGAGTGGTGCGAGAAATGTATTGGTTTTTTTAGTTTAATGTAGAAAAACTGGGCAAATTCTTTTAAAATGGATTTTGAAAATCCAAATTCCAATGTATTAAATTCTTATGAAAAAGATTTTAAATGCTTAAAATCTAAATCTGAAAAGTATAGACCGTTAACACAGTGATATGATATGGACTAGCATTAATAATTAGCACCGATTATAATTTATAAATGTTTTAAAATAGAAAAGTAAGGAAAATTTACTAAAAATGACGTGAATCATGTTTAACTATATATATATAAATGTAGTAAGATAAAAAGAATTGTCCTAGGATAATGGGGACGGGTGCAGCTACTGTTAAAGGTAATTTATTGTGTATCTGAAAACGAAAATTCGACTCTAAACAGAATTCGGTTGATACTGTTGTTTTGTAAATATATACATAAATATATGTCATATTATGGTAAAATAATTACATATGCATTATATATTTTCATTATTTTTCCGGTTTTTCACATTTATAGGGAAAACTCCTGATCAAAAAATGATCTCCTTAAAATTATCCTAGTCAGATTTCCTTTCATAAAGTGCCACACTTGTAAATCAGAAAAAGATTTCTGGTAGAAAAGTTATTTACGGGTAAAAAAAAAAAGATTAAATATAGAAATCCTTGGCAATGTATACAAAACAATGACTAAACATACATTACAGTTAACATACATGTGATCAATCTATCGTTACTCATTATCTCGGAAATTATTAATTCAGTTATATAAATCAAATTCCAAAAATGTATTATATTTTTCGAGATAATGAATATTTTAAAATAGATTGATCATCCTGTATATGTTGTTTAATAAATACCTAATATTGAAACAATGGATTAAGTTCTAAACCACTCTTAAAAAGTCTGTTGAACTATAAATTGTGATCAAGTCTGCTCTTTCTGGAACTTGGCTCTTTTTTCACGATTTATTATTTTTTTTTTTAAATATCATATCTTTTTTGTGGCTTCTGCAAGTACGTTGAATTAATTTCGTAAAAACTGTGAAAAATCAATACATTTTTCACTACACTCAAAATAAAAAAAAAAAAAGTTTCATTTTGTGAACAAAGTTTAGTGTTACGGTAAACCAACAAAACATTTTTTTTTTTCACGGTGGTATCTATATTTTATTTATATGCCTAGTTCGGTAGCAGTGATTTTAGCTGAACAATTGTATGTTTTTCTTTCAACTGTTTAAATTATCTTTGAACAAACATGACGTGAATTCATAAGGTAAATCATTAGAATATAACAAGAAACAAATATAGTTTTATAGTTAACAAGGAAAAAATCAATATTGCCAAAGTTATTAGCCGCAAAACGTAAAAATGTACAATATGCTGACAAGTTGACAAATTATCAGACTAAAATTATAGTATTTAAGTACACTTTTTTTTTTATAAATTATCAGTTTAAAAGTTATTAATTACGAAACACAAAAGATTGCACAAAAATATTATTTTTTCAAAGGTAATTAAATGATTTATCCATGTTTTGTACGTTTTTACGTTCCATGACATGACATCATTTGTTCTACCACCCCCACTTTTTTTTTTCGGTGCATCTGAATTCGGTAGATGCGTATTATTACATATATATTAGGGTGGCCCTTATTTATAGAAGTAAGAAAAAAATATTTATATTTTTAATGTAGGATTCCCTCACTTTTTTCATTGTTATAAGATAATAATTTTGGTCATAACTACTCACTCCCTTCCCGTGCCCCTGGGGGGTTAAAAAATAGCCAACAACGGTAGTTTTATCATTTTTTTGACATAGGAAATAATAAAGATCCTTTAGGGAAAAAAAGAGAAGAGTTGGAACGATGAATAGCGATAAAGATTGACCGATTAGTAATGTATGAATAAGGCTAGGAAAGTAAAGAATTAACTTTTCTTTGAAATCTAAGGTCTTTGTCAAGAGGAAATGGTCGACGCAATCAAAAACTTTGGAAAAATTAGTATATATGGAAGGAATCATAAATTTATGAAATTAGAATGACGTTGGGTATGGTTGTTAATCTACCTAGGTTGAAGCCATGTTGTACCTTCACTAAAATTTTGTTGAGGGAAGTTCAGATAGAGTTAAGTACTATCCTTTCAAGTAGATTAGAAAGGTAAGTGATAATTTATATTAGGCAATAATTCATGATATTATGAGTGTCTTCAGACTTAAGGATAAGACTTATCGATCCAATGTTTACAGAATAGGGGGGGAGGAAATACCAAATTCAACAAATTTGTGAAGAGGATGAAAAGTAATCAGGTCCTTAACATCCCTTAATTGGTATAGATAATCACCTTAATCATCATTCAGGCCTATATAACGATTTTTACGGAAAAAATTAGGACGTGACTATTGTCATCGACAAAAATTAACTTGATTCAGAAGAAAGCTAGATGGTATTGCGAAGTTTGGGGTGGAAGAGGAAGCGGAGGACACAAAGAAACAGATGGAGGGGACATTCGTAGGGATAATTATCTTTCCGTTTATGCTTAGTCCCTTCCAAAGTTGTTCACAATATATCTTAGGTGGTTCTTGAGCCGTTCAATTTCGCTTCTAATTTTATAAACTGTTTACAATTTGTATGTCATGTTTGGTTAGGTATCATAAATATTGATATATCGTACACATGTTAATATGGTTGTTTGAGTAAGTATACTTTACCAGTCACCACTGATAAAAATAAGTGGTAGCTTAGGTACCTGTAATGGTATTCAAAGTGTGTAGCCAGAGTATTCCGTTTCTTACCGAAACAAAAACAAATCGGAATAAATGATTTTTCAGTTATTTACAGCAGTATACGAAAAATAGATATATTACTTTTCAGCAACGTATCTGACTCATGATTGTAACACTAAATTGAAGGTGTACGTATTAGAATCAAAATCACTTATAACTGCCCAAACTGTGCGTGGTATATGAAAAGGCAAGTAAATTAATATTTATTATGGGCAACATTTTTTTTAAAACATATAAAGCAAATTGTCTTTGTGATACATGCAAGCTTAAAAAAACTGTAGAAAACACTAACCAGGTACCTGTTACTACTTCTATTACTACACCAAGTACAACGAGGATTGAGACGAAAGTAATATGATTATACAAACTGAAGAAAGTGTTGAAAATGCCACCAAGTAAAGAACAATACGGATGCGTAGACAAAGGTGAATACAAGGGCAATTGCCCCCCCCCCCTCCTTTCGCAAAAAAAGATATCAAATATTCCATTTGTAATTAATTGTGACTAAAATTTTGTTCAAGTTATCAAAAGAGGGTCGTTATTGTATTTACCATGAACATTTATTTATATTTCAATTGAAAATTGTCCATTTTTATTTTATTGAAATAGTGATCATGGCATCTTCAATGCAACATTTTATCTATAACCGGTTATTTATGGAGTCACCATTCTCGGATTCATGACTTGTGAAATATTTTAAAAATTATTTATTCTTCGTGTTCTCATAAATAAAGAGAGGATTTTATAACTCATACAGGTTTATACCTATTTTAAATTACTATATAATGGCCACCAACCCATTATTAACTTATATTTCGGTAAATTTTTTTTTTTTTTTTTGTACTGCTACTCTTGAAACTGTATATTATTTCGGGCAAGTTACCGAAGAAACGATAATTCATTTATTTTAATACTTGGTCTTTTTCCACCCGGATTTTATACAATAGTTCTCGTTGTCGTGAAGGTATCTGTTTAATAGAAGACGATTCATTCTTGAATCACGACTTATTTGTTTACTGCTAGTCCTCTACCGTGGAAAATTCCCTGACACACGCCACTGCCCGAACAAAAGACATCAAACATTTTTAAAGATAGAAAACTGTTCTTTATTCTGATTAAACTGATCGATATTCGAGAGAGCTTATCACTGACCCCGTATAACTTTTAGTTTACAACATAACTGACTGTGCGTTAGACTAAATAATAACTGATATATTTTTAATTTGCTTTTTATATAAATATATATATATATATATATATATACATATATTGTATATTATGATATTGATATATTTACTTGTTTTATGGTTGATGATTCATAATAAATTGATGCGTCCAGTGCATCATGTACTTTTACAGTTTTATTTATTTTTTACCATATTATTATTATTTGGCGGTATTTTTTGCCAGTATATATTAGTTATGATTATTATTCAGTTATAAAGCCAACCCTACTGTGCTCTTACTATGTAATTGAATATTAAGTAAATCATATTCACTTTTTTTTAAGAAAATATAATATTATTATATAGCATAAAATCATAATCATTTTATTGTAAAAACAAGTTATGTTCGTTTAATGATATATATGTAAATTATGGTATAGTAAATAAATGTATGGCAAATTTGTATTCTCCACACCCCACTTCCTACATGATAATGGTAAGTTCGTTTAATGGTTTTTTGTCAAACAAAATAATCCGTCACCAGTTCTTCCAGCCGATAAACTCGTTGGTTTTATTGTTGGTTACGCACAGATGGTCAAAAAGCGGTTTAAAATATTCTAACAATGGTCCTTCTTCGAGTCTTCGGTGTCCGACAATTCTTTCGAATAAGTACGGCCATTTCACCGAAGAACCCTTTGACATAACCGATCTGTAAGGAAAAAAATTACCAATTATAAGCACATCTACCTACAATAATTTAACTTTAATTTAATATGACTGTAAGACACTTGCTTAATAACTTTCCCGATTTGTCTGTAGCCGCGTAAATTGCATTCGTATAGATGTCTGTTCTTTGAATTTTTTCGGTCGTACTCGTCGCAAATCATACACAATGCTCTAAATATTTGAAACTCTACGATTGGTACCAAAAATAATCTATTTTCAGAATTAAAAATAAAAAAAAAAGATGCATGTTAATAATTAATAATATACATTTTATTTTTAACGCTTTTTGATATCACTAAGTAACACTGCACTGATGGAAAGTTGACCAACTTCCTAAGTCCTAACCTAACTTTAATCTAAATATTAAGAAAGTTGAAAAACATATATTTTTCATACGTTGTAGATCAATTAGCGGTGATTATAAATTAGAAAACACTTCCTAATATCCGATGCACGAATTTGTTGACGAACTCAAAGGTTACTTAGGAAATCAATTTTCAACTTTCAGTTTTGAAGACCGCATTATATTCGTATTTATTTTGGGAATGTCGAGTTTTAAATCTAAAAATCTACTTTCTAAATAGCCTGGACAATTTGTCAACGAACTTATTAATACTATAAGGAAGTATGTCTAATTGCCCACCGTTTATTTAACTAAAACGTCATAATCGTCTTTAAAAGTGACCGTGCCTAATCTGTTTAAAAAAAAAACAGTCAGTAGATTTTAAAACAAAATTAAGAAATCTATTAATAAATCAGCCCATTGAAATTCTAAAAAAATAGCATAATGTTTCGTTTATTGTTTTGTAAGTTTACAAATAAGTACAAAGAAATTCAACTAAAATTTGTATAGGTAAATATATTACCTGTAAGAATTTGATTTACCGTATTATGTATTAGACTCGTACGTCAGAATTTAATATCGCTATAGCTGCAACGTTATTCGCTATTAACTATAAGTATTAAAAATTCGATTTATTTATCATATTACTGAGCAGCAGTGGAATGTATAACCTACAAGGCTACAACCCACATTAATAGACGAAAGGCATTTAAAAGAAGTACAAAATCCTTTTAAAATTGTTAATATTTATAATAACTTCGAGTATAAATTCAGGTCCACTATTTCATAGCGATATATTCCCAGAAATGCACAGCAAGGTACTTCAAAATTAGTAGATGCATTGATTTTTTAACTGAGTTATGATATTATATTATACACCTGATGGCTGGTAATTCGGTCAGCGTGTTGTATGACGCACTCGGGTCAAATGGTCTATAATTGTTGTTGATGAGTTTGTCCTTGAGCTTGGATATCGGCGACACAACGCCCTCGTACTTAAGCCTGCAAATTAACACGGACATGATCATTTTCCGGAAGTAATAAATGAAAATATATTTAAAATCATGGATTTTCTAAGGAACATCAAATACACGATGTATACTATACAATAATATATACCAGGTGATCCATTTAAGTGGGTACACTCGTTATCTCGGAAAATTTTAACGTTTTTCAGAATTTGTTTTCTAGAACGTTCAATAAATAAGCAACTCTACAATTTTATATTTATGTTATTTTGTTCACCGTTATTTTTGGATATAAAACCATTACCTACTTTTGATTTTTGAACGGCAACCTGAATTTAAAAGTCCATAAATAGATAGAGTATTAGTTAAAATAAATTTTAGTGTTGACATTTTTGTTTTCTGTCAAGCCGTTGACAAGATATTCCGCTTTTAAGTTTGGATTGGAGGAGAATACTGAGTAGTGGTGCATTGCAACTCACCACGCGTCGTACCGTTGCCCAAATTATACTCTACTACTCTCATCTAGTGCTGAGCCCCAAATTTGGATTGATCCGGATTGAAACAAACGTTACGGTCCGTTTAATTTTAGATACGTGCACAGTAATTAAAATACTATATTGCTATATAGTATTTTAATTATTATGAACGCATTATATAGTGCACGTTAAATGGCCGTCAAATGGAAAACTCTATAAAATAACCCTGTATCCTATAGTTTATAATGCGCATACTGTGTGTGAGTTTTACTGTTTTACCTCTTGCTCCACCAATGGTCGTTCATGCGTTTTGGCGCGAAGTTCCCTTTGAAAACTTCCGAGTGCCAGGCGTCCGCGGCGTACGCGTACGGCAAAACAGCCACCTTTTCTAGGGCCATCTGCAATAGGTACGCGTGCCGACTGGTCACGCTGTCGTTGTGCCGGCTGATAAATTCCCGGTACCTCACCGATAACGTCAGCGCGTTCAGCAAGCCCTCGACAAACACTGTGTGCCGCCACAGTAAAGAAACCAATGGTTATAATAATAACAACAATATGTTGATACGTGACTGTACAATACGGGTTTTATTTGAATATTTGCACCGAACCTTGGGCCAATGCCGTTGGCAAGCAATGACTGTTTTTTTCTTTTTTCTTTTTTTTTTTTTTAATTATACTAATATATTTTTTAAGCGTTTTTTTGTCGATTTTGAGTGTTTTAAGTTCCGAACCTGAGTCATAATATATATATATATATATATAGTGAGTAGGTCAAATTCTGATCGCTCAAATTTGTACGATTCTTTTATTTATCTAAACCTTCTACACTTACCAAACCCGGAAGAAAATATCGCGGAGATAGACGAATGTTAAAAAATATAGCCTACATATGCCTACATTATTACAATAAATTAAATTACACCACTAATCGGTCATTTTGCAATTATTATTCGTGGATTTAGCAGATCGATATTAATATTATTACGGGTTTACGGCATTATGCGTCGTTATAGTCGCGATTTCGTAATAAAGAAAAATAAGCAATAGATATAAATATTATTATATCTATTGAATAAAAATTCAAGTCATGTAGAAAACAATTAAATTTAAATTGTTAAATATTACGGACATGTAAATAGTTATAATAGATATTATGCTAAACCGTTTTAAAATTTATTAAAACGGTTTCATTTCAAACCGTTTTTAATGCCATCATATAAACGTACTGATAACGCGTAATAATAATTTTTGGCCAAGCAACGTACAATTGCACAATCCAAAACAGCATATAAATCGATGAATGATAAGGTTTTGTAAAATGCGTTTAAATGTTAGAGGTATCTATGTTCTTTTGCTAAACCGTTTTAAACTATATCGCGGTAAATAGCGCGAGTGTTTCATTTTGAAAACGGTTTGATGTAGGTACCTATTTAATTCGTTTTGAAGTGTTCACATGACAAGAATAATATTTTCGGTTTCAATTTCAAACAGTTTTTGACGTAACTACCATCATATACATATAAACGTACCTAACTGTATATTATTATATTATTTTGTAAAAGCACACGGTGTATTTCCAGTATAAAATACTAATATAATATTTGGTTCTAGAAAAAAGGGTTAAGTCAATTTTGTCTAATATAATTATTTTCCTTTTTTCTTTTTGACTCGATACGTGTAACACTACGATATTACTAAAACACTATTACTAAAATGACATTATCGATGGCTTAATTCAAAAATGTTGTATGTACAAAATAATGATTATACGGGAGAGCAGATTCATTCACATTTTATTTTATTTATAGTACTTAACCCAAAATTCTACGCTATCTATTGGCTTAAGTATATACCATATCACTTACTACATATTATTGGCAAACATACAATTAACCCTATACTGTCCTATAGTCTTATACAATTATACAATTGACTTATTTTCGTCAAAAAATGTACCTACTTACATTTTTAAACTAAAACCATCGTTATGATGTGTTTTGTTTGGCTTAAAAGGCATGTCACATAATTATATGATTTAAGACAATAAATTTAGCTTATTTATTAATTAAGCCATTGGGAAATTTTCAAAATTTTAACTATTTCTATTGAATACTATATAAAATAAACTTAATCCCTTCTTCCCTGGGACCAAAGATACTTATGTTTAGTTGTATGCGGTGTTGCGGTATTTAAAGGGAACGAAAAATTGTGAACTTCAATAAAATCAATATATATATATATTTACCAGGTTTTCTTCTCAAGTATGACCTATTTAAGATAAAAAAAATATATATATATAAATTTAAAATTTGTGTAAAGCGGCAGTTTTAAACTTTTAAATATAGTAGCGTTCTCATAAGTCGCATAGGTATATTATGTTTGAAAACAAAAATCGATACGCACGAGTGAAGCGGCGGATTCAAGTGCTATACAAATCCAAAAAAAAAAAAAAATTGTACATCCGGAAAGAAAATACCTGTCCGACACTTTAAGTCGAGTTTTATTGAAATTCACGTGTTCGATTTTATTAGACCCTGTGGCGTATCAAAACGGTTAAATAAAACACTGCGATAACGACAAAATAATACACCTTTGTATAATGCATACTTTTATATTTTAATATTTGTACGTGTGTGTGTGTGTGTGTGTGCATGTGTTTGTACACCACGTGTATGCATGAAAAATATTGTGTTATTTATTTATTACGTCACCTGCGTCGGGTATGTGCTGAAACGCGATGGGTTGTTTTTTATACGCCGAGAAGTAGTGCACCAGCCCTAATTGCTTGTGCATTGTGTATACGTCTTCGACGGTGTCCTGGAAACACATTTTTATTCTGGAAAAAAATATATACAAAACATTTTAATATGTTATTATGGACGTGACTATACGGGTATATGCTGTATAATGTATATTCTATATACTGTGTACGGCGTGTGCTATATATTAATATAAAATAAAAAAAAAATATGTATATGCATAGTATAACAATCAAAAGGGCTTTTCTCATTCGTTTTTAACAAAACTATAAAGAAAATACGAAAAAGAAAAAAAATAATGATTTAGAGAATTCTTTAAACCGAAACAATTTTGTACGATATAGGTATGTAATTTATTTCATATTTGATCCTAATTAAGTTAAACTATTATACCAAAAATACTAAATACTACCGGTCATCCTTAAATATGAAATGGGAACTGAAAATTAAATATTTCCTAAAATTAACTCCGAAAAATATTATGATAGCGTTGTGATAGCGGATTTAAGAATTCATGAAAAACTTCTAACTTACATAAAAAATTGTAAAACATTTATTAACTACAAATTGCTTGTGAAGAGATGATTATTGATCAATAAACTAATTTTGTGAAATCATTACTGTCGTTACTATACACATTAGCTTTAATTTAGATTCTGAGTGGAGCGAAGAAGTTTATAATTGTACAATGATGTTTATTTATTTTTTTCCTGTGAACAAATTTTCTACCGGCAATTTTGCTCTGATTTACAATAATAGCACTTTTCTAAAAGGAAATTTGGTTTTGTTTATAAAGACTCTCATCTGTCAAAACAAGGATTTAATCCTTAGTGAATTTTGAACACACAAATGATAAGAGTCGGGGGTTGAAAATTTAAACCCCTGAAATGTATATCGTAGATAGTTATTAGTAATAATTTATTACTAACGGCATGCACCTCCTTGGCTTCATTTGGAGGGTCTGTACTCTGTAGGAGTGTTCAAAGTTTAAAAAAAACACTCTATTCCAGCACCAACACGGTGAAGTTCATATTGAAATTCAACCAGACTTTTATCACTTAGATCCGCCTACAAAAAAAAATTCTGATTCTCGAGTTTAGGCACATTCAATCCAGAGGGAGCGGCTACAAGTGTTCAAATGTCGGGGTAAAACGATAAATATAATATAAGATAAAAAAAAAACATAGATAATATAATAGGTATTGTGCAAAAGTTTCTATTTTCGGAGAATAATCGACAAAAAATGACTTTTGAATCCGCGTTTAAATAAAATCTATTGACAATATTTTTTTTAATAACAATAATGACCTGAAATCGTTATTTTTGTACATGTCCCACGAGGAAGGCGCACAATCGGCAAAACGGTCATTTTCGTTGAACAACATCGATTGGGACCAAACGCTTTTCGGTACACAATCCATACCGATCGAAGAAAAGAATCCATTAGCTCGATCAAACAATAACTTCGAAGTCTTCGAAAAAATAAAAAGGATTTAAATTTATTTTATCTTCGACCGCGTATACCTTACGGTTGTGTTGTATATTTTATTTTATCTAATAAATATTAAATATATTACAATTATTAGGGTGGGATTTAAATGCCTTAAAAAAACAAGAAAAACCTCTCAACAAATACAATTTAATGCACTAATATACATTTATAAAAAGTTAAAATTGCCTTAAAAAACGCCCTAAAAATTATTTTAAACGTTGGAAAAAAAACTTATTTTATGAGGTGGGTATATAAATTTACCAAATATGACAGTGCAAATAGTGCAATACGACTACATTGCGTAAACAGCTTATTGTTTTCTTGCTGATGCAAGAGATGCTTTCTCGATGCATCGTATTTATCTGGTACAATCGATAAATCCAAATACATATTAAAAATAAAAACATGATATTTTTTTCTTTTAAGGGGAAAGCAAAAAAAATATAATCAAATTTTCTGATAGTACTATGAAGTTGGTAAAAATAAAAAAAAAAAATGCCTCACAAATCTAAAAATGCACTTAATATGTCAAAAAATGCTCTAAAAATACAAAATGTTTTAAAAATGCAAAATAAAAGTTTCATATTTTAATTCTTTGATATACCATAATATATGAAACGAATTTTGTGTTTTGGATAGCATTGCTCTAGGACGTGCAGAAAAAAATTCGTTTTGCATTATAATCCGCACTCTGATAATTATACACGATAGTCTATTTTATATAACTACTTTAGCGGTTGATTTTCGATATGGTGCGTCCGTGTTAAAACGTCCGTGAACTAAGTGTGGTAGTAAATTTGTCCATGGCTGACCCAATATCGAACCTGAAAGTTTATTATAACAAGCGAAAAACCGAAATATAATTTCATTATTTTATAAATTATATTTAATATGTGTCTCGAACAACAAAATTAATTATAAAAACTATAGAGTTTAAACGAAACTCGATATTGTTTCGTTTTAAACAATTAATTTCGCATTGAACATTTAATAAAATACTTTATAGGAAGTAATAATAATAGTAATAATAACAATAATTGGTATAGCCGTGGTTAACCAAATCGCGTTACAATTCATAATTTACGTAGGTATATATTACACAATATTATTTTATTATTAAATATAAAATTATAATCATTTTTTTTTTTCAAAAATACTTAAAATATTTTAACAAATTCAGGACAGATACATGCTTGGATTTCGAAAAAAAAAAAAAAATAGTTAAATAAAATATTGAAAAACTCTTTTATTGATTCTGAGCGTATAGCGAGGAAAGCCTACTGGTTTTGCTATATTATGTATTTTTTTTTTTTGAAAATTTAAGAAACAAACAAGTAACTCTAAAATGTTAAAATTATTTTTGGTCATCCTTATATTTTGGAACGAACCTACTTTTGATTCTCAAATAACAACTTATATTATATTCCATAAATAGATGGAATATTAGTTTAAACACATTTTAATGTTAACATTTGTGATGTCAACCCGTTGACGAGATATTCCAATTTTAAATTTTAATAGGGAAGTGATGAATTATTTATGTGAAATCTGTGCAGCATAGTACGTAGCATTTGAATTAGTGCTGAACACAAGTTTGACTCACTTGGATTTCGGATTGAAAAATATATTTTACGGATACGGATTTGATCCGTAATCCGTGTATTAAAACCACAATAATGGAATCAATAATGAAAAGGTTTCCGAATTTTGGATTGATTCGGATTAATTGTCCAGCACTAATTTAAATAGTGTTTTGCTATTCTCTCTCCCTACCCAAACTTAAAAGTAGAATATCTCGTCTATGGATGGAAGTATAAAATGTGAACACTATAATATATATTTAAACTAATACTCCGTCAATTTACAGAATCGTTAATATAAGTTACCATTGAAAACCAAAAATAGATTGTCGATTCAATCCCAATGATTAATGAAATGTTCATAATATGCCATACTGAAACACTAAAACAAACGAAACCCAATGAAAGAGACGAGTTAATGATCCAAGTATAAAATAGTATACTAAATACAACATTTTACAAATCAAAAATCTTTGAATGGAAAAAAGACGGACATACTTCGCACGTGGGTGCAGCCACTGTTGTAGATGAGAAGTTGGGAAGATAGTAGAGGGGAAATTAATGTAAGTAACGATTTTCCTCCGTTTTTTTTTTCGGTTTTTACATTTGATAAAAAAACTTCTGATAAAATCGAAAATTCATTAAAAAAACTCCTTCGAGGAACCTCCTCAATCCGATTTACTTTCAGAAAAGTTGCTACACTTAAAAATCGGAGAAAGATTTCCGGTAAAAAAGATAAAAAAAAAAAAATAAATACTTTTGTAAAACCATAATCTTCTTCTCTCCATTTAGAATTTAAAAGGAAATTTTTTAGAATTTTACATTTGGTACTTAAAATTATACACATAATATATTCAGTATTCACAGAGAAAAATCTAATAACCCTTCTCCAATGCCAAGTCATCTACAACTTCATTAATATATGAGATCGGTATATCTGTGTATAATGAGGAGAGCTAATCTATTTTATTTGTTTTCTGAGTATGTATTTCTATAATATAAGTTTTAAACTTAAAAATTATAATTTATAAATGATAAACAAAAGTTTCAAAATCGACATTTAAAAAAAATTATATATATATATTTATACGGGCCAAGAGGGTGGGTGGACTCCGTACCTGGAGTCTACCCCATTGGTCACGCCATTGGACTCGTATCAATTTGTGCGTAACAAAAACAATGCGAGTTTAACGTTATTGTATCTTTTAAACCGGAGTCGGTAAATTGCGTCCTTCAAAAATAGGTCATAATCATATACTCTGTAAATTACGGCTCACGTACTTTTAATACATACATAAATTGCGTCCCGGATATATTTGAAATGTACGTAAAATGCATTCCGAGTTTTTCCCGGCCGGCTGTACAATTTAAAGATAATTATTAATCTTTGATTGATAATATTAATATATGTAGATAATAATATGTTTACTAATATAATATCACTGGCAACCAGTGTGCATTTGATCGAATCGTAAAAGTCTAATCGCACAAGGTTTTACGTTTCTCTACAGTTTATATTTTTTTTTTCAATTTAATAAAAATGAACGTTATGAAAAGCGAAAGGAATATAATGTTGAAAGTAGTCGATGGTTTCAAATTTATTTTTCACAAATTGCTGCAAAATGATATTCAACGTTGGTGCTGCACAGTTAAAACGTGTAAGTGATTTTTGAAATTTAATAATAATAATGTGTGTATAGATAGTTTTAAAGATCACAGTAGTTTTAAAATATTTTGGAACAAATAATAAATCGACAGAAACTTAACAACAATTTAAAATGAAAAGCCGTTGACGATATGTTTACCAGGCCATCTAAAATTATTCATTCTGAATTATAAAATGCTGACGTCGAACTACTCAAGATGTAAAGTTTACTAAACGAAATTTACACAATGTTCGAGATTCTATACTACCAAAATCACTAGACACTTTTTTGAAATTACACAATATTCTTGACAACAAGGAATTTAAAACAAACAAAAATGAAAAGTTATTGTTAGTAAGAAACAAATGTAGTGGACTTCTCTACATTAAGTAATTTAAATGTGCTATGAAATTCGGATACTATGTTTTAAATATACTCAGGCCGCAATTTACGTATGTACAAAATGTACCCAGGCCGCAATTTACATAAAAAATTAAAAATGGTACGCAATTTACAGCGACCCCTTTTAAACCGCTCCATAATGATCAACTTAAAACTATATTTTGCTTATAGAAGTTATACAATAATCATTAAACCAGTTTTTCTTTAGAATACCGCATTGATTTTATATCAATATAGGTATGTCATATATAAATGACTACTATAAGGCCAATGGGCGTTCGCCATTTCCGAGCCTTTTTCTTATCGCATCATTTGCTTATTATATTCAAATTACAGATTGTAAATAAAAGTCTTCTTTTTCTTCTCGCTTTAATTGCTACTATTCGGGATCGGCCATAGAATTTTATAAAATTGAGCCAGAAAATAAAACTTTCATTTCGCGTTTAGATATTTTAAGCTCGTAAAAAACTAATTTACTCGTATTTACATTATAACAATATGAATTTGCTTCTAATTATATTTTATTATCACTCGTACAATGAATATATTATAAAAAATTGTACGTGTTAAAAAAAAAACCGACTAAAATATTCAGTATCTAGGTCTTAAAACTAACCGTACAAGACATTAACGCGTCGTAATTGACTGTATTATGTTGTGTGTATACGAGTATATAAATGAGAGAGTCTGTAAAATAGACGAAATAGACAAGATAATTAAAAAGGTAAAAAAAACAAAAGAGCTGATACTGAGGATGTGATAGGCCACTATTGTAGGTGAGAAGTTGTGAAGGTAGGATACATAAAGTTATTTCATCTGTAGGCAACGATGAACCATTTATTGACGAATGATAATTCTAAGCGCAGTTCGCTAATACATGATTTGTTTTTTTTTTTTTAAGAGTTAAAATCAAATTTTGACGAAATTGTAAATTTTACGGCCATCAATACACGTTTAACCGTTCTTCATTAGCAATGGTTTATCGTTGCTTATATATATTATACATATATTAATTAACTTTATGTATCCTACCTTCCCAACTTCTCACCTACAACAGTGACACACCCGTTCCCACCACCAGCTCTTTTATACTTTTCCCATTAGAATACTGTATATAAAATAAAGTTTAAAAAAGGATTTAACTATATATGTTTTTTATTTTGTTTTAATAAAAACTATACTGACTACAACAGTAGAAACGCGTGTTTTTTGTGTAATCAAATATAGAAAAATCGATTTTCCCGTTCCGTTTGAACAATTCCATTCATTTTTCAACAAGATTAAACAATATTTATTTTCATTTTATGTGAACTAATAAACGACTAAGTGGTGTGGGGTGTAAGTTTAGAAAAATATCATTATATATAACATATACGAAGTATAATTTCGAGAGAAAACGAAAGATCTTCCATTCGAGTGGGCGATAGTATTGTTGAATATTATCATTATATTTTTTTGAATGCCACGAATCTTTTGTCCAATTAAAAAAAAAAAACTGAAACGTGTGCGTGTGACAGAATATTACGAAAAGTAGGGTGTATCTTTTTGAAATATATTCATCTGTATACAGGGAGTCCCACGAAGATTCAACAAATGCACAAACTTTTGTTCCGTTCAATATTTTTATATTTTTATCTTTTTTTAACTAAAAATAAAAAAAAAATGTTTACGAGAACCAAGATGGCAGTTTTATAAATATATTTGGAAACAAAATGTTGGTGTTACTAATATTTACTTATGATGAAACGTTGTTTGTTGTTTCTAACTTATTGAAATTTACGAAAATCATTAAAATAAATTTTTTTTTTAAGCAAATTGGTGAATCGATTTTGATTTTATGTAGTGGTATTAAAAAAAATTTAAATGATCTTATATACTTTAAAAATCATTAGTAATCAATTCATCAATTTTTCCATAAACTTTATTTTTATTTGTATTAATGATTTTTATAAACTACGAACAATTGTTTCACGATACATATGGATTTATTTAATAAAAGAACGTGTTTCCATTATAACTTTGGAACATCTAGATTAATTTCAATCGATTGCCAAAAAAGTTGCTTAAACTATGACTTAATTTTAACAGCCGACCGACCACTGTAATTACCTGCACTCGCCAATCCATCCAACTAAAAAAAAAGTTCTGTGGAATTTACCCCAGCTGGTACTCGAAATCGGCAGTACAGATCGGTATACTCGATCGATATTATAATACCAAATAACGGACCGTTCGGAAACTTACCTAATAAATGCACCGGTACGGGGCCTTTGAACGAAACAACGGTCGTTCCGAATTTGTCTCTGAGGACTTTGCGGATGTGCGTGTACAGTTGCAAGTATAGAGGCCTAACGGACTCGTATATCCGGTTGACGTTCAAATTACAGTTTTCGTTCAAATACGGTTTCATATAGTACTCTATTGCGTTCGAGACATCTTCACGAAATCATCGTCGTGACGCGTACAACACAGCATATAGTGACATCGTTAAATATTAAAACTATAACATATTTGGCTTTTTTTGTTTTTGTCAATATTATAATTACTATTCAGATGCTTGGCCTTGTGATTCAACAGTCCGATGTATTTAAGATAGATATTTTTCACTTCGTAACTGGTATGATTGTGCCAAGCTTTCCAATAGTATTTTAACTCCGCCGCGTCCAAAGAATCCGCCATAATAAAATGCATTTCTATATAGAAAAATCGATCATAATAATTGATAATACACAATATCATAGGTTAGATATGTCGTATGTATGTATATACAAAATGCATTCTTTCTATCGTCCACGGACCAACGATTATCGACGAACGGTAAAATAATTAAACTTCTATGTTCTTTTATTCGTAAAATATTATACCTTTTATACCTTTTTTTTACCTAAAATGAATATCCAATTTGAATTTGAAATAGCAAATCCCCCCCCCTCTTTCAATCACATATTCAAATAGAGTTCAATGTTTAATGTACATATTTGCCATGAATGATAACAATCGAATGATTCTGTTAAAGAAATATGTTGTAGGACAATCAGATTGGTTTAAGCTTCGGTTGATGTTACATATTTTGCTTAAATTACATATATTTGTTAAATACTCAGCTATTTAATAAAAAAAAAAAAATAGTGGTGCATCGCCGTTATCATTGAAGATGTGATTTCAATACATTAAATTGACGCAGTTTCAGTAGACAATTTATTAAGTAATTTATTAAGACGTAATTTAGTGTATGTATCCTCCTGATTGGTCATGTAACACATGTGAAAGTTGCTATATAATGCCATTTCCCTATACGATTCCGAAATTCCAAAATGTAATATACGTATTATAATATTACAACGTCACAGATAATATGCGTTACATCGAAATGACGCCACTACGCACGGGTTTTCGCTATTTTATACCTATATTTTACGAATAATAATATTTATTGACCTACGCGCTTGGTTATAATTTTAATATTAACGGTTAATTGATTAATATAATTTTACTGGCGTCTATGATACGCGGCGACGTGGCGACGGTGGATATCATAGGAATATACATCATAAACGGCGACTATCCACGCTGATTAGCGTGGGCTGATTAGGCAGTATTGCTATAACTAACCTAACCTAACTCTCTATCTATGATTATGGCATGGGTCTTCAAAAATTATCGTATTTCCCATTAAATTATCGTATCATCAAAAAAATCGTACACGATTGGTGTAGCAACTGCTGCTGCCATAGATACATATTATAAACAATGTTTAAATACGTCTATGGCTGTAATCTGTAATTGATTGGCCCATAGTTGTTATCATTTAATTTTATCAATAAACACTTAACTTTGTTTCTGAAATCACGGTTTAAATCATAATATATTAATCATAAATTATAATTAATAACTACTTAATAACTTAATATTTTAAGGTAATATATTAAGTTATTAAATAGGTACATTATATTATAAAAATAACTTGGATTCATTGTTGTACATAGTTGTAAATAAATTAGTTGGATAACACACATCATCTAAAGAGACGTCCTAGGATAATGAGGACGGGTGCAGCCACTGTTATAGATAATTTAATATATACCTATAAGCAACGATAAACCCCATTGCTAACGAAAAAACGTTTCTGAGCGAATTTCAATTAATATTGATACTTTATCAACAGTTAATATGTAATTTTATAGTAAAATAATTAAATAAGCTTTATATATTTTCTTAAATAAAATTTGTTCAATGTTGTGCCGATTTTTACTATTTTTAGATTATCTGGAACGTTTTAATGGAATTTGGGTGATTAATCCAAACAACAAATCATCCCATTTATCATTATCTAAACCGCGGTTTATAATTTTATTAATACTTACATACAAGAATTAAGCCGTGGTTTCGCTTTAGGTTTTAATTTGAAAAAAAAAAAATGTTTGGAAAAAATTGTAATTATCGTATAATTCAGTGGGCTATGGGCTAGTGGATAATTTACCGTAAGCGTCCATCAGTTACCGTACACTTGGCAACACTGTTATTAGGTTAATTGTTATTATATTATTATTGGAGATCGTCTGCTGGTCGGGTGGCGGTAATTTTACGACCACCGGACGGACGGACATGATAATATACAAGTAATATTATGATGATTCGTAACCACGCGGCGGCCGACTACTATTAGCACGTGCCACGAGCAATGAGCGAAGGGCGCGCGGTGGGAGGCGATTATACTGTACTTATTTGAAATGTTAATAAGACCAGACCTAACCTATCCACCGCGGTTGTCGCGTTATTTACCGTCTGCGGACATGTCGCACGGCCGACCGGTCGTCTTCCGGTATTCGCAAAACGTCAGCCCTCCGATGGCCGTCTTCAGTTTACTCTTCAGCGTTATGATCTGCAATATAAAAATCGGACCGGAAATAAAGTATACGGTGTGCGCACGTATCGTTGCGCGATTATTGTCCGTACACGCGTGATATAGTATATATATATATAAATACAGAGCGTCGCACACAAAACAATATACAATATTTTATATATACCAGAGAAAAGAAGTGTGCAATCAATTAATCGTAATAATAATAATCAATTAGGTAATGCGATTACAGCCTGCTTCATAATTATGTGTATGTTTCTCTAAATTTTAAAAATGATTTAAAATCCCGAATTAAATGGAAATAAAAAATTGATACATCAAAGTGTAAAGAAAAATTAAACTCTATAAAATAACGATCTTTAAATTTTTGAAAAATAATAAAATAGAGTTTTTTTTTAAATTTTTTTTCAAAGCATAAAAAATCATTTGCAACATAAATATTTGTAGTTCTCTCAGTGAGTAATATAAAAAACACCAGAATTTGATTTTCTTTATCATCTCCAGAGATATTACAACGTGTATATCTTCGTGGGACACTCTGTACTATGAATTGTGAAGTATCAACGCTATACCGTCGTATAGGACAGCGGTTCTCAACCTTTGCCTATAAATTATACGCGTGAACCGAGATATTTAAGTGAAGGGAAATTGGCGAGAAAATTTTAGTAGAACATTTCAAAAACATATCCAACATAATAATTTAAATAGACTTGGAAATTGTTGGAGGTCCATTTTTTAACTACTCCACGTTATATTTCTTACTACCGACTTCACATCTATAGCATTAAAATTCGATTAAAACGCTTTAATAAAAATATAATACTAGATGGTTTATTAGCGGTACAAATTTTAAAAATAAACAAATTGAGGGTCCCCAACACGTTTCAACAAGTTTATTTAAACATCGGCGTATATGTTACGAGAAGTTCTGCTATACACGTAATGCTAACTTAACGTCCGTAAAAGGATTTACGCAATTTTTCATGCGATCTTTTTTTTTCCTTATTTCTTCTTTTTTGAAATTAAAATTCAACGGCGTATATCACCCCCGAAAATTCAACGGAATTTAAATAAGCTTTTATTTATTTTAATGTTATATACTTTATATGTTTTAAACGTGTTTAAAACGGCCTTTATTTTCATTTTAAAATGTTAGGTAAGCCGATCAAAATTATTCGCTAACCAAAGGTTGAGAAACGCTGATATAATATAGGACACGAAAGATGACTACGTAAATACTAACCTACCTTCGAAATGTCCCGCGACAATATCAATGAATTATTGATTTTCAATATATTATTGAAATGCCGTAGTAGATGTTTCCGAAACATTTCCTACGAATACAATTTAACTAATGTGGCCATCATTTTATTACGGGAGAACTTAAAAAGAGGGACGCAGATCTAAAGATCGGAACGGAAATCCCTCCTAATGCGGGACTTCTGGTCACGCTAAATATAATATACAAGGTGATTTTTTTTACTATACGATACATCGATTTTGGTTGGTTTCTGTGTTGATAATCGAGGAGGAATGGGCTATTTGAAAATCAAAAAGTAAATATGCATGTATGGTGTACGGAATAAGGGTAACATTTTGAAAATAATATAAATAACGTCATTAAACACGGTCAAATAAAACGTGTGAAATAGAAACCAAAATCATTTTTACTCAAAATCGTAATCGCTGGACTGTGATAAAAAAAAAAATCACTTTATAAAGTGTATACTATACAATATGTGTATATATATATATATATATATATAAATATGCTATAATTGGGACACGTACGGTATTAAAACTGCTCAAGCTCATCTGACATACGCCGTGGTCGCGTAAAAAGTAAACAAAGGGCAGCAGGTCTTCGTAGTTCATGTCAAAAGCCAGCGACAGATTTTGGGCGGACGATACCAGTAACCTTTGATAAAGAAACAATCGATTGGACGATTCCAACTACAAAACAAAAACACTATTGTAGTATTCAATTGTGCACATGTAGTATACCTATATCTGATAGTACTATTTACGTTTACGGAATCACGAAGAATGACTATTTTTGTGACCCGTTGTATTTAAATATTGCTCCGATCACTTTAAAAATAGTTTATTTTTCGTGAACACCCCCAAATCTTATTATAATCAAATATATGATTATTAATGTCTGTAAGCAATTCAATTTTTAATTATAATTTATTATATTGGACTTTGAAAAAATACGATTAATATTCCAATGTCTACATACCCTTAAACTATTAAATACATTTTTAAATATTTAAACCGTTTTTATTTTGTAGCATTTTCATGATTATATTATAACTTCCACAGACCTACAGTATATAATATTATTATACACAAATGACGATAAATCATAATTCGAAAAACGATTTACTAAACTAAATATTAACAATAGCGTCTACCTATTTTAATATTATTTTAAGTATAATCGCCGATAAAACATTTAACGGCCAAACTTTCGACCATTATTCCCAAAAAGTTCAAACTTTATCAAAGCAAATCCATAAGTATAATAACTACCACGAAGTAAAAATTAATAAATCCTGTTATGTTACAAAAGTTAGAGGAAACAAATGATTGTTTAAGATTTTCCCGGTATTTAGATTTCCTAAAGAATACATACCAAGACTGACATTTCACAAAAAAAAAGAATATGCATAGTTAGGAGGGATGTAAATAAATGCGTTGTTATATTTATAATTTAAAATCAGTGTTTGGAACGAACGTGATCAATTTTTCCTGAATGAACAGTGTACGCAATCGAGTGAATGACATTTGAATACGTGTTCAATCGTTATACGAATGTATTAAACAAATTTATTCGTTCATTTTAAACGATTTTTTTTTTTGTCTTGAAAATATGAATTAAACTACAAACCTACACAAATCCAATGCATGATTGCGTGAACGGAATAAAATGTCGAGGGTTGCTAAAAATCTATAATATAATACAGTAAAACGAAAGGGGCTTTCACGCCCCCCTCCCAATTATCAACCAAATTATTAACTAAATTCTTGAGTACACGTTCAAATTGTTGAATATTTTGTATAGTTATCAAAAGATACTGCAAAGTTTAAACATTTTGATATTATGAAAATTCTGTTATTACCAATTTTTAAAAAGGGGAGTTTTAAGTACTCCCTTTCACATCTGTTAAACATTATTTTGAATACAACAAAAAAGGCATAGCTACATTTAATATAGACAAAACCTCTCAATAATCCACTTCTAGACGATTTTCCCGGAAAAACAAATACACTCCATAGTAGACGATTCTAAACTAGGTGAATACTAATTTGTGTGTTTAATATACTTACGGAATTAATATAAATATATCATAAAACAACCGGTGTATTATTAAATGAACCAGTCAATCATTAAAATATTAATTACTTGAACCTATAGTTGATGACACAAAGTTCTCTATGTAAAGCTTAGTTTTATTTTTCAATTGCTCGACTGTGTAATGCACACAACTATCTTGAAACCCTATAAAACCGTAATAATTAACAAAATATCTAAAAAAAAAAAAAAATAATACAATACATCACATATTCATATATTATTTTACGAATAACATAATATCAACATAGCTGTCCTCACGATGACCAGCCCATCAGGAAATTTCCCTGTAGGCCAATCCGCCCCTGTATTAATGCACTCCTACATTATACAAGCGTAGTATTTTGAAAATAATATAAAAACAAATCATACTGTACAACCAATGCGTCGTCCCTTGGGTTATAATCTAATATAGTATCGAGTTGAATAATATGTACTCGAAAAAAATCCAATCGAATTGTATACATACTATATAAACAAGTATACGTTTTGCGTGTATTCGTTGAATCGAATGAATAAATAAAAAAAAAAATAAATAACAGAAAAACCGGAGAAGGAAGGACAATTCAACTTTAACATAATAATATGCAAGAAAAAAAAAAAAAAACCCGTGCGCTGTCGACCGAATGTAAAAAAAAAAGGCTTCATAAAATCCGAGACACGTCTCTCTTGCCTATAATATAATTATAATATGTAAACGGTCAGCAGTATTGTTGATAAAAAAAAAAAAAAAAACGAAAATCGCGGACAAATTTCGGACCGTGGGTAGGTCACCGTTGTAAGTAGTAAGGCAACCTACCGAAAGTGATGATAATCAAAAAACGATTCTGAACAAAGTTCGGAAAAAAGTCTAAAAATAGACTACGAATAAATGAACGTGACTATTCTCGGGGACGTGGTCGTTTGGACGTTGGAATAATTGGACGTCAAAAAAAAAAAAGGTTAAAAAAGAAATTTTAAAAAGATTATAGTTAAAAAGTTGTGTACATAATATTAACTAAGTGAAATATTTTGAGTGAAAAATAAAAATGTACCTAATATCAAGTCCCGTGTAAAAATTTAATTTTAGTTTATTTAAAAATTATAAAACCAATGATGTGTACCTACACAATATACCTAACTAATCTTATCGTAGGTGCCTTATCGTTTATACATTACGTATTATAGGCAGTATCTATTAGTTTTTACAACCGTTTATACTTCATCGCAGTTGCGTACAACTACGAATTGTGTTCAAGTAAAGAAATTTATTGACGCGGTTGAACGAAATATAAGAATATTTCAAAATTATGAAAGTACAACTAAAAACGACATTCTTACGTGGAATCGCTCAACATATTTCACTTGATTAATATTATGTACATATATGAAATTTTAATTATTTAATAATTTTTTTTTGAAATTTTTTTTTTTTTAAACATTTCCGGCGTATTAGTATATATTTATATATAAATTTAAATTATAGATTGCACTTATAGATTCTGTGAGTAAATATTCAAGGCGCTATAATTATTAGTGCTAGACAATTATGAGCACAATGGTCAATAAATTATGTTTGAGATTATTTTATTTATTTCTATTGATTTTACTACGGCCCAAGTTTTTTTTATACAGGCTGTCCCACGAAAATATACCCCTTGAATATCTCCGGAGAAAATAAAGATAATCAAATTCTGTTTTTTTTTCATAATACTCACAAAGGACTACAAATATTTATATTTTGATTAATTCCTTTTTTTTTTTTCTAAAATAAATTAAAAAAATAACTTTGTATTTTGTTATTTTCAGAAAATTTTAAGAAAACCATTCTGTAAAGATTATTTTCCTGGAAATTTAAAACGTATCACATATTTATATCTGACGAACGGTTTCTCGAGCAACAGCCAGTGCCGCAATTATGATCTCTAAGGCTTGTGTGCAAGAATTTAATTTGAGGCCCCAAATTAATATTATATTTTTTTTTACTTGACCTTTGTATGACTACAGCAATTAATACCTATGTATTTTAGATTTTGAGTGGAGCGAAGAAGCTTATGGTTTTAGGGAGGTCATTTTTCAATTTTCTATAGAGTTATATTTTAAATATAAATTACGATTTTTTTTTTTGTGAACGAAAGAAAAAAAGAGGCACTTTAAAGAAGTGATTTTTTGATTTTACCAAGAGTTTTCCTAGCAAATGTGAAAAACCGGAATAAAACATGGGAAAACCGGGAAAATCGGTACAACATTAAACAAATTTTATTAAAGAAATTATATAAAGCCTATTTCATTTTTTTTTTTTTTAATATGAAATGACAAATATATTATTGACAAAGCTTCACTATCAACTGAACTCCGCTCAGAATCGTTTTTTCGTAAGCAATGGTTTATCATTGCTTAGAGACATTGAATTCCTGTCTATATCCTAACTTTCCAACTTCCCACCTACATCAGTGACTGCATCCGTCCCCATCTTACCTTTCTTTTCTAATATTGTATTTCATTTTTTTTTTCACTAAAATTTGTATTTATTTATTTATTATTATTCTATTTTTTTTTTTTTTTTGCGTCCAATTGTCCCAACTTCCAAACGGCCACGTGCCTACGTTCATTTGTCCTAGATCGTCCAAAAGTCTCATATCTCCGTAACAAATCAATATTATATTATTTAAATGCAGTTATTTTTCAGTAGTTAGTAGGACAATAATTCTAATTGAAATTTCATTTTTTTTTTCAAACATTTAAAAAGAAAAAAAACAAGTTTTTGCGGTATAGTTTCGAAAGCATCGAATTTTACTGCTCTAAAAGTTTTATTCTATACCGAAATTGTCCGAAATTCCTGTCGTATACAACAAAATAATATATTAATAGTAATAATTATGAAAATTAATAATCTACCATTTTTCCAGTATACAGAATGTATCGATGGGCCGATAGCGTAAAATATTATGCCTCGTCGAACGTTCCGTTATATAATAACAATATTTTGCCTATGTTTCACGATAAACGGTCAACTGCGCCCAGTGTTCATTATATTACGTCGAGCACGATATAATCATATAACAATAACATTATGGTAAAACGATTTATTTGCATTAAAAAAGGAATCGGATTATAATGTAGAACATTAAAAAATATTTATATTTATATATACTGACCGAGGACTGGAGGACTGGAGGAATGCTGCCAACCAGCCCCTGGGCTGTTAACCAAAAAAAAAAAATAATAAATATATATATAATATTAAATATTATAACGTTTGCGTGAACATAATAATGTTATGAAAAAAATTAAACAAATAAATCGTCTAGTTTTTTTCCCCGTAAGTTGTAAAAAAATATTTACAGAGTTTATTTTTATTATTTCCGACAATACGGGTTTTATAAAAAAAAAAAAATAATAAATAAACTTGCTCATAGTGTGGTACAACAACTATAAAATAATATTATGCGACTCCGTGCTCGTAGAATAGGAAAATGTTTAAGTGATCGTGGTAGTCCGTACGTGTCACCCGTTTCCGTCTTGCAAACGTACGACACAGCAAATTTACGTTTAGCGAGGACAACATTGTGCTGTTAGTTTCGATATTATAGAGTGGACCGACGTATTATCAAACTTCAAGATAATTATGTTATCTGTGCAACTTTGGCGCTATTTGTTCGAAAGTTCAATTGCGTATAGTTGCAAAGGTTTTTGAAAATACAATAAATAGGTTTCTATGCGACATTAATATTGTTGTACAGATTATAATATTTCACGACACATATAATAAAAAAACCTACACTAAATAATACTACCTACTCATGTATAGATAAGTTTTCTGACACGCACATTCCACTCAAATATTTTTTCCATTCGCAATATATTATCGTAAACGAGTCCGGATTAGGACATTTAAAGGTCCCGGGGCCGAACTTTGATAGAAGCCCTCTTAAAGAATAACAAAAAAAAAAAAAAAATTATTACGTCAATACGTTTTGACAAGAGAAAATTAATGCATAAAATAATATAGACGCCGTAGATCTCGATTCAAAAGCCACGAGTGTTATTCGAATAAATAAATATATTATTTTTTGTTGAAAAGTTTAAAATATTAAAATTTCAAAGTACTGCAGAATTTATGGATAATGCACGAATAAAGAACGTACTGTGGCGAAAATCGAGTGAACTGAATGTAAACGTGACACACTGCGATCATCGATTTTGTCACGGGCACAATATACAATAAAAGACACGCGCTTGACCGGTTTTTCTTTGCGCAACGACGTTACATTATGCCGGAGTTCAGATCAAAGAAAATTATCTGGCCGTGTGTAGGCAAACGAATGTACATCGAAAAAGGATGATATTCAATAACATTGTACAATAACGTAGTGATAATAATATTGTGATTTACTGTAATCATACATCATTGTATCGTTGTGTTTAAAAACCATACATTTTAACTCGTGTTAACGAATCGTTTTAAATTTTTTTTTTTGTTCAATCGGTTTTTTTTTTAAAATATTATTGAACTATAATATAACGAGCGAACAAATTAATTTGATACAATGTTTTATAGAGGAAAAAAAACCGTACCAATTTTAATCGAAGATATTAATGAACAGCGTGTGGGGGTACATAATATGTATACTCGCGATTGATTGAAATATATATTATAAGCATTATAAATTATTGCTTTACTAGAAGTTAGTATCAATATTAAAAATATGTTGTGCCCGCACCACGGCATAATATTTCATCGCCATTAATCTCTCGGTGCATTTTATCCCTACGCCTATAAATATTTTATAATAGGAGAGCGAAAAAAATAGCGTTTTTTTTTATACACGGATCTATGAATTTGTCCAGTCTAAAGTTGTCTAAACGTTCGTCGGCGTGAAAAACTATTAAAAATTGAAATCAGATCCTACAAATTCATGAATGTAGTAAATCGTCGACACGCGTCTTAGATATACAATATAATAAATAATACCATAAACACATCCTTCAAAATTATATATGTACCTAATACGCGAAAAAACAAATGTGATATTTATGACAAAATAATATGCGTAGACGTGGCAGGCGTGTTATTATAGGCGTCTGTACCGTCCGATTACAGGATATCGAGAAACATTTTCAAAAATATGCAAAGAAAAATGTAAACAAAAAAAAAAATCCAAATTATCGTACAATAACAATGCTGTATATTTGTTTCGTATGAATTCGTTCTGAGAGACTCCTTTGTCAAGAATTAATAGAAAAAAATGATCACACAAGTACGTACCTACCAATAATTTGACTAACATGTATCTATTATGATTTATGGTTAACAGGATAATTTCCATTCTAAGGAATAGGTTTTTTGTATTTTTTTTTTTTTTTTTTTAAATAAACCCCTGTATAATCGATTTTTTAAAAATATATATTATATAAATTTCGCGTATCAATGGGAAGAGATTATGATAATAATGTTTTTCATAATAATATATCGATCGACGAAAATATTTAGCAGATTTTTCAATTTCTAACGACCAACAAATTTTAAACGTATAATAATATTATTATTATGATAAAATTGTGCGGAATTTAAAATTCATATATTATATAGAGTGAGTATCGCGAACATTTGTCAGAACCTAGTTATATATCTACCTATGCTATTTCTGCTCGAAAAGACGACGAACAAATTGTAAAATCAATAGCTTTTGAAAAGCGTGGCTCAGAATTTCAAATCCGCAACGGAGGCTTCACAATTGCACGCGTCGGCGTTTGAATATTGTACAGAGATGGATAGCGAATAAAAGAAAAATGCATTATTGTTCTAATACTACTGCTGCTGCTGTTGTTAGGACTCAGCATTAAGATACGGTTTCAATGGTATAACAGCAATTTATTGTGCTGTTATTCTATTTGTTTTATATTTTATTCGCGAACGGCCGTCTGCGAAATCTAAGGTTGAGACGATGGCGATGAATATTATTCTAACTACAACGTCAACACGCGAATTTCTCAGCAATGTTTTTATTTTAATTTTCCGTTTCTTATTCTGTCACTCAGATGAAAAAAAAAATCACTTTGATAATCATTTCTCTTCGGACAATAGGACAGTTTTTTTACACATGTTTATGAAAAAAAAAAAAGTATACGAATACTGTCTTCGTCACCTATAGGTATAGGTACGCGCATACCGTTGTTGAAATACTGTTGTTTAATTATTTAGATTTTTTTACTCCTAAACAGGACATAACTTTTTACACTCGGGTTGGCAATCATTGTGCCGATGATCTTAAACATTCTTTGTTTCTTTCAATATCGACTTGCTCGACTTCTACGCGCTTACATGCAGATTATTTATTATTGTTTATTTACGGGGAAGTTATTTTTACATAAAATAACTGGCACAATTTAGTTTAATACATTTACACGTGACGGATTTACATTTTCGCAAAATATTAGTGCCTGAATGCATTAACCAATACGAAGCGGATCGTTCGAGATGGAACAGACCAGCGGGTACGTCAAAGAGGAACTTAAAAATTAAATAATAGAGATGAAACAGATGCAGATAAATTACCAGCAGATGTTTTTATTTGAGATAATGTATAATATCTCTGCAAGCATTTAAATACAGGTGTTAAAAAAAAAAAGTGATGAAATTCATTAAACGAATAAGTGCCTTTGAACGGGTTCAACTGAATATTAAAAACTATTTGACGGATTTTTACGACATTTTTTTTTTTTTAGAGTGTTTTTTTTACGTGGTTTCAGAAAAGTGCTAATAGGGTATAGTTTATTTCAATCTTTATTCATTCTTCATCATTATTCATCTTAGCGACGGGGGTTCAAAATTGAATTTTGGATATTTATGAACGTATATTTTCGTTCGTTTCTGGTTCCATTGGTACCCACGGTGACATGTTGACGAAACTACAGTATCAGTATGAATATATATACAAAAAAATATTTAATTTTCTTTGAGAAAATACGAGAAAAGGGTCTTAAAAATTACCTGTTTTTATAACAGATTTGAACGAATAATACCGGTATAAAATACTATAACACGAGATTATTGTGTATACTATATGATCCACGATATGTATCATCCATGAGTTTCTTTAAATCGATAACTATAATACATTTCGGTACTGACAATCTCCGTGAAATATAAATTATAATATTAAAACCGACGAAATAATACGGTAATACTCGAATGATACGAGAAAGTTCAATATTAAACAGAGGTTTTCAAAATTAATGTTACAGTAGAATTTTCTACGAATTACTTATATTTTCTATACTTATTTAAAACCATTTTATAATCTTATATATTTTACATTTTTCTTATTTTTGGGAGTGAATCGGCTACCCACTTTTGATTTCCAAATAGCAACCTGTAATTGAAAATGCCATAAATAGAGTATTAGTTTAGAGTAATTTTCGTGTTGACGTTTTTTTATCTCCCTTTGACGAGAGATTCCATTTTTAACTTTCAAGTTAAGGAAAAAATATTGACACCAAAATGCATTTAAACTAATACTCCGTCTATTTGTGTAATTTTAAATGTAGGTTGCTATTTAAAAATCAAAAGTGGATCCCATCATGGAACGTGTTGAATTAAACGTATAAAATATTTAAGTAGGTATGTTATTTATTGAAGAAAAAAGTAATTTATAGTGAATTCGACTGTAGGTACCGTGACATTTGAAAGATCCTCCTGTGTAACACAGATAAGTACCGACGATAAACATCGAAACGCCGTAACACAATATGCGAAATTGTACAACATCGATTAACTCCAATAATATTATTATGTCGAGTGCCGTAAATACTGCGGGGTCAACGATTTTACGCGACAAAGTTTACGTATCGGACAATAGACGAACTATTATAATTTATTGATAGGTATAATAATAGTTTCTATAGGGAGAGCGCCCGGCTACGGAGTAAACCGAGCGATTCATTTTACGTCCATGTTTATTATGTACAGTGCGTTGCACTGTTGCATTAATATAATATTACTGACGTCAGATTAGTGGCTGTTACGATAATGCCATTGCGATTCGAACACGTCAATCGATCGTCATAACATGGCTCCCGCACGCAGCATTTCTTCGTGAGGGAAGTGGGACGGGTTGGAGTAACGAAAAATAAAATGTATAAAATAAACGCATAGCGATATTAGTAAGACGAAAAGTCATATATACAAATTATAAATTAGCCATCACCATCAGGGAAGAAAGACGGGTCTCGGGGAGTATAATTTATGATTTAACTATGGATAGTTACACCAACTATACTTTTTCCCTTCTAACAACCCCCCCCCCCTAAATGAAAAATAGTTCCTGTGCCTCTGGTTTTATGCATTAACGCTACATTATACTCTGCTTGTACATGATGAGCTCCGGGTAGTGTTATTACTTATTAGTGTTTTAGGCCATTGGTATAGGTAAAAAAGTAGTATAACATACACAGTGTAAATGTATTTGTAACTAATAAATCGTTGCTAACGAAAAGCTAAATTCGTTTAATCGCGTTTCGAATAACCTTAAATAGAAAATTTCATTCGTTTGTAATTAAATAAATAATTATAATTAGTGTGCGTGTTTTTACAAAATTTCATCAAAAATTTGAATTTAAACAGACAGTAGAAATAATTTAAAAAACATATTTATATTCATATAGAATCAAAAAAAAAAAAAACCTCAAAAATATCAAATACATATAAATAAATTGAATATTGAAGTACGTCTAAACAGTAGGAATATACGTATTTGGCGACAATTTTTTAGGCGCCTCGATTATTCTTCAGTGAATTAAAAGCAACGAAAAAAAAAAACAAAATCGCCA
The DNA here is from genome assembly GCA_902439185.1 of Cinara cedri. Lineage (NCBI taxonomy): Eukaryota > Metazoa > Arthropoda > Insecta > Hemiptera > Aphididae > Cinara > Cinara cedri. Next base: position 508,059 of record CABPRJ010000950.1, read on the forward strand.
TATCCAAAAACCGTTATTGCGTTAATATTCCCTTTATTCCCGGTTTTCACTCATTATTGAAAACGTCAAAGAATGGCCTACTCTGTAATTAGAAAAAATCGTTCTACAAGAAACCATTAATGAATTAAATTGGTGATCGGAGCATGATTCCTGGTCGAGAAGTCGTTTACCAACAGGAAAAAAACCCACACACACAGTGAAACTATAATATGTGGGATGCATCTCTCGTTACGTTCAGAATCTAAAACAATTATTTTAAATACGAGAAAGTCGACGATTCCACGTAGATACAAATAATATGTCCAATGATATTAAGCATTACTCAATTCAGTGGCGTACACACGAGTAGATTTTGGGTGTTAAAACTTACCCCCTCATTTGGATTTTTTTTTATGAGTAATAGCTGTATGAAAATGGTTAAAATTTAAAAACCGATAATAATTTATTTATTTTCGTAATGTATTTATAAACAAATAAAGACAAAAATTATAGTTAAATTAATTGCTGTGTTATCGTTACCAGTTTCGATAAACAATATTTATGATGGAAATACTCTCACCACACTGAATTCCGAAGTTATTATTACATTTCTGGTATACGAAATTATACTCAATATAAATAACATATTTTATTGTAGACTGGTATATACATTAGTGATCTCAGATTACTGAATATATAAATTAGTTTGAAAAATTGTGTGGACCTCTCCATGAAATATTCCTAAATACGCCACTGGTAAGTATTGATTTATTACACACTATGGGTTACAAGTTTTTCTTTTTTTTTTTTCTTGCATAACGACAACCCCGAGCAGTGATGTTGCACTACGCACTTACCGCATTCCTTATCGTCTCATTGTTTCTGTTGGTGTGGTAATTCCATTGGGCTATCGCGTACAGATTTAGCTCTTTTCTGGTCAGATGATGAAAATTTCGAATCTTTTCGTCGGTTTTGGTACTGCCACCACCGACCTATACCACAGTGAAAATTACGGAAAAAATAAAAATCATTTCAGTTTCCATAGCTTTCAGATATAATAAATTATTATTAATAATATAATCGTTTTCACACACGTTTTCGTTTAATTTCCATTTCAGAAAGTCGAACGCGCTGACCGGTCGTACGGAAAAATATAAACAACAGCTATAGTAGTAATAGTTTAAGTACACGAAAAACGATAAGCGTAACGAACGCATTGTAAAAAAAAAAAAGAATAAAAAAACCCCATAAATACTTACGATATGAAAAGTGAAATTAATTAGGAGAAAGAAACAAATAGCAAAATACAATGTCATCGCTAAGATACCAATACCTATAATACAATCTGGGCGAAACGATTTTACACCAAAAACGAGATACCGTTTTCATCTTCCAAAAACAAAAGTACCTCCTACTTTCCATTTTATTCTAAATATATGCTTCGCTCTGTCGGTTGAATAGTAGGAGAACTCGACATTTATGATAATAGGCGTATGCATGGGGTATTCAGGGTATGCAGCTACATACTCTGAATATCAGGCCCGGATTAAGGGGGAGGAATCAGGGACTACGTCCCCGGGGTCCACAAAACCATATTACGAGTTGAATCAAATATTTGCAAAATATGTACGTTTCATGTTTTAATTTAATTTGAATTTTAAGTAAAAACTACATTTTTAATTGAATAGCTAGTAAAACATTTCAATGTTTGTATATATTTTTATATCAGAATTTTACGAGCTCAAAATAATTTTCAGGGGCGCTAGTGGCAGTCTTCTGCATACCCTGAAAAAAGCATACGCCCGCCTAAGTTTATGATTTGTTTATTGAAAAAAAATATTCAGGCTCATTTGCCTAAATTTTTTTTTTATATAATCAATAATATCAGATAAATGGGTAAACCCGTAGGTAAGTAATTATTATTAAAATTGATGTACTATCTAGATACTTATACGACCTCCTCCGTATTACAATGGTTCGGATGTAAGTTAAATTTTAAACAAGAAAATGTTCCTATACGTGCGTTCGGGGGGGGGTTTATATATTAACATCTAATACGAATGTAATAGGTACTAAATACATTAAATCGTCGATTTTTCCCGTCTAAAATGTTGTTACGGGCCGTTCGGACACAGCCTTTTAATGGGAAGATGTACACGTGTGTTAGGTCTACAAATGGTTTTTTATTAGAACACTATATGGTTGACAAATTGTATCTGCAAGTGAAAACCCTGCGACACCAGACCCGGGTCAAGACTCAGTTGTAATTATCAGGTGTAAGTACACTAAAGAAATGACTGACCGGGTTGGTGTCGAGGTGACGGTGCTCATCCTTCTCGTGCGTCGGTGGTGGTGTAGCTGTCTCGACCCCTCACTGAGTTCAGGCGCTCGTTTGTTGATGATTCCGGTCTCCTTATAAATGGTTTTCGCTTCGGTCGTACCTAGGTGGTGGTGGACCCTGCCGCCGTTGTCTACTGGTGGCACATCGTCCGTACCCGGACACGTTTTCCTTTCGGCCCATGAACACGTACCATCCGTTGTTTCACGGGAACGTTGTCGGTTTACCACGACCGTATGAACGGCCCTAACGTGCGTGTGCTTAGTGCGACGACCGATTTCATATCTCGTCGCGTGAAATTCTTAATTTATAATCAACAAACATTACACGTGAAGGACAGGGTCCGTAACAATGTAAATGGATTTTAATTTAAAAATTATAGGTTGCCATATAAATAATATATATTGAATTAATGTGTCAAGGAGATTGATATAATATCTGGCTGTTCTCGTAAATACGCCGTTCACCCACATTCCGTTTTCCACGACACCGACAATACTCATCTAACGCGCCTATTTTATTTTTGGAAGAAAGTGGCTACGATCCGCATATAATACAGTAAAACTTCCGTTAACGATCATACCGCTGTGTAACGGTAATTTTTTTATGGTCCCGTCAAGTGTTGTGCCTCTGTAGGATACCTCTAAAGGGACGGCCATCTCTTAATAGCGGTCATTATTCCCGGTCCCTTTGGTGACCGTTATATGGAAGTTTTACTGTATATTAATACTATCACACCGTCGATCTAATATTAATATTATATAGTACTTATATTATTTGATATTATTACGTTTACTTACTCGTTACTATACTTCCGGGGTATAACTTTTTAATGAAAATGGCGCACGGAAATTCTACGAAATGCTCTAGTAGGTATTATAGAATGTACCTCATATTATACCTAATATTTTCAAATTCATTAATTCAATTTGCGGTTAGAGCATGTTTAATTTCCGGAAATTTGTAGCCGTTGTATCTATATGCTATTAGGGTTTCACGGAAGTCATCTCACCGGCTTTCACCGGCCCGACAAATTATGATGGTTTTCCACTATATTGAACCGACAATAGATAATTGTATTATAGAGTACCCGCAGATAGGGTGATCGGGAGAATGTTACATTAGCGTTGAATTTTTCGTCGTCCTTATTATCGGGGATAATAGAAACGAAACGGCATAAAATGGAATTTTATAAAAAATTCCATAAATATTTGAAGTATTAGTTCAAATCAATATTGCCGTTGAACCGTTCAATTTCCGTCAACCTCCGTCATTGTCGAGATATTTCACTTTCAAGTTTCGGCAGGGAGAGAGTAGTGGGCAATCATTAATATTGTGTGGCGGCAGTGTTTGAATACTAGTTTCACTACTCTACTCCTATCCAAACTTAAAGTGAAATATCCCGTCAACGGAATGACGGAAATCAACACCGGAGTATTCAAACTAATACTAATAGTCTAAACTCAAAAGTAGATAACTATAGTGGTTTTGCTTCCAAAAATAAGGGTGTCACAAAATTACGCTCGTGTAACATTTTAGAGCGGGTCGTTTCTTGCAATAATTTTGAAATAACTGAATTCGAAAAAATATATTACTTTCCGAGATAATAAAGGATTTACGTTGAGTTTATCACTCTGTAGTATAGTATTCGTTTTAATTCATCAATGTATTATTATTTATTAACGAAGAAAACAAAACATATTGGTTTATCATTGTTAGGTAGGTATATTATAAGCCATAAATTACATATAATTTAAAAAAAAATAGACAACTATAGATTCTGAGCGAAACGAGAGGAACAATGTACTGGTTTTACTGATTTGCATGTTCTTTTTTTTTTTATTTTTTCTATTAACCATTTTTCCATCATAAGTCTGCTCTCACCAGTCATAGCTTCTGGTAGCAAATTTTTTTTTAGTTGATGGAAGCTGTTTTTGTTGTTCTAGATTTTGTTTTGTAATTTGGTTTAGAAACAATCGTAGACAGTAAACGATTAAAATATCCACGATTTTATATTCTTAGCTAAGCAAAATTGTTATTTTGGTTTTACAATAATGTATTGATGGATGCTTTTTGTGTGTATAGTGGCTCGATTTTCATATTATCTACTCTATGGATCAGATATTTTGTTTTCGTAGCAATAAAATATCAAATAGTTTAGTAATGATCGGTACTGTGGAGGGGGGAGGTGGATTTATGAGTATGGGAAAAAATGTGTACCCCCGGCGGTAGTTTACCTGTACTGCGTAGACTTGACATTTCTTCAGAATAATATTTTATATTAGCATTTACTACACGTACTTAAATTTTCAGTTTCCATTTAAAAAATGGACATAAAATAATAAATATAATAAAATAAGATTTAAAAAAGCCCGTTCTATACACATTTAATACAACTTCTTTTCGTGCTTATTTTACTACCGAAATAGAAGTTTATACGACCATCGAGGTCTGATTACTATTAGAAGTAGGTCTGAAAACACATTTTTGTTATATTGACAGAAGAGGCAAATGCATGTTTGACGTCCTCTAAACTCGTTGATTTTTATGACAAATTACAATAAAATCTGTTGTCTGGGTCGTTGAATTGGACGATACCGTATCGACTCCCGCTTGTCTTTAATGAGTCCGTATCGGATCCGGGTGTTACCTTGCAGTCGGACAAGTGGCCGTATCGCCTTCCGTTACGATAACGAATTGTGACAGCGAGTTTTTCTTTAATTTTATTATTTTTATGATGGAGTTCATGGGTATCAAATCTGGTTAACAATAAAAGTACAAAAATACAAATTTGGATTTCACAAAAATCTTTCAGAAGGCATTGCACGGTGGAAGTGTACAAAACGTGGGTGTACGACTTTCATAAAATTGTTGAAGGGAGTTACAGTGGAACAAAATCTTGGTTACAATAAGACACTACTCTAACACGTCAACAGATAAGTATTTTTTAGAAAGGGAAGGCAAGTGAAGCTCTATGTGATTGAGTTCAGATATTTATTTATCAGTTCAAACAAAGAAAAATTACTAAAGGGGAGTGTGTCATAAGTTTCCTTCAAGTTCATTCATTTAGATCATCACAATTTTTTAAAATATATTTTAAACGTCAACAATATTTTTAACCATGCCTACAGAGAATTTCCCCTTACTGTTGTCAGTTCTCAGCCTGTGAGAATGGGAAGGGAAATATTGATTGGGAGCCAATATGATCACCTTCAAGTGAAAGGAGGGAACCAAAGAGGACAAACGGGATACGATTACATCAGTCGAATTAACTATTTCTTTTTTCTCACCGTAAACACGAACATTAAATCGTTACAGGTTTTTAGACAGTTAATTGTGGAAATTAAAACGAAATGCACGCCCAAGTTATTTTTATAACAAATAGCATGGTAGATTTGCGCGCACAAAAGACATTATACAAAGGTCATTGATTTGATACAATTATTATTATTATTCTATTAAATTTAATGTATTGTTTTCAGTCCAATTACATTCTACTATAAATTATTATAATAACACTAATTATTATAAGATTATTAAACTAACAACTATAAAGGAACATTTACATTTTCCATTGTTTTTTCTCAATTACATATTAAAACCAAATAACTTTCTGTACTATTGTATGTAGATTATGCGAATCTATATCATTTCTTTTCTTATATGATCATCTATTTTGTGGTTGTATCACACACTGCGCATTATTAGACAAGTGTATGTATTTTAATAAAATTGATAACAGGGGCAGGTAGGTGGCCTACAGGAAAACCAGAATTTTTCCAGTGAGCTGCCTTCATTTTTAACAATATGGACTGTAGCAATGGTGATGGCATAATGACCATAACATGGGTCGTAAAGGCCACATTTCTCCCAGGCCAGCCTTAATTTGCCTATCAACTCCTAACAGTGGGTTTTGATCATATTATTTTATCTATTGGCTGCTTAAACAATAAAAAAATAAAAAATATCACATCCTTATTATTTATTCAAAATAAATTCAACTTGCAAATACATTTAAAATTATTTAATCCTATTTTTCATTTATAATTGAAAACAAATAATTACATAAATAGTTGTAAATTATATTAAATTACATAAATAGTACTTATTAGGTGGAGTCAACACATATGGCCAGTATCAATAATGATAGATAAATATTTAATATGAATAAAAACAAATTTCCAAGATGGCCATAGGTGGCGACTCTACACAAGGTTAGGATAAATAGCATTATGATAAATATTATAATAAACCCATATTTGAATGATAACTAAAAAAATAATAATATTGTAATACCTATTATAATTCAAACTTACAGAGCATTATTACAGTACAGAGTATTGACTGTCGTATAGATTATTTAGTTATTATATGATATCCAGTTCGTTTTTTGGGCACAAGTGTAAATTGACCGGAACGCCAGCGTAACCGATAGAACCAGTTCCTGTTAACTTGAATACGGCACCAGAAAGCTTTTTCTTAGATTTTTGTTCTTCTGTGAGAAAACGCGCGGCAGTAGTCACATAAAGCTCATCCAAATCAAAGCCGCCAAAGGCAACAGACGTGATCTGATAGGCAGGCAGATGAACAGTCAACAACAACTTGCCTGTTTTGGGATCAATTTTTAGGATCTGTGAACAAGAAAATAATAATATAAGAACGACTTTTTTTTTTAAACATAAAATTATTGGTGACAGTGTAGAAGTAACCATAAAACTATTCTTACAAGATCACTATTGAAACAAGCCACCCAAAGGTTTCCATCGGTGTCGATAGTCATGCCATCGGGATCGCCATTAATTTTGTTAGCCGGTAGATCGAATATCACTCTGCCATTAGCTACACAGTTGAAAAAAAAATCACAATTATTTATCACGACACGAACAGTATATTTATGGTGATGGTCTCACAGAGTTCTCCTGAACCAATGTCAAAATCATACGCTTCTACCGCAAACTTGTACGTGTCTATATAATACAACTCTTTGTTGTCCAAACTCCAAGCCAACCCGTTGGAGATACTAACGCTCGTCAAACGCTTGACGACTATGCCATCGCGTTCTACCGAGAACAAGGAACCCTGGTGCTTGTAGTAATTTCCGGGGTTTTCTTTTATTTCTCCTCCCATGGTTCCTTGGAAACGAAAAAAAATAATAACAATAACTACGGTATAACGTAAAATAAATACCGGCCACAAAGTCACTTACCGAGCCACAGGCGGCCTGTCAAGTCGGCCTTGGCGTCATTCAAACGGACGCCGGGCGTGTCGTCGACTAGTTTCAAGTACTCGGGGGGGCTGGTCACGGGGGTAAGTCCGTCCCATTTGACCACACCAAACGATTCGCGCAGGCCGACCGTGAAAGTGTTGGCCTGTCCTTGGACCGGTATGACGAACGACACGGGGCCGTTATAGTTTCCTGCAACCAATAAACCTACATTAATTTTTCATACGGACGTTTTTATCGAAAACATAATACCGTTCTCATTTTGGACTGTAAAATATATAATTAAATGATTAGTCACACAAGAAAAAAAAAAATCAGAAAGCAAAGAGCGAAGTCAGTGTCGAAGAAAAATAGGGTTATATAGCGGTTTAGTGCCCCTGGCCACCAAAATGTAGGGGCCATTATTGAATAAGTAAGTGATAACAGAACTTATTAAAATATATATATATACAAACAAAAAAGGACGCTATTCAATGGATTGTGCTGAAAGACGTTACATAATAGAATACTTTAAAAATATGGATTAGCTAAGGCACCGAATATATTTGGGGATCGTATTCCAATAGTAAGATAACACATGCAAATACAAGAAGCCTGTAGTAAAAACTAACGACACCACCGGTCAAGAAGTCAAAAAAACAACCCGAAACGAAAAACCGTTTTTTCGGTCAACGTTTTGCGGTTCTTAAACCGCGGTGATCAATCGCAACTTTCTTCAAAAGAAGTTCTCGCGTCAAAAGGCTGCTTTATTATTTAAATTTAAACCGACCGTTCGCGACCGTTTAAATTTTTACTATATCGTAATACGAAACGATCGCAGTTTTCAAATAAAGTACACACCTCCTATCGTAGCGCTAAAATAATCGCCGGTTTCCGGATGATATCTGTTAATTTTCGATTTGTGCAAGTCGACGAAATACAAGTTCTGCGTCGATATGTCCCAATGAGGCCCTTCTCCGAGTTCCAATGCCGGGGTGACGGCTTCTATCTTGATCGCCTGTATACATAGTGAAAAAGGGTTATGAAAAATCGAGACAGTAATTGCAATGTGTTATTCATAAATCGGTTTTCTCTCTGCGAGCACATTCGGGAAACGAGAAGATAAAACCAATCGTATAATAATAATTAGGGCTCGGGACTTATTGCAATTAAAATGCACAAAAAATCGCTTATAAATGTCAAAAAATCCCTGAAAAAAAGAACACAATTAATTAACAAAAAGTAATTTTGTTCAAATAAAACCGTACGAACTGTACAAAAATAACTGTAATAAATTCATGTAGCGCTGGATAATTGTATTTAATAAGTGAGAGCCGTTTAAACGCTTCTACCGGTTTTTAAATTTTTTTTGCGGATTATAAGCGCAAAAAGTCCCGAGCCCCAATAAACAATATCATATATTATAGTATCGCAGCACGTCACCTCATCCGCGGAACGATTGGCGTGATTCGGCTGAGGCAACGCGATCGAGCAGCCGAGCAGCCACACAAACGAGAAAATCACGCGGCGATGACGGTAATCACAATAATAATTATTGTTGTTGTTGTTATCGTCGCTGTCGTTCGGTACGGGCATTTTGACGAGCGGACGCGCGAACATAACCTAACCGATATACACGGCCGGGAATAAACGGCCGTATTTATATAGGTACCTCCTGCACCGAAGTTTCCGAACGACGGGCGGCGGTAGTAACGTCATTCGCCGGTGGTTCTGCCGATCGGGTGTGGGTATTGCGGTATTCTCTCTTTTTTTTTTTTTTTTACCTATTCCCCCGTTACACCATTTACCCTGGACTTATTATTTTCTAAAAAAAAAAACGTTCTACCTGTACAATATTATAATATTTTTGTAGCGATATAGTTACGGACGCGTAGAACACAACGGAAATGGACCGATGGTCAAAAAAAATGTATTTATCAATCCCGTTACAAATAACAAGGCTACCCGCTAGTACCGATGATTCGTTATAGGTAGGTACATATTATATTTTTGGCATTTTTTTTTTTTTTTTTTTTTTTTTACGTACAATTATTCAGTCTGAATAGCATATTATTGTAATCAAAAGAGTTCAAAATTATCGTATTTCGTGCGTTTATATTAGTGTACGTGTATATTTTCAAAATTTAATTCGCTTGTATTGGAAATTATACAAAAATTGACATTAGCCATTCTTCCCTGGGACCAGTGATCTATTAAGTTTGTATATTCGACGACTAAAAGTTATGACCGCATAATTAATGTATACAGATGTACCTATACGAATATCAGTGTTGTTAAGGAACGAGCCCTAAAGGAACGGTTCCTTGAATTGATTCCTTTTCAGAAGAACAAATGAAGGAATTAATTCCATTATTTTTTGAAGAAATAAGAACGTGAATTAATTCATTATTTTTAGGAATGAAAACGAAAATATTGTAGGTAATTCTTTTGTTTTTAACAAGAAAATATATTTAATTTAATTTATTAAGATTTTAAACATGTCAACTCTAAGAAGTGACGATAGTTTCCAATTTTAACTGACTTGTGATTAACATACAGTACTCACATTACACCTATTTTTTATGAAAACTATATGTAGGTATCTACACAAATAACAAATGAAAATCCTCAATGTTAAATTAATTATATATATATATATATGAATACTTCCAAAGCAAAAGCATTAGTGATATTATTGTTTTCAGATTAAAAATATAAAAATATTATTTTGGTGTGCATAAGGTATTCATAAAAAAAAGAACGCTTACAGGAACGAATTTTTTTTTAAAAGGAACGATGAATGGAAACAAGTTGTTTTTTTTTGCAGAGAAACGAGGAACGGGAACGAATTCTTTTTTAAAAAGAACTTTAACAACACTGACGTATATAATACATTTATGATTAGAAAAGAATGAAAACAAAAAAATAGAATTGAGGTAAAAGGAGGGTATACGATAACGTCGTATAACAACAAAATAGTATAACAGTGAAAACACGTTTTTTTTTTTTTTTTTTGCGCTCATTAACTCGAAAAGCAGGTATACCTACAAACTCTTTTGGAAACGGAAAACGTATTTAAAACGTTCTACTATAATTCACATCTTTATAGTATGCAATTAGTATATATTTGTCACGTTTTGATGCAGGTTACCGTTTTAACGTTCAAACTCAACAGTGGTTTCGGCCGTCTCGGGGTAAAAAAAAATAACGAACGTACAATGACAATATTACAATAATTTACAATATCAGTGTACATTCTCTTAATATGCCCAAAAATACAATTTTGAAAAGTAAATAAAATAGGCGTACATTCCGCGTTAATCGTTAATCGAAAAACAAATTAAAAAAAAAAAAAAAAAAAAAAAAAAAAATGCTTTTGCGTTATAATACGGTATACGGTAATAATATATTGGACATGAATGTACAATACCTTTTGCGCCGTCGACGATTGGTCTGCTGAGAAACTCATATCTGCGTTAATCGTTTCCGCTCCTTTGCCGTACACGATCACTTTGAATTGACTATCACTGGAAAACGGAATGGACAAAACGCTCGTAAGTACAACATTATTATCATAAATTATGTAACTATTTAAATTATGTAACACTGTATTATAAACGGACGAAACGCACGGTAATAATATATTATTGTTAGGGGTTAACACGTGCGCAAAACATTGCAATCGTTACATACACCAGTCCCTACGGAAAGTCTCGATCCCGAATATTGCGTGATAAATGCAGAGGTAATAATATCATTTGTTTTCTGGTTATCCTCGAAACCGGCACGTGTCGTTCCCAACTACTGTATTTAGTTCGCACGCTTCGAAACTTTACTGAAAACGAGTGACCAGACCAACTGATGCAACGCGTTATATGAACACGCCGTTTAAACGACTTGCACAGCTTTTGTATGCTGCATGATCTCGGTTGCTTTTCATACGAATTCGATAACGTTTTCGGTCAATTATCGGGGCGACGACGGAGAGACCAAAATGCCACATAATATACGAATTATCAATATTTGACGCCTTGCGCGCATGTCCGTTAGTCTGAAGGGTCTCTCTCACGTACCCGCCTATATGTTGTCACCGTCACACACGGGTATCGCAAAACCTAATACACGCCGTCCTTGGAATAAACTCAATAAATTACTCTAATGTAACACCAATCGCGTGCGCCCGCCTAATATGCATATTAACATTATATTAGTCGTATTGTGCGGCGATTCATTGGGTTGTAATATATAGTTAGGTATAATAGTGGTTATTAGGCGAAGTACGAGGGCGAGGGTGATGGACGAAGGGGTTGCGTGGAGGGCGAGAATAAAAGTAGCTGTTGCGTGAGACAAGGGCCAAGACGTAAAAGATCGCTTCGTATAAACTTGCAACAAACACACGATGGAAAATAAACTCGAGGTTGTACACTAATATTACAGTACGTTCATCCGAAAAATTAAGAGTATTATTTCAAGAAAAATAAACCTACACGGAGTGGTTTTCAACGAATTTTTTTTTTTAAACATTTCATCGTTTCAGGGTGATCTGCAATCATCGTGAGACACTCATTACCTCGGATAGTGTTAACTTTTTACAGAATTTGTTTATAGAACATTTGAGAAACAAGCAACTATACGATTTTACATTTACGTTATTTTTTTTCACCCTTATTTTTGGGGGTTAAATCATTATACCTACTTTTGATTTTTAAATAGCAACTAAAAAAATTCCATAAATAAATGGAGTATTAATATTGAAATACATTTTAGCGTTGAAATTTTTTGTTTTCCGTCAGTCCGCTGATGAGATATTCTACTTTTAAGTTTGGGCTGGACGGGGGGAGAGTAATGGAGTGGCATTTGTGTGGCGGTACAGCGCGCGGCGTTTTAATTTTTGGAGACTAATATTTGATTAATTTGACTCGATTTGTTAAGTTCCCCCGTGGAACTTTTTGCCGGAACTAATATTAATATCACTTTGATCTGTACAATGTCATGTAGTGCCGTCACCAACACAAGTATATGCATTGTTGAATCCAGAAAATTTTTCTATGGGGGGGGGATTACTAAAACTATAGTAATGACCTTTTTATTATTATTTTTTTTTTTACTTATCCACCCTTTTACTAAGACCAGTCAAATGTGTTTGATTATTTAATTAATTATTGATTTACTTACATTTAACATGGGAGATCAAACAAAATACCAGGGGGGGGGCGATATATATCTAAATTTAATACCGAGTATATACCAGGGGTGGAGTAGCTAGTCTGGAAATGGGAATTTTCCAGATGGCCTGGATCGAATATTATGACCTGGTGGCCTGATAGGTGTAAATAATATTTTAATTCCTCGTATTATTTAACAAATTAATAAAAAAGTTATGCCATGACACATTTATAATATTATATTCTTGTTTCGGTACCTATCAAGTTTTTTTTTTTTATATACATTTTCGTTTAAATTATTAAATTAAATTTCATATTGATGAAATCACATTTTTAAATTTTTGGAGAGTCGAAACTCCCACACCCCTTCTTATCTTCGTCCATGTTTCAAGTAACAACGTATTTAGCTCCCTTCAACGGCTCAACTAAAACTAAAACGTCAGACAAACTTTAATCTCCTGGCCTGAATTCAGTTTCCACTCTGCCACTCGCAAACTTATTGCCTGGTCAGATTTCGGCAATTTCGAAAAAAGATATTATTTTACATAAATTGTTTTCAAATGTCTAATCAGACATTTAAATTTGTAGAGACGACGCGCACGGTCGGTTAATTAAATTTAATGTTTTATAGAGTGAACCTTGAACACGAACATATGAGTCGTGCGTGTAAGTCGTAAACATCAACTTATGATGATGGAATAAAATATAATTACGTCACCATGCAATCGGTAACTATAGAACGCGCTATCATAATAGACACTTAAAAAATATGTGAAAATTATACGTCAAATTTTTGTCACGAGCAATTAAAATTTGGGTTCGCATATACATGCATATGTATAGATTGAGATACGTACAAATTAATAATCTATAACAAAATGATACATTATTTTATGGTACATCTTTATATGTATATAAAAGAACAGACCTTTTTTTTATTTACTACGTTTCTGAAGACGACACCGTTGAACTTTTTTACGTTTATTTTTCACAAAGTCGATCCAAATATTCCTCTGAATGTGTCCACGACACCAATTTTTTTCAAATTCAACCTCTAAGGAAGTTAAAAAGGGATTTTTAGTACGAATATCTAATTGTTTATTTATTTATGTTTATTCATGGATTACTTTGGTGATACGGATGAATAAAAAGAAAAAGTTAAAACAAATGAAACAATACATAGAAAAAATAAAATATTATGTTTTTCAGTTCGATTTTGTTAAAAAAAAAAATATATATATTACGAAAACGAAAACCGTTTATAGAAATTGAGTGCTGTTATGTAATTAATTAATTCTAATTAACACACCCTTGGAGTTTATATGACTTAATAATTTGATTAAAAACGTGTACAAAAAAAATCAAACTAGTAGAATAATAATAATAATAATAAAAAAAACACACAAATTTATACGTCAACCTAATGGTACCTAAAACAAAATCCAAAAATAAGTATTTTAAATATTATTGACATCAGAAAATGATAAGAAAAAGGGAATAAAAGAGGTTTTGCAATAAATTAGGAGACAGGAATGGCATAGAGACCAAGCAAGTAGAATTTAATTTCTTTTATTGATTTCAGTTTTTGAAAACATTTAACTGACCGACTGATTCATCATCGCCTAGTCGGGATTGCTGAAACTATAAGCATACAATTTGGCCAGTAGTTTCGTTCTGTGATGTAGAAAACCCACTAATAAATTTTTTTACGAAATTCAACCCCTAAAGGACAGCTGACACAGGGTTTTTTGGTATTTTTGGAACATTGATTAAATTTTAATTGTTGATTTACCTTGGTGATATGGATGATAATTTGGATGTCACAAACAAGAAAACTATTATTATTATTACTACTATTTACACTATTATCTAGCATTAGAAAAGCATTGCGGGGTCAGCTAATGATACATAAAACGCAACTGATACCGCTGATGAATGATATACTACTATTTTAGGAGGAAAGTTTGAAGGGAGTGTATATGTAGAGTATCTGTTTTATGTTTGCACACAACGAATAATCCATTGCAAACGAAATCGATTCTGAACAGAGTAGTATATAGGAGTGATGTGTGTTGCCTTGTAGCCGATGTAACGCGAAAATTCGACATCCAAAAACATAATATGTATATATGTAATTTGTTGTCGATTTTTAATCAATTTTATAGAGAAACTTTAGGAAATCTGGAAAACATATTTTCGAATAGAAGTGAATTTTACATATTTTAAGATAGCTAGGTTCAAAAATCTGAGGATTTTACTCGCCAACAGTTTTTTTTTTTCCGGAGAAAGGGGAAACACATCTCAGTAATACTAGTCAGTGATAACGTTTCCTCACTACACACTCGGAGTCCAAAATTAAGTGAATAATTCCCGATGGTACAATCGAATTTAATTCGAAATTCAAATTATTTTCGAGTGGCTGCAGTACATGTAATTACATATTGAATAAATAATATTATGTACACATACTAAGTAATTCGCGTTGTTAAATTATAATGTCGCAATAGTAAACAGGTACCTACGTAAACAGTTCATTATAAAACAAACAATATTCCCAAATAATCAAAATAAAGGGATTATAATATTATATACTTAATATTAACGTCCAATGCGTAATTATACATTAGCCTAGTTAAGTACGTATATTATAGGCACGTCATGAACAATATTATCATCATCATGATATCCGCAAATAAGGAAACAGTTTATCGAAACGCGAGTAAATAAAATACACTTTCTTTATACAGAGTGATTCAAATTGTATGTTACAGTCATATTATCGTGTAATAATTTAAAACGGAGAAAAATGTAAATTACAAAAGTTTTTCGATTTATAAACATTTACAATAACTTTTATATTTTTTTTTTTTTACCGTCTTTTTCGGGATCGCCTTTTGAAATTCAAATATAAATCTATGTATTCAAAATTCCATCCATAAATGGACTACTAGTTTAAATACATTTCGGCGTTGACATGTTTGATTACCGTCAACCCGCTGACGAGATGTTCCACATTTTAGTTTAGGTAGGATGAGAGTATAGTGGAACACTATAATATGCTTGTGTGGTGACACGGTACGGCGTGCGGCGTTTGAATAATTTTAGATGTTTGTAAATCGAACAATTTTTGTACTAGACGATTTTACTCTAGTTTGAATATATTTAGATTGTAAAATACATTTCGAATCAACCTGTATACGGCTAAAACACGTTAACTGCGCGTACAACAATCGCAATCAATAATATTATTACGGTTTATTATAATACTAATAATATTAATAATAATTGTATTAAATTTTTGAAACCGCAGTTTATTTCGATGACGACGTCATAGCCGGCAAGCATAACAATATGGGCAAACCGCACGGCGAACGAATTGTTTTCGTGCCCATCGATTTTTAAAGGACGTCCGTCGTTTGTATAGGTTGTAGACAATTTAAAATCCGACGTACGCACGTCATACAGTACCTATATGATAATTATTATTGGATTTTATAATATTGTGGCGGGTTTCGCGCTACATTTCTTCTTCCCGCTGCGCGTCGCTCGCGACGGACGTCGGCCATGCCCCTCGCCGTCGGCGTTCAGCGATCATCGTCCACAGCTCCGCTCGCTCTCTCCGCACCGACGCCGTTCGCGAAACATTGTTTTCCGACTCCGAATAATTATTATGTAACATTGTTTTTCTTAACTAATGTTGTTTTTAATTGTTGCGTGCTCGCCTTTTCCCCCGTCAAAAGCCGTCTGCTGGCGATCACTTGTTTTATGTCTTTATGTTGTAAATAAACGTTTCTTTATTACCTTATCATAAACCTCGTGTCTTGGTGTAACCCGCCAAAATATTATTGTTGAACCGCGCGATTACGTTCGTGAGATAAACGGACGAAAAAACAACCGAATAATTATATCGGAAAAAAAAAAAAAAACTTGTGAGACGGCAGCGGAGTTCCGTTACTGGGAGTCGAATTTTCCCCCCAGCCAACCAGTCGATATATTTTATTAAAAGAAATTATGATCACAAGAATTGTATTGAATTTTTACGCCTTTTTTCTAGCCATTTTAACTGAGAAACTATTTATAGGATATGAATATATATTATACATGGACATTTTTAAAATAATATATTTTATATATTTTTTTTTTTTTGGCTATTTTGAAAATTTTAAAAAGTGAAAAAATAAAGTTATTTTGTTTTTCAATGATTAAGGAATGAAAATCAAAATTTAATTTGTACCTACATAAATGTCCTTGCACAAAACCCAATGAGGAAAAAATGAATACAGAGAGAATTATTAGCATTAAAATAACACTGTAGTATACCCTGTATGTATAACCAATATAGTTTTTCACTGCCAAAATATGACCTCCAACGCAACCCAAAAACGATAAAAAAAAAAAAAGTTATAGTTTTAATTTTTAACATTAAACTTATAAAAAATCATTTAATTGATTTTAATTTGTTCCAGCGCGATATAATATTATACCGTTTTAATCAAGGACCTAGAAAAGAAATCGTATATCAACCGAGAATTTCACTGTATTAAAATACATTGATTTTTCCTTTTCGCATAATATTGGCGTTAAAAAAAATCATAAGGCCAACCCAGAGAAATTACAAATACCCGTGGATATTTGTCCATGAGGCATGAATACAAAAAATTGATGAAAAAATAAAAATGAAACCAATAGTCTAGGTTATTAAATTATTTTTATAGAATATACATAAGTTTTGGTTATTTCATTATTATATACTTAACAGATTAAAATCTCTTTTATTTTTATAGGCTTTGAAAACTTCAGTGTCGAATGTTTGAAATTTTCAAATAAAAGTATAACTACAGGCTTAACTGTTTCAGTTTCATTTAGTTTGTAAATTATTATACTATAGTAAATTTGAAATTTGGAAAACTCTGTATATTAATCGTTTCAGTACCTGAAATATTTACATTATTTCTTAATAGTTTACACAGTATACTTTACAAGATGGTATGTACCTACAATTAAGTGTGTAGTGACAGATGTGTACATGACATTTGTGTCCACAACTAATTGAAAGACTGAATTGGTGACCTTTACATACAACCAATGCTAGTTTAAGTCGGTTTATGCTACTATACCAACAGTCCAATAGCATTATATAACTTATAAACTGAGAATTAAAGAAAATATTTCAAATAGACTAAAATCTAGCTTTTTTTAAAAAAACCATATGAATCAGTGACACCAAACATACTTTAAATAGTTCAATTGAACTACCTTATAAAATGGATGAATAAGCGGGTCGGTAAAAAAAATCAATTTATAATAAAGTTTAACAGTAATTAATGAACTTAAATAAGAGTCAAAATTATCACAATAAATCAAATAAATTATTGTCTATAAATTAGCTATTAGGTAAGTATTACTTAGAAAATTGTTTCTATTTAAAAGGTATAGCTAGTGGCAGTCAGATAGGTTAGTTGGTTATAACTCACCCTCCTAAAATATCTTGATAACTTATTTTTTAAGTGTTTAAAATGGAACTGAATATAGCTATATATAATAAAAGAAAAATTGTAAAGGGTGTTATATTTTAAGAAGTGGGTGAGTTATTTAAATTGCAAATTTCAATTGTCATTTTTCTAACTAAATCTGAGAATAATTAAGTTTGATTATGAAAAAATACATTGCTCTTGTTTAAAAAATGGGTCTGATTATAATATAACTACCTAGTTTAGTTATAGGCAAAAAGAAGGGATCCAATTTAAAAGTAGTATATATTTTTTTGTAACATACAGCAAATATTCAAATTTATTTGTTTATAATTTGCAGAAAAATATAACCCTTCAATTATAATCATTATAAAATTTGTTTAAACATTAGACACCTAATACAAACATTATCAAAGTAGCATTACAAACATGCAAACTCAAAGCCTGGATAAATGTAAAAGGTAATTGAAAAAAAGTTTGCACCTATGTAAATACCACCAACCAACTAAAAATAATAAATAATCAAATTCTATACAATATAGGAACGGTGTTTTGAAAATATATAACATTGTAGGTACCTATTATACACTTTTAATATAATTTAATAATGGTGGATCATGCATTTCGATATTAAACCTTAATATTTGTAGTCCTTATAGTTTTCTTATAATAATTGGAGAAAAACTTTAATATTTCATACAATAACAGTTTCCGTTATTATAAATGTTCCTTAACAATGATTTATCGTTGCGTACAAAAATACACTAAATAATTACTCTATGCATCCTACCTTTCCATCCATAGTCATTCACTCATAATGCAAAATATATCACGCCTCGTTTATATTTATGTCATTATTATATTTTTGGGTAGATATAACCTCTCAAACAATTTCATTTTTATATTTTTAATATATGATCTATATATTTAATATATTTGTACAGTATACATACTGTACAAAGTATATACATTACATGCATTTACAAAAAATATGCCCCAATCCTCCAAACATGAAATTATATACAAAATTGAATTTGGTCTCAGAAGTCAGGAACCAGTTGGATTTGAAATGCTAACATTTCAAACCTTCATATTAGTGCATAAACTTAGTATGAACATGCAAATGTATACAATTCTGGTTTCTACTCATTTGCTTGGAGATCAATATAACATAAAACACTCATTATTTCGAAAAGTATTTACTTTTTTTTTTGGAATTTTTTTGGGAAAATTTAAAAAATAAGCAGCTTTTAATTTCATTAAAGAAAATAAAAATGTTTAAACACACAAATGTATTTAAACTAAAATTAATCTATTTATGGAATTTCTAATATAAGTTGTCATTTCAAATTCAAAATAATAGTTTCACTCACAAAACATATGAAGGACAAAAAAAAAAAAATAAGGTTGATGTAACACCGCTGCTTGTTTCTAATTTTTTTCAAAGAAAAATGTCAATAAAATTTAATAATCTCTAAGATAATGAATGCCTTACATTACATTGATCATCCTGGATATAATTAATAATTTATCATATTGTATTGAATATTAAAGTGTACAAAACATTAAATTTACTTTTAACTATACAATTTAGAATTAAATTGAGTTTTAATTTATTTAATCGTCTTACCTATATAATATTATGTCTAATCCTATTAATGGCAAATTTAATAATTGTCCTCTTGTAGCTTTTCTCACGAAGTATCACTATTTACTATACTCTTGAAAAGTTATAATTTTTAATGCTGACAATAGACTGCGGTACGTAGTGTGCTTGCTGGTTATTAGACTGAACAGAAATTCATAAACTAATCTATTATAAAACTAATATATCAACCTAATCAAATATAATACTACAAATAAATCTCCACTTTAACAAAAGTAAATACAATATAATTATAATCTATAAGCCTTGGACTAGTTTGTGCTAGCGACTCAAAACCTATTAATAGGTACCTGAATAAAATAATAATTCTCTATAAAAATAATCTATACTCAAATTTAGCATAACATTTATATTAAATAATAATGCTAGGCAGGCGGGTTTCTGAGAGAGGGGCAACCCTATAATCCGTGTGATGTTTTTTTCAGTTTTACAAAATATTCATAATTCTTAAGTACAAATAAGTATAAATGCAACCAATTCCAAATACCATAAAGATAATCCGAATCTTGGAAATATTTTGATTTAAACAAGAACGAAACACTTCTCATTTATAAATTTCAATAAATATTCTCTCAAGGGTAAGATAGAATTATAGAAAACTAAGTGGGAACAATCAATTTGCAAAGATATAATAAAATAATATATTTTTAGTTTCAAAATCGGAAATGATTAATTTAATTTAAAATTTAGATTCCAAGTGTAGCGAAGGATGTACCTATTAGATTTACAATGGTGTTTTTTTTTTTATGCTGTAACAAAATTTTTTGCTAGAAATCTTCCTTCAATATGTAAGTGTAGCACCTTTTTTGATTTTCCAAGTTGTTTTCATAATATATATCAAAAAATCTAGGATAAAACACAAAAAAAACGGGAAAATTTACGAAAATAATTTTTTTATTATTTTTAATTTTGTTTTATGTTGTAATTCAGTTAATACTATTCGTAGAGACTTGAAATTTGGACAGAAAACTTATATTTGCTTTACTTGGCTTGGTAAAATTTTTGATCGATTTATAGACATTTTAATTTTGCGAGTTTTATAAGTAATTTTTATTTCGTAGGTATTCTGTGGATACAATTGTTAGACCAAACAGAAATGCTTGAGAATATAACATGAGGTTTATTAAAAACCTAACCAAACCCTAACCAACTTTGTGGTAAAACAATTTTTTTAGCAGAGGCTAACTAGCTTATCACTTTTAAATATTTATCGAAATCAAAACATTAATATAGTAAATATTTTTAATCAAACTGCTTGCGAAACACTGCATAAAATAAAAGTATTTTGGATTTAGTCATCCAACTTTTAAATTGTACCGTTTTACTGCATTTGCATAATATATCTACTGCCTTTTAAGCTAATATAATTTAAAATACCATCAGGTTAAATATAAAGGTTTTAAGTTTTTGTTGACCAAAGCAGGCCTCCCCCCTCATGGAATTAACCTGAAGACGCCTATGATGCTAGGTAGGTATATCACTTTTTGTATACTAAATATTAAAATATAAATAATGAAATGAAGAAGAATATTCTAGAATCTCAATTTAATAAGTAAGTGATTTTTTATTTAATCTATAATCTAATTAAATTATGTAATTATAATTATCTAATGTCAACTTTTTAAATACACCATTAGGTATTTAAATCAATTATTTGTATTCTCATACCATTAATTATGAATTTATAATAGATATATTTCATATTTATTTACTCTAAAAAGATAAAGTGGATAGGCAGGTTACAATGAGTGAATTAAAAGTATATCCGCTATTGACATACGAATTAATTGTCATCGTAAAATTCATTTTTTTTTTTAGCATTCAAAATTTGAGATTATTTTTAAAAATGTCATAGTTTTTGTACAATGTATTTAAATCTATACCATAAAAACTAAAAATTTGATTTTCAATATAAGTAAAAGAGTGAAAATATAAATTATGTTATGTAATGCCTTTGCCAGCTCAGAAATAAAATAACACAAATATTTGAAAATATATTGTTATTAATAAAGAGTAAAATATAAAACTATGATAATTTTGATTAGATTATTTATTATTTATTATTTTATAGATGAGTGTAATAGAACTGTGCGGCTGGTAAATCATTTATTACTTTGCTGTATAAAAAAAAAGCTAATATAAATATTTGTGTTGATTGACAATTCAACTAGGTAAGCATAATTTTCACTAAAGGTAATGAGCGTAATAGCTTCAAGTTCACTAATATAATAAATATAATAATGCTTAAGAGGACGTTACACCTTAATTCCTACCTTAAATAGATTGCATGGAATTCACTTAATTTTGGTTTTAGAGAAAAGCACCTATTATTGAATTAAAAAAAAAAAGGCAAAATTCCAGAGGGCAAGACGATGCGTTTCTTTTTTTAAATATTACAGTAGGTAATTTAAAAATGTTGTTTTAGATTTTATTTCCAAACGATATTTTGAACGTTATATTTGGAATAATATTTAGAATAATAGGAAACACGAATCGTCTTGCCTTCCGGAATATTGTCCCCTTTTAATTGTAAATAAATGATTTTACTCTAAAATAAAAATTATGCGAATTCGCAAGTCTACGCACTCTGCATAAAGTAGGTATTTTGCTACATTAGCCATTAGTTGGAGTGAGACAGCACATGCGGGCATCCGGTATAACGTCCTCTTAATAACTAATTAGTAATTATTAATTATATTATTAACTAATTATTAATTATATAGATATTAGATACGTACGATTAATAGTCGGCGTGAATTTAATTATTTTATTAATTATTTGTGACGATTTACGAATCGGATAATACTGACATATTCTATATCTTTATCATTCGCATCATATGTTTAATGCAAGGTGTCCACCCTGGTTTAATGTGATATGTTTTTCAATGTATTTTACATAATCAATGTGAAAAACATAAGATGAAAAAATCATAACGATAGAATATTGTTATATTCTGTGGCGATAAATATAGAAAAGCATTGTAGATAACAAATAACAATTGACATTTAAAATAATAGTCGCATCGCGCAGTCGTGCCAGTAACATAATAGATAACATGTTGATTATTAGCGGCGAACTAAAATTTTGAATGAATATGATCAATAAAAGTATAATTTAAACAAATATAATTGTAATGAAAAACTTATTATATACCTGTAATATTATTAAATAGTAAAATGTCTTTATTGTTCGACATACCATGTTCAGAATCTCATTACAAATATTTTTTTAAATTTTTACAAATTATTATAAATAATAAGGTAATAAAGTTTTCATTATCTTGCTTCAATCAATACGGTAAAATAGAATATGTCTAAATTTCGATATCATGTGTGTATAAGATAAAATGTGTTTTACCAATCCTCTCGACAGTTTACGAAGCCAAGATTTTTTTTTTTTATGGTAGGTGGCAAATATAAAATTGATCATTGGGGGGGGGGGGTACCATACCCCATGGATATTATAGGGAATGTATTAAAATCAAAAATGATGATTAATCAATGGTTAACCATTACATAATAACCATGTGGTTCAACCAATCAAAGTCCTAGAATATTTCACGTTTCGCGATAGTTTCAAGCTATGAAGGCACTTTTAATCCGTGGTTTGTGTTTATAATGATTTTATCACGATGTTATCATTGGGCTGTAGTTCAAAATATGGGCAGTATTTACAAAGCTTATATATAGTGCACACCACAATTATTAACACTCATGGGGCACGAACTAAGATATTTGAATCCGTGTTGATAGAATCGCCAGCGAAAAAAGTCCGATAGAATCAGTCTGGGGAAAAAAATCCCAAATTTAATAATTACTTTTGTTTGTAGGTGACTTTATTAAGTTGGGTCACTAAATTTTCATTTATCTTTTCGGTATCAGGAATCTAACCAAATTATATTATATATAAGGGTCATACCTAAAAAGGAGGATTCCGGGTCCTCACTCCCCACCCACAATATTGAAGTAAACCTCTCTATAAATTGTAAATGACACTTGGTAGGACAGTACAAATAATATGGGAGCTAATTCAAAAAATTAAACTTGAGATTGAAGCCGATAGGACAAAGATTAAGCATTAAGTAGCATGGGACAAACAATAGAAATACCAAAAATAATTGTTTTAGATATCAGACTCCCATAGTGTGTACATATTAATAACTCCCAATTAAATGTTGAAGAGTTTTTAACTCAAGTGAGAAATAATATTCAGACACTGCCAAGGTTATAGGCTCAGGATATATTTGTTAATATAATGTTATAAGTTATGTAATATTTTTTAATTTGTATTTTTAATATGTTTATTTAATATATTTATACTGTGTAATATTTAAAAATACACTTTTTATCGGGATTTTATTCCATCAAATTTTTTTCACAAGGATTTTAGGTAAAATTCCATGTAGATACTATAGTCTCTATATCCATGGTCTATACTAGAAAATCAACTCGAAAATACAATCAGGTCAAATACTGAACTCAATTTTTCATGGGCAAGTCACATAGTTTTGGTTGAATACAAAAATATCATATGACTATTATATCATATAACATGACTATTTAAGTATAATTTAAACAATTTACAATAATAAATATAAAACCTGTTGTGCAAAAATTATAATAAAATTTAAATATGATTTTGTACTTACTCAATTTGTTGAGCTATTAAACCATGAATATCTGGAACTGTAGTGAAATATGATGTTAATGGTGATAATTTTAAAGATTTATTTTTCATATCAAAACTCCATGAACAAAATATTATATTCTGATCTACAGAAGCACTTACAACAAATTTATTGAAAACTTTAACACCTAAAAATAATCCAAACAATACAAAGGTATTATAAAAATATAAATCAATTGCAATTTATGTTTAAAAAAAACGTCCTAGGATAATGGAGACGGGAGCAGCCATTATTATAGATAATTTAATGTATATCTGTAAGCAATGATAAACCATTGCTTACAAAAAACGATTCTGAGTGGAGTTCAATTGATAATGATACTTTGTCAATAATATAATTCATTTTATAGTAAAATAATTAAATAGGCTTTATATATTTTCTTTAATATTTGTTTTACGTTGTACCAATTTTTCCAGTTTCCTGTTTTTCCTGTTTTTTTTTTTTAGGTATTCGCATTTCATGAGAAAATCAAAAAAATGACCTCTCTACACTGACTTCCTTTCAGAAAAAAATACTACACTTCAAAATCTAAGCAAGTCTCTAGTAAAAAAGTTGCGCACGATAAAAAAAAAAAAATTTTTTTATAAAATTATAAGCTTCTTTGCTCCACTCAGAATCTAAAAGTAGTTAAAAATTACCTGTTACTTGAGAAGAATGAACAAAAACAGAAACATCACATTTGAATATTACATTAACAATACATTGAAAAACCGATAACTTTAAATTTTGGTCATCTCCGCCAGTTGCTAGTAAATAATATTTATTTTCTAATTCTAACCAATCACAACAGTTTATTCCAGATTGATGTAAATTATATTGATATACTGGTTTTATATCTAATGATGTTTGTTCCAATCTTTCATAATTTAACTCTGAAATGTTCCAAAAAAATACTAATCCTTTGGCAGAAGTAGATAAAATATAATCATTGTTATTTATCTGAATTTTTAACATTTTTAACATACAACAGTTATAATTTAAACTTTGTAAAAGTAAATTCAATGTTTTATTACTTATATCATATCTATATAACCTGCAATTTTTTAAAGTTTAATATTTTAAATACAATACAATAATAATAATTAATTACTACTTAATACAATTTATGTACTAATCATACCTAATAGTCCCATCTGAACATGCAATAAAAATGATAATTAATTTTGGTGCAATATATTGAACACAGACATCCATAAAGCGCATATCACCTTCATTCGGTGGTAACCTCCATAGTTTTTTATTTTGAATACTATATAACAAATGTGACGCAGACTTTTCACAGTAAATATCTAAAAAAAAAAAGAAAATACACATTTTAATATTATAATACATTTATTATTACTAGGGCAGAGGATTTTTAGCATTTGCATATTTATTTTGTGCAGTTGTAAAATAAGACCAGTTTGAACGATATTTGTTTCAAGTTACAACAAAGCCAAATTTACAATCTTGTATCGTGTATTTAGGTCTTTTTTAGACACTTAGAGATTTTTTTTTATGCTTTTGAGGGTTTTTTTCCACAGTTTCTTAAGAAATAACATTTAACAAAACGAAAAATCATTAATAAAATCATAAATTAATATATTAAGTGTTATTTTTTAAAAATCAATCAAATTTATAAATCATTTAATGTTATATACTAATATCTGTTTAATTTAATTAATTAATACAAATTAAAAGTACACATTTTATCAAGTCAAAAAGGTACTTTTTTATATTAATTCACTCATAGTATGTTATATAATTCAATTAAGTAGGTAATTGTTTTTCTTATTTTAGATGTTTTTTTAAATGACTAAATTTTTTTTATTAAATCAATAAAAAAAAAAATTATAGAACTTATTTTTAGTGGATATTTTAGGGTTTTTAAGTACATAAGTGATTGCATAATATTATGTTTTTTTTTAGAGCTACACGTCCTCTGTTCTAATTATTACTAACCTTCATCTATTATATTTAGAGACCAAATTTTCAATTGAGCTCTAGCACCAACTGTAACAATAATGTACACATTTGGTTTTACAGGAAGACAAATTACTGAACGAACAGATGATATATGACTACGTATTGTCAACAGATGATGAATTTTATCATTAAATCGTGTTAATCGGACAGTAGTATCTTCACTGACAGTTACCATTATATCATCATTAACCTCTGCCATGGAATTTATAATCATTGAATGAAAACCATTCTAAAATATAATATGATCGTAAACAACACATAACAATAATATTATACAATATCTTATTTTAATTAAATGTATCAATTATGTATCGAAAATATAAATATACGTATTATTCTTTTAATTTACCAAAAGCATATGTTGGCCATTAAGAGAGATTTCTTTTCTTTCCAATTGATTATTTGAAGAACTACAGACAAAGTAAATTGAATTACAACTGTTATCAATAGTCAGGCCCCAGGCCCTATGACCACCACCGCAAAAAACATTTGCTAAAATTGTTTGTTCGGTTGGGTTGTAGACAATTAAGTTGCTCTAAGAGAAAAATATATTATTTAAACAAGATACAAATATTTAACATTAGAGTTTATCACTTCTTTAAAACCACAAATCAATACTCCATGAATATTAGAATTAACTATTAGGAAAGGCCATTTGGTAGGTAAAATTTCCAAACGTATGTCAATCATTGTTTCTGATTCTGTACAAACTTTCCAATACCTATGAGTACCATCACGACCAACAGAACTAATAATTATAAAATCTTCAAATTTCTTATGTGTCCATATTGCAGTCACACCAGCAAAACTATGAATTTTACTGAACACTTTCAACGGCTTCTAAAATTGTAGGTTAGGTTAGGTTTTAAATAGTAAAAATAAAAATTGTATTAGGCACTCAACTGTGAAGAATAAAACAAAAAATAATAGCAAAACCAAATTACCTATTAAATCAATTTTAAAATAATGTAAGTACCTTTTGATGTAATTTGAATAAACAAATAGATCCTTCATTACAACCAACAAAGATTAGATTATTAATTATTGTAGCAGCCGTTATCCAAGAATTCATCTTTGAACTGATTAAAAATGTATCCAAAAGACTTAAATGCAAGTCTTTAAGTACA
Organism: Cinara cedri; assembly: GCA_902439185.1. Lineage (NCBI taxonomy): Eukaryota > Metazoa > Arthropoda > Insecta > Hemiptera > Aphididae > Cinara > Cinara cedri. The sequence goes on from CABPRJ010000950.1 coordinate 535,663, forward strand.
CGAGTACATAAGAATACTTAGTAGTTACACTTAAATTTCAATCAAGATTATAATAAAATATATTAATATTATATATACAGTGAAACCTCTAAATATCGGTCATTGAAATTTTGTCCACTATTTAGATGGAAAAATTATATTCTTAATTTACGATAAAAACTATCAATATCTATTCTAAAATGTGTCTGTTATTTAGAGTGTTCTATATTTAGAGATTCCTGATGTTCCCGAAAAAATGTCTTCTATTTGGAGGGGTCTGCTATTTAGAGGTGTCCGTTAAGGAAGGTTTCGCTGTACACACATATATATATATATATATATATTTATAAGTTTACCTTCAATGACATTGTACAGATGAATAATATTTCCTTCAAAATTTAAAATTATCTGATTATAATTTAACCAAATAGTAGATAAAATTTTAACTGGAGAAATTTGATCTATAAATATTTGAATATATTTTTCACCCATAACTGAAAAATGTATCAAAACATAAATTCCAAAGTATTATCTAAAATAAATATGTTTCAAATGAATAATGTTTACTTTCTAGAATAACTATACATCCACTACTAGTTGTAAAAGTAAGTTTAGTTTTACAAGGGGATATGGCCATTGTTAATGTGCAACACAAAATGTCGTCCTGATAGACATTATGACTGATATTGTTTTTGTAAAATACTACATGTCCATCAGAGTAAAGAACATATGTATCTGTATTACTTAATACCACCAAGTATTTTGGATAATGATTGGACGATGCATAGTCAGCTAAAATTTCACTTTTTGGTATAGTGTTCAGTGAACATAATCCAATACTCCCAGTTGTACATCCACTAGCTACTAAATTATTTTTCTCCGTGTAGTCTAAACTACGAACCTGAGAACCTCTGCTTTCTTCCCATTGGTAAGTTAATGATGGAGTTTTTAGACAAATTTGACCATCCTAAACATTGCATTTGAAAAATATTTAATTATAATCTTATTAAATGGCAAAGTTCTGATTTATATGAAATTGATTTGAATCCTTACTTCTCCAGCACTCAGAATATTACCGGACTCCATAACTATACTTTTCCAAATCCTAGCTTTGTGTGAATATAATGCATAATTGAATGAGATCTTTGCATGGTTCCAATAATCATAAATATTTTGAAACTCAGCAGGTGGTTCGACATTCCAGATGATAATACTTCTGTCATCAGAAGAAGAAATTATAAAAGAATGACATTTATTCACAGAGATAGAAAATACTACACCCTAGTTTAAAAACATAAGAATATAAAATATAACACAATTTAATAAAAATAATTTGAATAAAAAAAAAAATATTGTCTAGAAATGTTACTTCGTGTTTTTGTAATCTATGTAAAATGTTTGATCCATTAGATTTTCTAAAAGGACTCCAAATAATTATTTCATTGAAAACCGTTCCTGAGAATATAATAATATTTGTTTCATCTTCTCCTGTTGATGTAGCAGAATATCTGATAATTTATAACAATAGGATTATTCAAGACTAAAGTAATACATTGTGATATAGCTATTTAATTTAAATTGGTATAAATAATAATTATAATGCATTCAGAAAATGACTATTCAGTTCATATATTATAATTTGAAATATAATTAAAAGTTCCCTATTCTGTAATATATTTATTACAAAAACTGTTTTATTATATTTTGAAATGTACAATATTTAATTTTTGTTTAATAAATATAAAATGTTGTAAAATTAATTACTCAATATAAAGGATACAATATGCACTTTTCATCACATTGTGAAGAATTTACTTCTATTTTATGATCACAGCTCCATAATGTTGCCTTATTATGAGCAGATAATGTTAAAAATGAATTAGGATTCACCCAGAGAACATGACAAACCCAATCCGTAGTTATTAAAACACAGTCAAACTGTAAACTAGAAAATTAAATTAAATTATAAAACATGTATAAAAGTAATTAAATACCAGTATGTTAATTACTGGAAACCAATCTGGATGTTCATTTTATATACTGCTACATTTGTTTCTCCGTGTATCAATGCCAATGTTTCTCTAGAATCAAACTGAATACCGTGAATTGTAGATCTATCAAAGATTTTTCTACGTCCACATAACTGCCTAGATTCTATGTCATAGATCAGCAAAATATTACCAATGCCTAGTTATTAAACAATAAGTTAGTAAAGCTGAAATTTGGACATTACCAGAAACATCAAAGCAAAATGTGGCTGCATCAACAAATACTAAATATGCCAACCATAGGTATTGTGTCTAACTTGAAGGGACTTAAAAGAATTACTGGTAGGTAAATTTAAAATATCACAAATTATTCTTATATTTTTAATATGTATTTTTTTTAATAATATTATGTCTATGATCTTTACTACTATTCTCTATTTGATATTTGTGATTTCATTTTATGTACCTATAATGTTATTTATGATGAAACAGATTAAGATTTTTTTATTTCAATAACAAGACAATATCATAATATTAATTGGAAAACTTTCCGAATATAATATACCTATGAAATCTACCTAGAAAAAAATTATAACTAGGCTACTGCTCGGAACATAGAATATCTGGATAAAATATTGAGAAATATTCAAATATATAGATTACTGTAACTTATACTTCCAATGAAAATAATTTGTAGAAAGGATATTGTGATTAAAAACATCCGCGATTGGCCTGGCCCACATCACGTGAATTATTTTATACATCATTAGAAACAGTAAAAATATTGATCTGAAACTATCTAAAACTCCAAAAGAAATAGTACATAAAACAGTTAGAAAAAACGTCTTACCAGCTAATAAAAAATTGTCAATAAACTTAACACATGTCACAGTGTTAGTCAATGATACGGATTTAAATATATTAGACTTCCCCATCTCTAAATTATGAAACATGATGTTTGTAAAAGGAAAAAAAAACCGGACAACTGTAATTTAAATTATAATAACAATATATATTTTTATTTTTGAAATTTTAAACTTCTCTTAACAAATAACAACGTTCAGTGATAACATAGATGTACATTGTGCGTTCATTGTGCGACAGATAATATCATGGGTAAATATGTTAGCCACGGATAATGTAAGAATGCATAGAGCATGGGAGTCTATCACAGGAGAACATAGACATGTAAAACTAATTTACATATTTTAAGATCTTGTCTACGCAGGAGAACGAACATTTTTATAATTTGAGGTTACAACGGGTTTTATCAATAAACTTGTAAATTTGATCAAAAATAATCAATAATTAAAAACTGTATAATTTTACTTTTATTTGGAATGGTGGATGAAGCTAGTGAGTTAAATTTAATTAGTGTTTTATAATCAATGAACATATATTATCATTATTTATTATGTATTAATATATTGACAAAAACATTCAAATTATATTATAATTAATAATTATGTACCTACATAATACGCTATAAGAAAAAAAATGTTGTGTATATAAATCACAACTCTGGTTTATGAAAATTTGGTTTAATGATAGTAGGTACTCAATTGATGTTTTAACGTCTGAAATGAATAAGTTTCGTTAATGTAGCCCTGGTACGATTTTCTCTGTATCATCTTTAATCTTTTCAATTTTATGAAAAATACGATGATAATAATATCATTATCTGTCTATTTTACTGGTTGTGGTAATGGAATTGTGGTCTACCATCTGCGACATGATCCCGGAGAACTATGGTCTATATTAATCGCATGATGGAACAATTCTGTAGCGCTCGTAGAGTGTAGACCGCAGTCGAGTATTTATGTATTATAATATACCGCTATCAAAATTGATTAAATATGTTTATGAGTGTCAGGTTAGATTAAAGTGCTGAACTCTAAGCAAATTCTAAACAAATAAGTTCGTTGAGTAATAATCCGCTAGAGGTCAGCAATGTATGTAAATTTTGAGATACACTGCGGGAAATTTGAACCGTGAACGTAATAATATAATATTATACTGTTCATATGTCGTATATCGTATTATAAGCGTCTTGATCGTCACTATTTAGTATAGATAATAGAGTTGGGCGAGTACTCGAAATTGGAAAAATTTTCGAGTCGAGTTCGAGTACTCGACTCGACTCGACACAATTTTTTTTTGTACTCATACATACGAGTATTCGACTTCAATCGAGTACTCGACGACTTCAACGAGTACTCGTTTAACTATTTTATTGGAAAATAAATGTTAAAAGTTTTTAATGTAGTCTATGCTTAAACTTTTAAATATTTTTTACTTTGTAGTTACTAGTTTATGATGATAAAGATATTAGATAATTAATTAATAAATAAAGGCAATTCTTGTTTAATTTAAATAATTATTGCATTTTTTTCTATACCTATTAGCTATAACCTACTAAATAGTAAATATTAAATAATAAACTAATATGGTAGAATAAAAGTTACTTGCAGCATGTGTATGAAAGATTATCGCTTGAGAATGGCCGATGTGGCTGCTTTTTTTTTTTTGTTGTGTTTATAATTGTTAGGGCAAGATTTTTATGAAAGANTTTTCTATACCTATTAGCTATAACCTACTAAATAGTAAATAATAAATAATAAACTAATATGGTAGTATAAAAATTACTTGCAGCATGTATATGAAAGATCATCGCTTGAGAATGGCCGATGTGGCTGTTTTTTTTTTCTGTTGTTGTGTTTATAATTGTTAGGGCGAGATTTTTATGAAAGATTTAGTACTCGAACTTTTTCAAGTACTCGACATTTGAGCTCGACTCGACTCGACTCGACATTCAAAAACGATACTCGTTCAACTCTATTATTATGACTAATTGACTGTACATTTTTTTCTTGGAACTTTAAAAAATGATTAAAAATTATAAATTTAATGAAAAAAAAAAATTGATACGTCAATATGTTCAATAGAATAAACTCTATAAAATGGCTTATCTTCAAATTTTTCAAAAAAAATAAAATAAAAAGTTATTTTTTTTATGTTTTTACCAAGATATAAAACATTAATTGAAATATAAATATTTTTGGTCTTTATTTCTGTGAGTAAAAACTGAATTTGGTTATCTTTATTATCTCCAGAGATATTATAACAATGGGTATATCTTCGTGGGACACCTTGTATACACTATAATATATAAGATTTATCGTTTATGAGTAAACCGTTCAAGTTTAAACAGGAGGAGTAGGGAAGAGTTATCAATTTATTATTTAAAAATAGACACACAGTTTATTAATGGTTTTAAAATAAAGCTTAAATGATTCTATAATGATTAAAACAAATAGAAATCAAATTCGCTTAAAATCCTCCGAAGAAATTGCTGATTCATGATAAATAAATCACCGTGTATTACAGTGACCTCGATTGTTACATAATATATAGGATGCAGAGAGTTGGCCAACAAGGAAAACCGATGAAAATAAACTTGCATTTGATCTGGTTTTTGGAAGGAAAATTGTACGGGCAACGTTTGACGCTGTAAAAGGTATTTAGACCATTGTGAGGAGAATACTAGCGAACGAGAAACTAGAATCAGAAACCGAACACGGTATAGAAAGGCACGCTCATATTTAAGGGGCATATTATCAAAATCCACCATTATGGAGATTGATCGAACGGAAACAGTTTGTTGTCGGGACGAAACAACAGCAACTGCTCGGAAAACAGAAATAACGTATACATATTTCTCAGAAAAAATACGTGATAATACTGTGTGTATTGGAAATTTTCAATGCTTATGAAGTTATGACAATCTAAATTATTTCAAATACGTCGTTTACAACTCAAGCCTGTTGACGCAAATAATGCAAAGTCCGCAGTTAAAAACGAGCAAAAAGTTTACAAATCTATACGCAATACCTTCCGTGAATAAAAATAACACCAACATGCGAATTAAATAAATACAATTTAGCTAGTTTTGGATTCCGTAACGATGTAAACTCCGCAGTTCTGTTTTTCAAAATTTTACCCGTTCGCCATTTCGTTTTCGCTATATTGCGGCTTTAGAGAATCGTTTAAAACGGTTGTTATTACCGCGGTTCGAGTAGGACGTAGGGCGATTTTTTTCCGATGGCGAAAAATAAGAAAGGATATTATAAAAAAAAAAAAAAAAAAAGATGAAGAACCGTATGATAATTTTTGCGGAGGTTCTCCGACTGGCGAAAATATATCATTTCTTTCGGCACGTTAGACGTTTTATAAATAATAATTATATAGTACTCCCGCAGGATAAACAAAACCTTTTTTTTTTTTTTTTTTGACGCTTGAGCTATACACTCGTGATTTATGCGAGCAAACAATGTTTTTCTATAATAATATTATATTAGATGATAATCATATATATTCATAATACAAATAATAATAATAATTTAATATATATATATACATCGTATACTATATTCTTGCGCGTTTATTATTTATTCTCATCGCTGTAATAGTAATATCTGACGCGAGAAAATAACGTGTTTTCGACGACAAAAATGATTATTCCCGTGTATGCCTGATTGGCATTATATCCATCGCGAAACGTTCAAAATCGATAGGAACGCATAGTCTTATAAGTTATATTGGCAGTTAGTCACGACGCGTGAGAGGGAGTGTTTGGAATAGTTTTTTGAAATTGAACGACATCGACACACGAAGGCGACGGCGACGGCTAAAGACTATATTATATTATTATTATTTTAAATAGTTTACGCCGTCTTCACACGATTCGGTACTCAAAACTATTTTATTCGTTCCCGCCGTGGTTATTATTGAATTATTATTAATTTTCGGTCGTTCGATCATTTTCTGCGTTCTGAAACTATTTCGTTTTTAATTACAGTACACACTGTATAGAACAGCTAACACGTCGCGTCAGTGGCGCGGGTGTAGCCACTGTAGAATTTCTCAATGGACGTAAAAAAATGTCAGTCGGATAACGTTAATTTCTTTAATTAAATTTAAAAATAAACTACATAATAATATTATACTCGCTTAATCAATGGAATATGGAAATAAACCATACACGCACAAACACACACACCGTAAAGTAATATCAACATGAAACGGTTATACCGAATGGTATTAAAAAATATGAACAATGATGGGGAGGGGGCATGCCCCCCCATGTGCCTCCGGGCACGAAACTGCGTCACGTTATTTTTAACTATTTTGATATAGTGTAATAATAAATGTTATTCGAATTCGGGTTACCGGTTATGGTGAGTTCAGATTTAAGTGATTACCTACCGTGTTTATAAAATATACTTTAGTCGTGTTGTACTTATGTACTCGAACCGACAGCAATATTACACGACACTTACATACTGTTTGCAAATAAATTAAACATTCCTGGAATGAAAATACCGATGTATCCAGTCATATCACGTATCGAGTTATCGTATACAAATAAACTCGCGACAGCATTTGAGGCGCTAAACATTAACCCGTTTTTGGATATGAAATATCGGAAAATTGGCAGAGATATTGGATTACGTACATAGTGCATTCTCTTTAAATAAGCTTAGATATTCAAAGCTTGACGTACGAAAAAAATTGAAACCGTCGGCACCCCAATATTAAAAATATCCGAGGCATATAATATTATGAATATTGATGGAAATTAGACCTCGGGGGATGCGATACTTTTTATCTTCATTTGACTGTCCCTGAATACTGATAGGTACCTATGTAAAATAAATTATATTTTGAAGCCCAAGTTTTACTATTAGATATTATCACTCTAATTTTTTTTGTCTTCTGGCTTAATTTACTCTACAAGAGTTTTTGTCATCATCACAATTTCACGTCACTTCTCCCGATCATGAATTATGTCTCCACTCATTCTCTCCTATCCTTTTTAAATTCTCCTCAACCACGTCCATCCACCTCTTTCTTGAAAGTCCTCGTGGCCTCTTCCCCGTCGGTTTCCACCAGAACATTACTGCTTTGATATTATAACGTAACGTGTTTTTCGGATTCAAAACGCAGTGGAAAATCAATATATATATATATATATATATATGTCTTTATTATAACAAAAATATTTTATATGATCTAAACAACGATTTGCATATTAATATTATTATTTTAACCGTCTATTAATTTTTAATCGATGTATATTATAGCGTATAGTGTATACCAATAACTATTGGTATATCGATTGTATCAATAATAATAATAATAATAATAATAATAATAATAAACTAAAAACCCGTACAATATTTGCATGTTATGATTGAAAGCAGCATATACGCGCACTGTAGTTATTATATATAGGTACATACCGGTCTATTGAAATGAAAAACTAATTTCAACGAAGAACTATGGTATTTTCTGCAAAATTGTATAATAATATTATATGAAGGTACGACCGCGGATTACTCGCAATCGCTATTGGAATATACGGATCGGAGAAGGAAAAAAAATTACAAAGACAACAAACTGAAACGTTACTAGTTTATACTGTTTATAGAAAATAATAACACGACAGGCAATGATAATATTAGGTACCACTTTTTTGGGATTTTTACATTTATGAAATTACACATACATAATCGAAATATTATCATAGTACCTACCTACGTTTGTATAGAAAAAAAAAACTGTACTAATATACGAGCATCAGCTATCAGTGTGTCACAGAGATATTTTACGTATCAAACAGAATGCGATCGGAAACTGTATTGCTGCACTTCGAAATTAATATTTAATTGCAATTCGCTTTTGCAATCCGGATTCGATGGTTTGTCTGTAGACTTTTATGATATTTATTAACATAATATGTGTACATTTTAAATTGATTATATTCGATCAAAAATATATGAAAAAAATATTGATGTAATCATATTATTTATAAAAATATAAAATCATACTTGACTGAAAACTATCGATGAGTGTCGTTCAAATGTATTTGTTCTGTTCGGTAAACAAAATATATTCATTTAAATGACATAATTCGCACTGTGGGTAGCACGCTGTTGTATAGGCAGAAAGTGGGGAACGTATAAGATATATAGGGCAACTGAGTCAATAATTGTAATCAAAAAACGATTCTGATTGGAACTTGGTAAATTTATAAAGTATTAGTGGTGTTTTCGCATTTTTTTCTCCATATAGCCGAGGCAATCCTGCAGAAATCAACAATAATTTTTAAGTTGGAAATCATTATTTGTAATTTTTAACAAAAACCGTCGGGAATGAGGAAAAATTGTTCGAATAAAAAAGATGGACAAAAAGTTTGAAGTATCTTCACTAACCGAATAAGTGTTATGGGGGGGAGGCATGTCTTATTAACACTATTTTTTGTTTGGGAGCAGGATTTTTAAACGTATTTTAATATTTATACCTAACGTTTAAATCAGTATTATTTTTAATTTTTTGGTATCTCGTTCTCATTTTCGAATTGAACAGTGACTGTGAAAACTGTCAAGTTGTAAAATAATAGCAATGTTGAATACTTAACATAAAATTGAACACTGCGTAATTAAATAATTGTTATAAAATACATTTCAAGTAAAACTAAAAAGTGTTTATTTACCTTGTTTTTCTATTAAATCAAATATTACATGTATACGTTTATAAAATAAAAATCAAACTTTTTTTTGAAATCGATATTTATTGTGGGAGAAAGGGGTACCATAAAATAGAATACCACTTGAACGCAACAAATCCGATTACCTACGTCTCTGATAACGTTGGCTTAGAATTAAAAGAACGTAAGTCAATGAAATTTTCAGGAGAGGCAAAGAACAATTTTGTATAGGTAAAAAACGATTTTTTGATTAGTATACATTTTTATTAAATTGGCTAGTAAAAAAAAATATTGGTTAATATGCGTTAAAAAAAAAAAAAATATCAGTTTTTGGTTAACTAATCAAATCATCACTGCGGTTATCAGGTTAAACTCGTCTGATTCTGAGCCGACGATAGTGCAATCTATACATTATTAGTTTCACTGTATATAGGAATCTAAAATTTAGTGCCGGAATTCATTAAACGCGACTCGGTTAGCGTTTTATTACCTATATTATAATAATTGCAAATATGATAAGTTTTCGACGACAAAGTACCGCGAACGCGTACGTAAAACGTATTTTTGATTTTCAATATTAGTCAAAATTAATTCGGCTATATATTGATTTTTCGGGCGTATACGCATAACTCACGCTCTTTTTAAATAAATAATATCGAATTTTAATTAATAACGACGATAATATTAATAGTAGTAATAATAAGTATACCGCGTCGCTATTAAATAATATTAATGTTCGGCCGGATTTTATCAAAATAATCGAATCCCCGGCTTCCTGCTATGCAGTTCGTCGTTCGCAGCAATAATGTTATTGTTATATGTATATGCGTAATACAATAACTTTGTAAATTTATTACAGTATCGGTCTGCATTTGAAACGGTTTATGTGTCGTAAACTGCTAAAGGCGTACTTCGCGATGGTATATACAGTTTTTAATTGGGACCGCGATAGAAACCGAAGATATACGACGAGAGGCCTAATGTACTAAACCAGTAATGCGGCCTACGTCATCGGACGGACAAACGATACCGATCTATTGTCGGTCGTCGAGATTTATTAATATAATACGAAGTCCCTCGCGCCGTTTGTACATTTCAAACCGAAGTTTTGCCGTCCGGCCTTTAGTTGAATATAATCGCATGCAATGTGTATTTTTTTTTTATTCCCCGCCCCCCTCCCCGTCCGAAAAAACGGCTTCGATGAAATGTTGTGGCACTGCAGTCTAGATGGACGTATTTTGACATTTCATCTTAATCCAGGCAAACGAGAAATAACTCATCTAAACCTATAGTCGAGATAAATAACCGAATTGTCTAGATAAATCTTTTAAAAGGTAATTTATATAATATTTATTAGAAATAAAAGGTATAATGTTTATAGTATAACAACAACCCGTTGACGAGATATTTGATTTTTAAGTTTTGGGTAGGGGAGAGTATACGTGGAGCATCATTTGTGACGGAGCCTATCTAAAATATTATTGTTAATATTTCGAAAAAGAATACCTGGCGATGTTACGCTGATTGACGAACCGTCGTACGTGTAGAAAACCAAAAAAAATAAATCCAGAATTCGATGTGTCGCATAAACTAATATATCGGTATGAACGGTAAACAAATAATAATAATAATAATAATTCAATGAGGGGTCGGAATGGAAAATGCAGTGAGTAAATCACCCATGTATGCGATGGCACACCGAAACGCGTAGGTAGCTACCTATATTTTAATAACGTATTTTACAAAATACAAATAATACGTTTCGACTGTATAGGATATACAGTTATTTAGTTCGTTGAACTCAAACTAGTTCGTCCGAATATTACTGTGCAATCATGCACGACGGAACGCGAGTATATTATATACGAAATAATAATATCAACACAATATACGACAAATACGCGACGACGACGATTTATGCGACTTGCGAGTTAAAAATAACAATAATATTATATCCGTATATTTGTTTTGAAACTACCCAGGACCATTTAATTTCACCGGCTCAGGCCGGAAATAACCCGTACGTCAAATTGAAATTGATATGAATTTATAACGCATGTCAAAATGTTACACGTCAAAATTTCTATTTGGATATCTCCCGGTAATATTATGTTGTTTATCAGTGACGGGTTTAAGGGATGGAGAAGTGGGCAGAGATTCAACCGGGTTCACCGCATTGACCTAGTGCAAAGATTAATAATAATAATAATAAAAAAAACAACTCTGGTTTTGTAAGTCGTGTTGTTATTGTGGTGAGCGAGTAGAGCTATAAGCCGGTATGGTATAAGCCGATATTGAGAGTATCAGAATATTGGTCATAAGTTAATTTCAATATCGACTCATGATTATCGATTTCAAACATTGAACCGGGTTTCGGTTTTATATCGGCAGTAATTTATCGGATATTTGAGTATGTATACAATTGATGTAATGCATGTGTATCTGTGTGAGGTCGAAAAAAAGTAAATATCAAAGTTTTTTTTTAAAGGACATGACGCCGTCGGCAATAATTGTACATGACACATATAGTATGTAAGTTACACAAGTTTAAGACAATACTTACTCAAGAAACGGCTGAAAATAAAACATTATGATAAGTTGATAAGAAGAAACTTAAGGGTGTTTATAATTAATTATAACTCAAGCGTGACCTGTGGGCTTGAAGTTTTCAGCAACTTTAAGTAACTCTACGGTATAAGATGTGATAGTGCTCATACGATGTCTTACGTGCTGTTACATAAAAGTCGTATTGGCTCCTAGAAACGTGGGCGGGCACACTAAAAAGTATAGCTGGGAGCAGGTGAGGAACGTCAAGTGAGCCATTTAAAATTGTAGAAAAGAAATCTACATTTGCTATATCGTGGCGTGTGGTTACTAGTTAGCATAGAAATGTTAAAGACCTGTGTTATTTTAGTAAATGAGGCTCATATTGAATTTTCATTTTGACAAGTATACAAGTATACATTTAGAGTAATAAAATTAAAAACAAATATTTTATATATAACTTCACGGTATCCGTTTTGATAAGTGTAGGATAATAATATACGCTATATTAAATGACAGGATAAATAGGAATAACTATCTTGAACAATTGTCGGCCCCTTACCGAAACTTAATCCTAGATCTGTCACTGATTTATAAAAATTTATAACCATCGCAAAAAAAAAAAACAAAAAATAATAACCACCCCGGAACGCTAAAAAATGGGTTGTCTTGTGGGGATATCGCGTTTTTAAATATTATTAATGTAATAATTAAAAAGATGGAAATAAATGCACGCAAATATTATAGATATAACAACCATTGGCGTTATTTAGGGGGGCAGGGAAGGAATTTGCCCCTTTTGTTTTCAGTGGGATACTATCGGGCCGGGTATGGACTGGTGTCGTGCTAGTTTTGGGCCGCAAGCCCGCAAACATGATTCATGTCATTATGTTTTGTCCCTCTACACATAACATATATTTATTATTTAGTTATTGTTGTCTCTTAAAAAAATGGGTTATTTATATAAAATTATTTAAGAAGGGTGTTTGTACTGACATAAAAATGTAATTGTGACGAAAAAGTTAGCGAACAGAGCGATCTGTTTTTTTTTTCTTAGTTTTATTATGAGCATGTCAAAACTTTTGCCCCCCCCCATCTCAAAAACTGAAACGACATCACTGATGACAACATCTCTCTTATTGTAGATTTTTTCCCCTTGTGTAGTGCATATAAGACATCAATTTCTTTTTCAGAGATGAGGGGCTAAATAATTTTTGGAGAAAATTAACTCCCTTTCCGCCACGCTGTTTGCGCGGTTTATATTGTTTGCTTTTGTATCTTTTTGGTTTTGTATTTATGTATAGATACCCTTTGTCGGGCTTCCCGATCGCTCAAACGAATTTTTATCTGATACGCAACATAAATATTATGTACAAAGACTTTTGTAATTTTCTCGGGTTTTCTTATGCAGTGTAATAACGTTCCTTATAGATGTATAAATATAATGATGAATACTCTCCTGCGGAGATTTAAATCGGGAATTTGACGGTTAGCGCGTACATGACGCACAAACATAATGGAAAACTCTTCGTCGCGCAGTTTTCGTCAACCGCAAGATAATATCGTAGCATTTTCTAAATACGTTAAAAAAAAAAAAAAAATGCATTATTCAGTTATACACCTATCTCTGATATTGCTATCACAATAGAAATACGCATAAAATCCTCGGACTGCTGCGGTCACTTCGTATAATATTATATAACGATATCGCGATGATACTATTTATGTCATAATAAAATAATATAGTGTACGAACGCCGAAAGTCGATGCTTTGAAAACGAAATTCTTTACACAGTATAATATCCGAAGAGAAAACGAATTACGTATAGTCCGAGATCGTAAAAGTTCATAATGGCTCTGCGGAGCGTTTGTGTACGGCTATTGACTTACATAATATACACAAACTATCGTAGTCGTAGGCTTTTGTGATGGGCGGAATAAATCCATTTATTTTTTTTTCGATTCTCCTCTTGCCTTAAGATATTATATATAGAGATATATTTTTTTTTTTTTATATATACTTTGGCTTATCGACGTTATTATTAATCGTGTGGCGTGTATAGTGAAATACGAAAAAAAAAACAAAAAACAAAACCGAAAAATAAAATAACTCACTAAACAGTCGAGATTACATCGAGCAGGCTACTGTTAAAGTAACGCGAATATTTTATAAAACAGAAACCGAAATCAAACTTAAGGTTTTTTTCTAGAGACTATAGTACACCGCACTGTAATAGACACTAATAGTGTACATTGGGTGTTTTTTTTTGAAAGACGGTATATGTGTAATAATTATATTTGTATACGATCTTACCCGATATGAGAACGGAGCTCGCGAAAATTCTCGTAACGAAAATCGACGTTCTCTAAAACAATATTATTATCTCCACTAAAGAGCGGTAGGTGTATGGGGCTACCTGTATTATATACAAAATTAGTTTTATTTTTCTTCTATTCCTTCGGCATTTTTTTTTTCACGATGATATGCCAATACGCGTACTTTTAGTCGACACACTCTGCCGCGACCGAGTCGTACGACAGTATAAAGTTCGTCACGAGTGCGTGCGAATCGTGAATTATTCGAATTGCGGAACGATACGGCGACGACTGACAGTAAAAAACACCCGATAATTAACCAGTAACCCGGTAACGTTTATACGCCATATATAGTCAACGGTTACAGCCGGCGTCGCCGCCGCCGTGACGTGGAAACCCGTAAAACACGTGCTTGCGTACAATATGATGCACTTACACGCACACGGCGTATCCAACGACATAGCCAGGAGAGTTTTTGGTTGTTGTAACCCCCGTTGCTTTTTTTTTTTTTTTTTTTTATTTATAGCTATATGTAAGTCACCCCACTCCTATTATTGATAAATCCCGACTACGTCATTATATAGACTACTCATTTACCTAAATATAAAACGTATAGGGGGCGCCGGTGACGACGTAAGTACCCGTATTCTACATACATGTGACGTACAACGTACATGTCAATGTTATTACTAATACTAATATTATTATTATTATTATTATCGTGTCTTTTGAGCCATCGCCATGGGTCTAATACATTTGTTGGACACCTATTTTGCGTTTACGGGTACGTATTAGGAAACGTTATGCTCCGCGATTATGCGTGTATATTTTAACCGTCCTTTACAAACATTTGTTGATTTTTTTTCAAAATATAAGATTATACAGGGCGATTCACTATACGTGCTCACGCCATTTTTTTTTTCGTTAAATTTTTGGAATTTCGAAGTATAGATAAAGCCGATATTTTCGAATACTTGGGTTTTTCTCAACATTTTAGGAGTATCCTGTGGCGATACCAACTTTGGTTTTTCAGACGAGATCCTGTATTGAAAATTCCATAAATAGACGGAGTATTACTTTAAATACATTTTTTTGTCAATATTTTTAATTTCCGTCAACCCGTTAACGAGATGTTCCCCTTTTGAGTTTTGGTAGGGAGATAGTAGTGGAGTAATAATAATGAAACGCCACGCGCCGTGCCGCAACACAAATGATACTCCTGTACGCGATTGTACTGAATAACAATTTTCTTACGGACGGTGATATTACGCAAAAAATTGTGTTAATTTAGAACTACATAATAAACTACAATTTTCTCGCTCGTGTTTTTTAACGAATTTTATCATGTAAATTTGAACACGGTACACTGATAGACACGACAACATTTTTATCTACACGAAAAAAAAACTTATTATAATAATTAAGTATTCAGCTATATATCGTTTTTTTTGTTGTAAGGTGTCAGTATAAATTTATCACCCCCTTAATGAACCGAACAAATTTTCACCACGGATAACAAGGTACACTTATCTCCTTCCAAATACGAAGTAGCGCGTTTTATAACATATTATTAGGTTGTCACTAGATTGGGCTGGTCTGGCGGCTCCGTCTATAGGAGTGTTGGCCGGGTCGGAGGAAGCAATGCTTACGCAGCCCTCACCTCTCCCCGTCCGATGAAGAATATTTGGAAGGGGAAAAAAAGGTGTACAAATATTAACGAGGTTAAACAGAGTGATATTTTTTCTTTGGCGATTATCTGTTCGAAAAAAAAAAATTGATTTCGGTTTGCTTACAGTATCTATTGTATAGAATCATTGAACGATATTATTTATGATATGTTTTTCACATTTATATTGATATGTGCGTATATAATAACACCAATACATTGCAATACTGCACTAGGTATTTGAAACTTTTAGTTTTCAAACCGGATTTGAAAAAAGAATATTATTTTTCTTAAAGTGTTGATATTATGTGTAACACAATGAGCTATAACAATTTAAAATTTATACTGGGGGAATACAGGACAGGACTATCATCAGGAATACAATTTCAAAAATTGTTTTTATTTTAATTTTACAATTTAATAACACCATGAGCGCGTGGTTAGTCTACAAAAAGTGACATTGAAACAAATAAATTGAAAATGTTCGATATATTTCTATGGCTTTCTTGTGTATAGGCGGTACGACAAGTTTACGGCTTTGAGAACAGCAATTAGGATTTAAGAAAGAACTAATGAAGAACGTTGAAATTAAAAAAAAAAAAGAACAATCTACGGGGTTGGTGGGGGGGTCGTATCGCTATACCTTTTAATTTTTTTGTTATTTTGGTCAGTTTCCAACGATTCTTTTATGTATTAAAAATAAAACCGTATACTCTAAACGCGAATTCGGATCAAATGTATAAATAAAATGTAGCATTTAATGTAGGTATAATATTTATAGTATCTCGACGTCGGCGATTATTCGGATAACGGAGAGAGAGAGAGAGAGAGAGAGAGAGATAAACAAAAACCAAATATATTTGAATAATTCTAAATCGATAAATAAGTGGCTGATTTTTACGGACGAAAATTTATTGTACTAAATTATTAAATTGCAAATCGTTTTCGAAGACAAACATTTTATTTATTTATTTTTTAATATTATATATACACATAAACCTCGAATCCAAGCAAGAAAAAATTCACACAAATTGAGATTACTCGTGAAAAAAGAACTGATACTGTTGATGGGTGCTACACTAATGTAGGTCGGAAATTACAAATATAGGATACATAAAGACATTTAATTTATACTCGACGATAAATTATTATTGACGAAATATGATTTCGAGCAAAGTTTGATGAATGCTGTAATTTTTACGACTTCCATTAAAGTTTGAACTTAAAACGCTTATTAATAAAAAAAATAAAAAAAAATACTACATTACCCTCATTTTTTTTTTTTTACCACTATTTATAACTTAGGCTGAACATCGTGTTCCTAAAAAAAAAAACTATAATATGCGTGACTCGTGATGGTGATTTAAAAGAACGGGTCTTCTCGCCGATTGACGTCACCGGGACTACAAACGAAATTTCAAAACCTTTCTTACTATGTCTACGCTATATACCACATTTACGGTTTACAAAATAGCCACACGGACACTAGTGATTGATTATCCACGCGTTCTTGGTAAAAAAAAAAAAAAAAAAATGTGAAATTATCAAAATCTGCGTCAAGTTATGCCGGACAAACGGGTTATTTGCGCGCTTTTCAGGGATGATAATATAAGTGTTTATAACGTATAGGTAGATACACAATTTTTTATTTGATTTTTAATTTAAATACAATTTAACGATCAATATTTCTTCTCTAAATTTCTCTTAGATAAAATTAAAATGTATTATGTACATAAAATGTTAATATCAATTTGTGTACATGCTATTTGCGATTGAATTTTTCTTAATATTAAACAAAAAATGCATGTTAATATATTATGTACCTATTAAGTAAAAAGAAAATATTTGGAATAATTAATAGGTAACTCGTAGCTAAGCAAATTAAATAATCGATATTAAGAATATTATACCTAATATTAACAATATATTATGTCTATAATATACCTGGTATAGGTATAAACTATAAACTAGGTATATACTATATTATACCATGTTCAATGTTAATATTAATGTTATATTAGTTAAACTGGGTGAGAAAGGTAAAAAGCATGATGAATAATCAAATATAAAACATTATTATTGTATACATTTTAATAATAGGAGGGGGGAAATTTATGCGGAAGTAATTCGTACCATGTGTTATGCGTATAAAATGTATAAAGCGTATAATGGTTTTATATACTATACTCACATTTCATGCGTACGTACAATACGTATTTTATAATGTACGCCGTATTATACGTCACAACCCTGGTATCTGTACAAAAATCGTAATTGAAAGTATAATAATATCGGCGTCGCCGTCGTGCAAAAAGCGACGGTGTCAAAAGTGCAGATACGTGTAACAGTTATATAAGCAAACACAAGCGTGCGCAGCTTCTCTTGTCAGGAGAGACATGGCCGTCGATGAGGAAGGGAGTATAGGAGTCTGAACCCCAAATTGTTTTTCCAGCTACGGCCCTGAGAGGAGGCACGATCTTTGAAATTCATCCTTATACAAAGTTATGGATGTGGATAATGTATTAAAACATTATTATATTATTGGATAGAAAACACGGGACGCGCTTTATCTGTAGAAATATGTAGTAAATGAAAAATGTACGATAGTTGATGAGAAAACGAATTTTCAATGTCAATTTCAACAAACATATGATAAACACTTTGACAGTTGATCTTACAGGGAATGGAAAATCTCACAGGGGAGGCCGTGGCATTTATGATCTAGCTGGTGCCTTGAGGACCGTCACATTTTTTTTGTTATTTGATTTTCTAAAAAATGAGAGAACTAGTGGTTTCTTGTGTATATTATTTTAATTTTTGGGTTTTCTTGTCTAAAAGGGGAAAAAACTAATAATATTCCGCTCAAAATTATTTCGTTAACGATAGTTTATCGTTTTGTACGAATAAAAATTAAATTACTTTTTATTTCATTTCTTGCAATAATTTTCTTTCTAAAACAATGAGACACTCATCAGCAGTGTCAAAATGTTTTTTAGTTTATAACTTTTGTTAAGTAAAAAATATTCTCAAAGTTCAACTTGGATGATTTACATTTGAAATTCTATTTTTGCTTACTATACCGACTTTTCGAGTCAAATTTAGAAAATCGAATTGGTTGCTGATTTTTCAGACCGCTGTGGATATTTTTCTAGTTTACCGATACACACTTCGAATTTAACTTTTGAACACTTTTTTTCGAATGGCGGATAGCGACGACAAAATGTACTCGCTACAAAAAATATATACCTATAATACAAGCAACGAGTTTTATTCAAAACTGTTATTTGAAATATAACTTTCAACGAATAAAAATATTATTGTGCAAGTTTTTTTGTTCGAAAAAGTATAGTTTGTATTTGAAATCAATATTGATGATATTGTTTTTTTTTGTTGTTACCTTTTTTAAATCAACATTCGCATATTATACTTATCCAACTCTGTTATGTCTGCACTATGTAAAACGTGACAGATGACTTATTTATGCATTGTTTTGTTATTTAAACGTATAATGATATTTAAATATCTAAATACACCATATAAGTTATATAATAATACTTGTATACTTGCAAAATAAAAGCGTTATATGCAGTTGAATTTTACTATAGTAGTACTTATTTTTTTTTTTTTTGAATTCTGAATGTAGCGAGGAACGTGTTGGTTTTACCGTGATGTATATACATATGTTTTTTTTTCTATTATCTTTCGTGTATAACTTTTCTACTAGAAGTCTTGTTCCGATCAAAAACCAACATGGAAAGCTTTTTTTTTTTTTCTATAGAGTTTTGGATTTGGTTGATGCATTGGGAGATTTTCCTTTTTAACTTTGACGTATCTACAAAATATCTAGTTTTTCACAAACGTATTCTCGAAAAGTGTATTGACTTAATACAATATAATAATACGTATTTACTATCAGGTTTAAAATTCGTTTAATTCGGTTGGCCGTCTTACTACATTATACAGGCCCCACCCGCTGCAGCAGCCGTACTCTCGGTAAATTGGAAATTATCGATTTATTTTATAATTAATAGTTAACGAAAACTACATTATCGACTATTGTCAGCGCCGGTATATTGCACGAGCACAATAAAAATATGCCAAACGTGGCGTGCAGCAGCCTTTGTAATAATATAGTAAAATTAACGAAAACAAATAACCTTTATTTGAAAATTAAACTAACCTCGGTGACTAATTAGGTATGTACTCGTAAATATATATATCATATTAGACGTCGATAAATAAATTATACCAAGATGTTTCCTGAAAAACTCACTTACAAATAGATTTATCACGGGAATTTATTTTTGTGGTTTCGGCGACGTTATAAGCGTCATAATCGTGCGAAAATATCGCATTACTTTGCGGAAAACATCGCGGATTATTTATTTTTTGAACTCGCGCAAATATTCTTAGAGTATAAATGTGAAAAAAACTCAGGTTTTGAAGAAACCTTTTAGAGAAAAAAAAAATACTACCACCCGTGTTATATTCGTGTGTTTTTATTTATTTATTTTTTGTTTACTGTGTCTAGACCTTTAATCAGGATCAGGAAAACATAATAATTATTATTGTCATAGCCCCGCAGCTATTAAGTTCTTGAATAGGACGACGTCTAGTCTAGTTCAACCGTTTTTGTAGTACTTATTATGTTACTTATAATACGAGTCATGTTATTAAAACGTCGCCGTCGGTCTGCTTACATCACATTTTCGATCATTGAATTTACTGGTAAGACTCTCACCGTCGTGTGTGTGTACCGTCAAACGATTCGAAATTATTTTATATAATATATGAATAACGACGGTAAAAAATCTTCACCTTGTCTTCGGCGTTTTTTTTCAATAAAATTGTATAGTCAAATTGTCGGGAATCAATAAAAATTCATGTCAAACGAAGTACTTCCAGGAAAAAAATCCTCATCTTTTAAGATACGATGTGAATAATTTTAAGCGGTTTTCACTTACCGCTTTTTGAAAGAAAAAATGAAGGATCGGGGCGGTGAGATGTTGGACATTTAAAAAAGTGTTAAAGTGTTAAAATGTTAATTAATTCGATATCTATTTCCTCAAAAACGGTACACATTACAAGAAAGACATAAAACTCCCCATGTATGAGGAACAGAGTGTTGTAGTAATCTCTTGAAAAAATTGACGGAATATCATTGGGTACCCGTACGTACGGCATGAAAATATCCAAACAGTTTTTCTAACTGAAAACCATACACGTCTTATAACAAAACCAATACGCTTCTTCGATACATTTATAATTTCCAATGAACTTCATCGGCACGCGCGGAATAGACAATATATTCTATCCGTAGAAATCGCGTCACTGATTTTGATGATCGGACTAAGTATTCTAAACTTTGATCGAAAACTTGTTATACGGACCGGAAATAATACACATGCACACACACGGTCAGCTCCCATTTCGCCGCCGTACCATTTCACTGAATTTATTTTATCGCAAAATTTATTTTTTAAGTTACTTCACATAACTTAAAAGTTGCAAATTACCAAAGATGTACAAGCTAATGAAAATAATTAACTGTTGCAAGTTAATTTAATTCATTTAAATTGCTTTCAATTAAAAATTAATAAACAAAAAATTTAACTCGATAAGTTTAAAGTTAAGATGAATAATACAATTAACTAGGTATACTCAGTTAAAGAAAGATAATTTTTTTTTTCAAACCGTAATATCCATGTCATAAATTACCCTTGTATTTTGATTTACACAATTATTGTAATATCAATTATAATAGGTACCAAGGTATTACCTACCAACAATGTGATTGTTTCGATATTTCTTTCGATTATGTTATTATCCAGTTCACTGTGTCTATATATTGCTTTATTAATAACAAATCCTAACAACTATGTTTTAAAATAAAAATAATGTGAGAATTATGCGGCGAAACGGGATGAGACCATACACATTAATGCACATATACATCATGCGCACTATATAGTTTTACGGATAAAATTTAAAAAAAAATAACAACGGTGTTGACAAATGAACCGGTTTAAATATTATATCCGTAGTACTTACACCTGTCGACTGTTTGTGGACGAACACGTTTTCGCATCCAATCCGTATAATGTTTAAAATAAAAAATTAGATTCACGTTGGTTATATACGATACGGAGCATAATATTCAAAATATCTCGGTAAAAAAAAAAAAGGAAAATATATTTGATAATCTCAGTTGTACGTATCGAAAATGTACGAATGTATTTTTCGCTTTTACACGTTATAATAACCTCCACACACGAGTATTGAAAATACGGCTAGCTATACATTTTCATAAAATGTTATCTATAATATTGTTTGCATGTCTCTCGATTGTCGTGTCGGATATAAAATAATTTCACTATAATTTACAATATGTTTTTTTTAAGTCATTTTGTTCCGGCGCCGATATTTTTTTTTATATAGTTTGACGTTTTCTTCAAAGCAAATTTATGTATAGGTATATTAGGTATATTATGTTATAAAAGAAGGCGTTCGATACATTAATTCGCTCATCAACGCCCACTCAAACCAAACCGTTAGACTGAGAAACTATTGACATTTTGCTTAGCGGTCCTTTTATATATATATATATATATATAAAGTGGAAAAGCACTGATAATAGATTTTTGTAAATTCAATCGTTGAATCGCAAAAATTTTACATTCAAAATACGAAAATTGTGAATTATTCACAATAAAAAAAAAAAACCATTAAAACAGTTACAAACGAAAAGTGGGATCCGTAATGGCACGATACATCAAACAATTGTAATTGGTAGTACGTAATGATATGTGGAACGTAGAAGACGTTTGTTTTAAAGAACCGACGAGTGACAGGCGATACTTTCTTTATTTAAGTTTTATATTTCAAGGGTATATTAATATAATATTTAAAAAAAAAAATTCATTGTTTAGTGAACGGAACAAAATACGTTTACGGTATGATAAAAAAATATTTTAGATTTTACGAGTGTTATGCACCGCTCTGAAAGTTATTTTCATTGTTTTACGAGAGAAAAAATGATTACGCGATTATTTATTACGTATACAACTTTTAGGACGTTAAAATTAAGATAAATTTATTACGAAATTATTACAGGAGCCACGTGTGTGTGTATTTTCAATTTCGTAAATGGACAAATTCGCCGCGGACTACGCGTTTTTAATTTAATTTGTGTTAATGTGTTTTCGGTTTTTTCTGTTTGCGGGTTTCAAGACAATCGCCACGTGGTGGTTGTTTGTTTTAAGTTATCGTCTCGAAAGTATGCCAATAGATATTTAAATTATTTATTTTATTGACTATAAGACAGACATTGGTTCAAGTACAGGTTTAGTAAGTACGATTGATAATTTTACTAGGTAGGTAGTGTTACAACAAAACTAAGTTAATTAGTAAGTACCAGGTGATTAATTTAAGTGGGTACACTCATTATCTTGGAAAGTATTAATTTTTTCCGGAATTTGTTTTCTAGAACATTTAAGAAACAAGCTACTTCACAGTTTTATATTTGTGTTTTTTTTTGTCACCCTTATTTTGGGGGTAAAACAACTACCTACTTTTGATGAATATTAGTTAAAATAAAATTTAGAGCTGAAATTTTTTATTTCCGTCGATCCGTTGACGAGATATTTCACTTTTAAGCTTAGGCTGGAGAAGAGTAGTGGAGCATTAGTAGATCGTCATTTGAAAATCAAAAGTAGGTAGTTGTTTTACCCCTAAAAATAAGGGTGACAAAAAAATAACACAAATATAAAATTGTGAAGTAGCTTGTTTCTTAAATGTTCTATAAAACAAATTCCGGAAAAAATTAATACTTTCCGAGATAATGAGTGTACCCGCTTAAATGAATCACTCGGTATTACAGGTAAAAAGTGGTGAGGGGTGGTACAGACTAAAATGGGTCAAAAGGCTTGAAATTCTGCGTATTTGGTAATTAGAAGGTGTGGTAAGGTAGCTGAAGAAACAGGGGATTAGATGATAATGGCCCGATTTCTACCGCCCTTCGTTTAATATTGGGTATTTCAGATTTTTATACTTAAAATAAAATCTACATATTACCTTTGCATATTTTCTTGGCATTTAAGTTTTATGTTTTATTTAAATAGTTTAGTAGCATCGTTAAAATAAACATGATGAAAATTGGTCAAAGAATAAGAAAATTGGAAATTGGACCATGGATTACTGGTTGTCTGTGAGAGTGTATACAAACATAAGGTGCCCCATAAATGAAATATTTTCAAATATTTTGAAATTGTTTTCCCAGGTCCAAAAGCCAGATATTAACCAAATAAATGCCGAATATTGACTAGGCTAAAAGTTAATGCCTCCCGTAATAACGTCACTATAGTATACATACAATTACAGAAAAACTTGAAAGGAAAAACTCAAAATTTTCAAAATAGCTGAGCCATATTTTTTGGTGGGGTTTTCAGTTAAATGATTTATTATTTTTTTAGTTAACATAATTACCATTTATCTTGGAAACATTAAGCAATAATTCAGAAATAATTTTAGGGAGAGTTTGGACTCCCCTTCTCCCATCAAATATATATCGTACTGTTTTGTAGCAACTACCGATCACAGCTATATTCGATTTCAAGTTTGCTTTTTAGTAATAATGATTATCCGTTAAAACAAAAAAAAAAAAAGGTATCAAAAGTGATAATACCGTTAAAAAAAAAAAATGACCGCCCAATACAGAAAAATATAGATCATTTTTTTTATTTTAGAAATAATGCTACTCTTGAAATTTGAAGCAAGATTTCTGGGGGAAAAATAAAATCTAAATTAATGAAATTATCGCCGTAAGAATTTGTCAGTTTTTCTGTTTATTTTTCTCGGGTTTCCCAGTTATTAAGAAAAACATAAAACAAAAAAACGCGCAAACAAGCTACCAGTATGTGTATTAACTACTGGCAAGTATGTTACACATTTTTTACTTCGTCAGAATCGTTAAAATTTTTTGCTGTAAAAAATAAGTAAATATAAGTAATACGTTTAATATAAAATCTGCAAACAAGTTTCATCTGACGACCTGTACCTATTTGTATATTGTACTTGAATTTAATTAACAAAAAAAAACAAACATGTTTGACGAACAAAATAATAAACAATGTTTTGTTGTTTAATTCGATGTTACAAATTTCGTTCCGCAAAAGTATACGTAAAGTTTGAATTGACGGTAAGTCAATCCTTAGCCGTGCGCGCGTGCAACTACGGGAGAGTTAGAAAAGAAGTTTTAAGCTGCGGGTGGATATCTCGCGTTTATTTGGGGGGTGCGCGGACAATACGCTGTTCTTCGCAGTAAATTACTTTTATAAAGTCGAGCGAAAATATTACAGCACCGTATTATTTTACAGCAGTGAAATATAAATGGCACGCTAAAACAAAATAAATAAATAAAATAGTCTCTTGATAACTTATGTATAAGGACTTGTTTTGGCCCGTGTATCTATATGAGTCGTCGACACGTGCAGTACCCAAATATTTATAAAATACACGCAAATATTACACGCAATGACCGATATACGAAAATGTTGATGTGGAAAGGAATATGCATACAGTGATTCAATTTCTATCCGTACGCCGTAGTGAAAACCGGGAAATCAAAAAAAAATTATACAAACAAATTGGCAGTTTTCCCATTTACGAAGAAAACTACGAGAGAAATAGAAAAATAACCACGCATCAACCAAAATTCTACAAGACATTTTTATAATGTTTTTTTTTTAATTGGAGAAATAGTCTTCGTGAAAAATTTGTTTACAAGCAAACAAAGAACACGCATTATGATAAAATTAATATACATATTCCGCTTCATTCTGAATCTAAAATATTACGCTCGATGAAAATATAATAAATGCATAGGTACTATTGTAAAAATCCAAATTTCAAAATTATTGTAAGTTCCACGCCGCGGACGAATAAATATTTCTGCAATCTCCGCGTACGGGATTATGGAATATGAAATACACAATACGGAATACGTTGAATAATATTATTATTATATTATACCGATAAATCATATTATGTCCTTCAGGTTATGCACTGTGGTACACAACTATGGCATATTACAGATTTCGTAAATTAATTCACAATACACTTGTACCCACCATCCATACCTTTATATTCGTTTGAACCGTATAAGTATAATACATTGTATAGGGACAATTGTGTAGGAATCCTCTTATCTCCATTTGTCTAACACGTACTCGTACGTAGAAATTTAGACTTTTGTCAATCCATCGGATCGATCCAGTGAAGTAGTAAAAGTGTTGAAACGAGAAATTAATTCAGCGAGAAATATAGGTCAGACAAGTCAATTTTTTGAATTATGGTCGTTAATTTCTAAAATTTAGAAGAAAGATAATTAAGAATCCCCATTTCATTTTGAATCCCCTTATAGGGACGACACATCCGCATTTTGCGTCTCAGTTTTTTTAGCGTGTATCACAACAAAGTTACGTTACTTATTATTAGAACATAAATATAAAATTGTGGAGTTTTGATGGAAATGGAGTTCTTTAATTATTAAAAATAAAATACTAAAATTACCGCGTTTAAAAAGAAAAATATTTTAGGGCTGTATTTAGTTTTTTTCTCAGAAAATCGTAATAGAAAAGAGCTACAGCTATTAAAAAAAAAAAAATCAAAAATTAACATCGATATAACTTTTTTATATGATATTTTTTTTTTAGAAAAAAGTTACTCACAACCATCGAAATTATTATCATTTTTAAATTTTGTTATTTGTATTTGAACTCTAATTTCAACTTAAACGCCACAATTTATGTTCTAAGTAATATTGCTATGTAGCTCGTTAGTTAGGTTATGACAGTAAATATAGGCGTGCTGTCCTCTTAATTTAAAAAAATCGGGCGTATATGTACCTCATATATAGATAGGTGTAAAACAGTAGTGACTCACGCATAAGTCTTGTGAGTGGTGAGGCCCATATCAAAGAAAGTACAGATTTTTGATAGACCATAAATTATTGCAACGAATAACTCAAGGAAAATAATTATTCAATCCTATTCATCTTGTTGAACAGTGTTGAACAGTTGCTGGTGAGTGATGCCCCACTACGTTCCCCTGACCCAAATTCAAATGTGAAATATCTCACCAATGATGAAAATCAAAAATGTCAACACCAAAATACCTAACTAATACTACATCTATTTATCGAATTTTCAATATAGGGTGCCATATTAAAATCGAAAGTAGGTAGTGGTTTTACCCCCAAAACTAAGGGCGACAAAAAAATAACATAAGTGTAAAATTGTAGAGCTAATTGTTTCTCAAATGTAGTTTTATAAAAAAAATTCCGAAAAAATTAATATTTTCTAAGATAATGAGTGTTTTACAATAAATTGGTCATCCGTATAGTTAATGGAATTGCAAAATATTTAAAATAGGTACGATAATAAGTCAAAGTAAGTTGATATCACTGTAAGCCAACCGCCAGCTGTTCTCTCCGCTTTAATATTTCCCAATTTCTCTCAATATTAATTTTAATAAAGTATCTTAAACCCATCAGTTTCTTTATTTAAATCTTATTTTAAATTAATATATTAATATATTCTTCTGCATAAACGTTCCTTCTCAATTATTAAGTACTTAACTTTCTTATATTACCCTAATTTAAATACTACGACAAAATTCAACCCTCCCCCCATATTCCACATACCTATGATTTATATTCGATCAACACGTTTGTATTTATATAGGTGTGTACTCAAAATTTCTGATTTTCAATAAAAATATGCCTATTTTTATGAACTTTTATGCCCGTATCTGATCGCATTTTGTAAGGTTCGGAACAACTTTATTCAAGTTTAAGTATTT
The DNA here is from genome assembly GCA_902439185.1 of Cinara cedri. Lineage (NCBI taxonomy): Eukaryota > Metazoa > Arthropoda > Insecta > Hemiptera > Aphididae > Cinara > Cinara cedri. Next base: position 563,564 of record CABPRJ010000950.1, read on the forward strand.
ATTACGAAATATTCTTCTCATTTTTTAGCTTAACGGTCCTTAATAGACCTGAGTAATAACAAGCCGTTTTTTGTTAAATACTCATTCAACTGATTCAACGTTATTCCATCGTACAAATATCCTTTTTTACAATATCTGTTTATTTCGTTCGCGGAAAACTGAGTAACACCCTTTTTTTATAACTGTTCATTTATAATCTTTTCTCATATTATATCACCGCTGACTATCCATACGTGTCCAATCCATTCCATTCTCTTGATTCTTGTGTAGGTATGTTAATATATTCGATTTTCCGTACAGCTTCGAACATTCTTAAATTGATGTTGTCCCCGGGTCGAAAATGTTAAACTCTTTCTTTCAAATATCACATGTCTTTTGTTGTCGCCTTTTGTTGGAAACCGCACGCATATGTGACTATTAAAGTCTCGGATAGCCAATATTGAGTAACGTTTTCGACTATACAGTTTAGGTCTTATATATACGAGTAATTTATTGATGCTATAGTAGCGTCTATTTTCGCTTGTTATACTTTCGACTATTCCCTGACGCATGCCATATTTTTACTATTTAAGTTCGCACCCAGATACTTCACATTTTTCACTATTTCAAATGTGATACGATTTACTTGTAGAATTGGCCGGTTTTTTTTTAATCCCGAAGAGAACCATATGTTTAGTTTTCTCGTCGTTAAAGCGTAAATTAAATTCTTGTTATATTAATTATTTTACATTTTTTATTAAAATTTTTAGAACATGTTTTTACATTTGACAAATGCTTGTATTATTTATTTTATGGGTTTACAAAATGATATAAAATAAGGTAACTAAAATTAAAAACAAGTTTATAAATTTAAAATAATCGTAAAGACTTTTTTTTCATCCTTGTAAAACTATACGCTTCTTTGTTCCACTCAGAATCTAAAACGAATATGTTTATACCAAATATTCAAAAAAATATAGTGTGTGTGTGTATGTGTGTGTGTAATTGTGGCATCTTGTTTTTTTTACACTGCGTCGTCTGCATTAGTATTATGTAAACTTTTTTAAACAACAAAATAATACTATGTGATAATCTTCACATTTTGATGCTCACATACGTATGTATTATAATATTTATTATTACTTATGTAAATTTATCGATGAATATTTTTCAACTTTTAGATTTGGAGCATAGCGATTTCGCTATGTTGTTTTTTTTCTTTTTGTTGTAATTCAAATAAAAATAATTGTACAGATCTAAAATGTTCGAAAAATACCGAAATGCCTGGATTTTTGAAATTTCCGTCAATCTTTTATCTTTGAATAGTTATAAAAAAAAAAACTCAGGTTTTTTCCCGGTTTTTCACATTTGCTGGAAAACTCCTGAGACAATTGAAAAATTACCTCTCTACACCGATTTCTTTTCAGAAAAGTCGTCCACAGAAAAAAAAAAATAAAACTCTTTGTAAAACTATAAGCTTCTTTGCTCTAATCAGAATCTAAAATTTAACAAAATAAAATGGTTGTGCCGTAATTTGAAAAAAATTAAAAATTTTCGGTTTTTCCAATTATTACGAAAACTACTTTAGACATCATAAAATTAGGGAAAAAATCTGATTTTTTGTCATTTTTCAATTAGAGTAAGATTTCTGGTAGAAAATATCGTTTTATACGATACTTATGCACCTATACAAGCTATTAGCATGTACTATGTATATACATGTGTACGACACATAATTTCAGATCCTGGTATGTCTGGTAAAAAAGTTGTTTACGAACAGAAAAAAGAAAACATTATAGTCAAACCAAAACATTCCTTGCTATGTTCAGAATCTAAAATTAGTTCTTACCATTCAGAAATTTTTGAATCATTATTTGTTTAGATATGAATATTCGGTGATAATTGAATATAATCAGACTGGACCACTTGGGAATTATCCGTAATAGTCAACAATTAATTTTCATATTGAAAATGTATTATAAATGATGTGTATAATTATATAAGTCAAATATATATATATATTGTATAATGTATATTCGACTGGCATAGTTTACCTGGTCAGAATTATAATTGTTTTTAATTTTTTTTGAATGTAAATGTTGGGATCGTTTATTTTACAAAAAATTGCACAGTTATTACGAAACTGTAGGACTTATGGTTGACGGATTTCAATTTTGAAAAAATATTATGATTCCTTATGCTCTTTACTAGGATATCTTTTGAATTATTTTTGTCATTTTAATTCTAATTATCATAGATACGAGACAAAATACTTTATGTACATTTTGAAAAATACAACAATTTTATTTTCCAGTGAAATAATTAAATTTCTATTTCCAACATATCCTAGTAAAGAACCTAAAGATTCATTATCCGTTTTCAAAATTTAAATCCGTCAACCACAAGTCTTATAGTTTTGTTTGGCTTTTAGGTCTAAATCGATTAAAATATACACCGTCACTAACCGCCATAAAATTATGTGTCGCGAATTCACAACTCGTTTTACTATATCGTGTCGCCCGTTAAATAATAATAACGCAAATGCCATTTTGTTCGAATAGTAAACTTAAAAGTGTAATTGAAATAATTCATTTGCAAATACAACTTAAACAAAATAATTGCATGAATATAATTTGTACTAAGACATTTTTTAACGTTTTCAAATTCGTGTACCCGCTCGTCTACCTTTAGTTATATTTTATTTATTCTTTTTCGTTTATACGATTTTCGATATAAGTTATAAAAAATCGGTCGATAGTAAAACCATGTCCTAAATAAATAATTACGGAATTTTTCAACAAAAAAACTGATACCGCTGATGGATGTATCAGTATTGTGGGTGGACAATGAATAATATTATGTTATAGAATAATTCAAATTATATCCGTATGCAATTATTGCTAACGGACAACGATTCTGTAAAATATTGGCCTACTTTTCGAAACAATCGGATAAAGTCCGGGATGACAGGAAGGTCTACATTGTGAACATTTATAAAAAACGATGCTCGGAATGAAAACTTAGTTGCTGAAATAATACAAACAATTAAACGAGTAATACGTTTTTCTCTATTATTGCGTTAAAAATAACAAAAATAGATTTTCACACGTGTACGCCTATTCCCAGCACACGTGACAGGATTCCGTACCTGTATTATTAATTGAAGTGATTAAAAAAAAAAAAAAAACACAACCGCTTTACCTTTTTATGGCAGAAATGCGTTTTTTTTTTTTTTTTGTTATTTTAGAATAACTTAGTATACATTATAAAATACAATATTTTCAACGTGTAGAAAAAAATTTAATTGTACTTATTATTTGTGATTAAATTTCATTGATTTTAATAAAACCGATAAATTTTAGTTAATTTTAGTTTCTGAGCTGGTGCACGCGAGATGGAGATCGGGTCAAGTGGAAGTTTAGGATGGGGGTGTTTGACCCCAAATAGTCAAATAGATGAAGGTAAAAGCGACAAATAATAAACATTGGTGTAGACTGTAGATATTACTATTATGGGGTGTGCATATTTTTTTTTAGATTCTGAGTGCTCAAAAATACCTTTGTAGAGATCTTCAATTAGTATAGAATACTTATAACGTTAGTATTTTATAGACGTCGTAAAATTCTAAAAATATTCTTGTAATTTTTTTTCTGTTTATATTCCATTTTAATTTTTTTCAGTTATTTTAGTTTTTGTGTAGTTTTATGTGCATAAAATTGTTCGGGCGGAAAAGTTTGACAATTTTACTCGAGGTTATATAAGCTATAGGTTGAATTTCAAAATTCGACGATAATCGTAAAATGTTACGGCATTTCAAATTTCAAAACATGTTTAATCGAAGATCACTCATAATGGTTTGTTATTGCGTAAATATGTTAAGTAAATAACTTTATGTATCCTCTACCTTCTCAACTTCTCCCCCTAAAACGGTGACACCCATCAGCAGTATCAGCTCTTTGTTCAGTTGTTTATGCAGAGTATACAATTCGAATCACGCGTGTATTTTGTTTTGAAACTTTTCTTTTTTAAAATAAAAGAGCTGATCTTTTAGTTTAATGTACGCACGGTGTCATAGAGGTACAAATACGGTAGGTACAAATTAATCGAATACGCGAAAAATAATGAAACCGTTTCTGAAATAATATTATAATAACCACGACCCGTGGCAGCGTGTAACGTTTTTTTTTTTTTTTTTTTTTTTTTTTAAATTATTTTGCATTTACCTAAATCCAATAATAACCAAAAGAGTAACGAATTTTCATAATAATCATAATGCAACCATGTACCTCATAGTGTACCTACCGTATTAATTATTATTATGCGGGAATATAGAATAATATTATAATATTATTATGTCGAAAAATTGCATCGTATTTTTTTTGTTATTAAAATATATGTATACGTAGTTTAAATGAAAAAAATTGCGTTTTTACGAATTTCGTTTCGAATAGCTCATGGCAAATCTACTGACTATAATAAATATGGAAATTTTAACCATATTTTATATACGCACGGGAAAGGCGAATTATTAAATTATTATCATCGTGAAGGGACTGTCAATATAATCAAAACTTCAAACACTTATATATATAAAAAAAATCGTCACTAAGTATGAATTTACGAGGAAGCGTTTTCAGACTAACGATCGAATCGAATTTCCGAGCGATCATACGAACCACCAACAGTTCAGCGATGAATTCGTACTTTTAACGCCAATATTGTGGCGAACCCCCAAGATATTCCATAAGAAAAATTTATTCTAGTATTTATCTGGTTGGGCATTACCCATTTGTGCCGGAATAAAAAGGTACCGTGGAAAAATTCGTGCACAATTTTCACATGCCTACATGCACAACGATTTTACACGATAATAATAGTCAATTTTTTACTTTTATTTTCAACATTAGTCAATATAATACAAATTATATTTTATAGGTATTGCACAGTTTTTTTTTTTATTGTCAGTACTACAAAATTATTTTTAAAATTATTATCAATTAGGTATTAGTATGTATTTTTTTGTCAAATAATAATCAGTCGCACTATTTATTCTTTTGAATTATAATAATTAAATATATTTAATTATTATTATTTAATTTATTATAATTATATTATTTAATTATCTATAGATAATTTTACTTTAATCTTACATAACTATATTTATACTATAATCATAATGTGTTAGTTTCATGGCAAGTAAAAATAAGTATCTTAAATAACAAGTCATTAATCAATAAAAAAAATTGTTCAGAAGTAGTTAAATCTATATTGTTTAAAGTTTTATGAACATCTAACATGGATTAATGCGGGTAAATGTTTCGCAAGTGGTCAGTCGAAAAAAATAGTACAATTAAATTTTTCGGGAAAATGGGCAATTCCTACCAAAGCAAGACGGTTAGAATTTGGCATCGTGAACTTTAAAATTAACGAACCATTAAATTATATTGGCCAAATACAATTCTTTTGTTATTTTCACGGTATTGGTGTTACTTTTTTTGAAAACTTTTATAGATTCTCATTATAATTTTTATAAAAAAACCTGTGTATACAGTCAAAAACTATAACAACCGTACCAAATTCCAATCAGATTTGTTTTTCTATTACGATTTTATTCTTGTACTATTATAACTTCTAATCTACAAAATTAGCCCACTTATGGTGCAAAGCTTTTTTTAAATTCTCGTTACATAATATATTCGTGTATTTAAACAATAATATTTTCTATATTCTCTTGATTCATGTGGAAGTATTTTTTATCACTCTTTTAATGATCACATTCAAAATCATTTTTTTTTTCGAGAAGGGAGGTTTTATCGAGTTTGTTCGGAGGTTTTTGGATTTAAAAAGAATTTCTAAAAAAAAAAAAAAATGATCCGTTCAATACACCAAAAATTCAATATTTTACAGAAAGACCAGATTCTGGTCGAATTCATGTTAATGGACAGATTACAATTTTCGAAAAAAGGTCCATCAATATATCATAGTAAAACCTTCGGTAAGCTTTCAGAATCAAGAAAATAGTATCTAGTGCTAGACAGTTACATTTTTTTGCTACGTTGAGATAATTATTTTTGATGGTTTTTGTAGGGGTTGAAAACGATTTTCAAGTTTTCCTCAAGTTTATTTGGAAATTATTGTTTGCCTTTTAATGGTAAATTATTCACGAGATTAATACGTTTGACATTTTGTAGGTTTGACAAATTTCATTGATAAAAAATTAAATTAAAAAAATGCTAATACGAAAAAACGCGCTTTGGCCGATGCAAAGCCGTATTGTTTATAGACTCAACAAATTTTAAATGTTCAAAATCAGACGACAAGAAATATCTACATCTTTGACAGACGTCTAGGTATTATTGACGAAAATTTCAAAGTGTTCGCAGTGGCCTTAATGCGCGAATTACGTGTCAAATATTTTCCACATTCGTGAATTTCACTATTGATCTGGCTTTATTGACGCGATCCCTGACATCGGGACTGAGATAAGAACATATATCACGAGTATACGATTTTACGCGGACGTTCGTTTTCACTCCGACGGTTTTTACATTTTGTCATTTCACCGCGTCTGGCGAAAATAGTGTTTTTATTTTTTGCAGTCCTTAGTGATTACGTGCAGTGTGAGCTTGGTATAAATTGTATAAATTTTGTTTTCTTCGGCGGTACGTTCGACCCACGTGATAATAATATTCTTGTTAGCTATACGTTGTACCTATAATATATCGTTGCAGCCCGCCAAACGAACGAAATCGGAAATGTTTTGTAAGACAATGACTTTTTGTTTACATAAATTTACAGGCAGTAAAATATATAAGTTTAACATTTACGGGCTGTCAATTAGTGGTAAATGCATTTTTGTTTTTTTTTTTTTTTTTTTAGCTCATTTGTAAAGCACAGCGTTCAAACTATACTTATATTCGGTTTTTGTAACTTTTGTTGACGTTTTTTTTTTTTAGTTAATTTACGTTTTAATGTTTGTATATTAAAAAAATATTTTAAAGAGGCTGAATAAGTTTACCATGCAGGTCATGCAATTTGTTATACTATTCGATAATAATATTTACAACGATTCAATGGATATTTTTGAAATTTCAAGTGTATTTTGGTACTGTTTTTTTCCCCGAGGTTTTTTTTAGAGTATTCGGTTCACAGTTCTAGTCATTAATCATATTATTAACATCGGTATTGTTTGTACCTAATGTAAGAGAGACATATTATTCTCTATAATATACTCGTGTTGTACATTTCGTTCCAGGTTAATCCATCAAACTCGAAACAGAGTGTCATTATTTTTTCATTTCAACTTTCGAATCGCGGTTATAATTCATTAACACGGAGATAATGATGTATACGCATCTACATGTCTTATCATTCATTATTATTATCGCGTCTTGAACACACGCTGTTGTTCGGCAAATATGTTCTCATTCATAATTTGTGTTTCGAAACAGTACAACATAAATAATATATTATTACGACGTAAATTTCAGCCGGTTTGCACAATGTTTAGTTCTGCCGTATATTGAAATTTTCGGTTTCAGAGACCATTCAGGCGCATCGCTTGTCCACACAGACCGCTCCGTCGTTATTCGCTGTCGTTTGCCACTTCTTTCAGATTATCGACTGTGTAAGTATCCGGAAATATTGGTTAGGTCTATCTCATCGTCTTTTTTCCCCAGTCTGCCCCTCAGCGGTATTTCACCTTCCGGTTTCTATTATAGTTTGTTTTCCATTACGTTATTTGACCTTCACGTGAGCTTTAGCCAGGGTCTTTCTGCTTTTTTTTGATGTCCGGATTCCGCCCTCTTTTGCGAAAATTTCTTCGTAACCATATCCGTTTCAATTAAATGTGTTTGAATTATAATATAATTATTATTATTGTAACACTATCCATATTGGCGTACAATACAGCAGCATTACAATAAATCATATTTATACAGAATATATTTAGCGTTTTGCAAATAATAATATTATGCAAATCGAGTTATAAAATATGGTAGCTGGAACCCGCGGTAAAATTTTAAATTGGCCTGCATTCAGATGAACTCGGGTTTCCGTTCACAGGATGATGAATTTTATTACAGGTGACTGTACTGAATTTATATTCGAAAATATCTAAATATGCATAAATTAGATTCTGAATGTACAACGAAGAAGCTATAATAATTTTATTCTCGAAAAACACTCTTCCGGTTAGTAAAAATACTCCAAATTACAACGTGGATTTATCATCGGGCGGTATTTTATTTAAAACAAAATAATATTTAGATTCACAGCGGTTTTCCGAAAATATATAATAAATTATAAATATATAATTAAATAAAAAAAAAACTGGCCGTAAGTGTCCACAAATAGGTTTTTAATTTTACAATAAGTGAAGAAAATACCACTAACACTACTGCGACTTTACCAGTTTACCGAACTCTGCTCTTACTCTACTTTTTTGATTACAACGATTTATCGTTGCTTTCCGTATATAACCCAAATTACTCCGTGTCCCACACCTTCCAAACTTCCCACGCTCAACGGCGGCTGGCCTATCCGTAGTACACGGAAGTGTGTTCGGATTTTGTTTTTGTTATCTCTACAATATTAATATTTATAATACCATAATATTATTTAAGTGGATATCGGTGTAAGTTTCTACCACGGTAGTAGTAGTGATATTAACAAAAATAATAAATTTTAACGAGCTGTATAATATTAAAGTCAATGTACCTACCTACAGTATATTCGATAATATTATCGAACCCCGGAGTAGCGGATAGGCAACACCAGACACTATTCTATTTTATTTTGTGTTCGACCGAAAACAAAAAACACGTTCAACCGCAATAAACTTTTCTCGCTATCTCCTCGCATCGGAATCTCGAAATGTTTTATTTGAACGCGATATCGTTTATACGAGCACGCGCCTAATAATATTTCATCCGCGGTTTCGGTAGATATGTATATACCTACACAAAATTATAGGTCATATAAAATTGTTATTGTTTTTTTTTAAGTTTGATAGAAAAACAAAATTTCATTATAACACTGTACTGACGACAAAAAAATATTTTATAATATTATAGATCACGACGAAAGTACATTTCGATGCAATGCTCCGAGGTCCTCCGTTTGATTTTAATTCAAGTCAATAAACAGTATGTACCTATTACATCATTTCAATATAAAGAATTTTTTAAACTTTTATACGGTTTCATTAATGAAAGTATACTTTACACCTATCGTACGCGCAAAAATTAATTTTCATTTCAAAGTCCATTATCGAAATGCTGACACAAAAATACCAATTACACATATTTTACGAACTTCAATCTGCATATTAATATAGTATACTCGGTCGAAATATTATGTAAATAATAATATCCATACCTCGTGACCCAACTATAATTATTATAAAACCTAATAACGTTGTCGGTGCAATGTTTGATCAATTCGAATCGAGTTCGAATTTTACAATTTGTTATTTCAAATAATAATATAATAAACGTTTGCTTAAAAAAAAAAAAAAAAAAAAAAAACAATCTCTTTAAAGTAGAGAGTTTTCATCGACCTTTCGTCTCGTAATAATATTACATATTATTATATTGAATTACCGAATGAAACAGAGTGTAATAATGCGTTTAGTTTTCTGCCTCAAAACGTATTGACCAAAATGGTTAAACAAGTTGATTTTGTGAATGCGCCTAGGCATATCAGTGAATACTAAAGTCCCCTATATTACACGACACACGTGTATTTAATTATACTTGTAATTCGTGTATTTAAAATACACGTGCATTGATTCCTGTATTTAAAATACACGTGTTTTTATTTGTGTAATATAAACTACACGTGTGTTTAATACACGTACAGAACGGATCAATCGGACAATATTGTTCGGTCCGATTATCCGTGTGTTCCCTATTAAACAATTCCGTGTGTTCCTCGTTTAGTTTTTAATCCGACGGAACACCGCCGGATCGATTATTGATAATAAACCTTGTTTATTTCATCGCCTATAGCGCCCCAGCCATGTTTGTTGTTTTTCGGATTCATCGCGATTGCGATCGGATTGGCAATCAAATGTATAAAATTTTCGAAATACATCGGATTTATCTGGTTGGTCATTGAAAGTCTATTGAATGAGTAGTAAAACTCGGGTGGTCGGACCGACAAATTTTCCGAAGATTCTGTACGCGTATTTAAAATATAGTTTATAACACGCCAATCGATACACATGTATTTTAAATACACAAACTTCGTGCACACGTGGATTTTAAATATATGTCTAAAACCGTTGCTTCTAGTAAATACGAAAGTAGTGTGTAAACGTATACTTGTGCAAAAACTAATCACATTAATACTGATGTTCGTAAATAAGTACAAATTTTTAGACCGGAATAAAAGTATATTTTGTAATCCATAATACTATGATGGTATTTCGTGTCATTACATTTTGGATACAAAACGAGGGATAAAGTATTAGTGTGGTTTTACCGAAAGAAAAAAAAAAATACGGAAAGAAGAATATGTTAACTGTGATGTTATACTTTATGGTATTGTGTTTTAAAATTAATGACGGGCGTTCGGTTTATTTTAGTCGATAAAAGGCCGGTCAATCCTCCTGCGGATAGGGTGGATAAAATATAAATGCGGTACATTCACAACATTTTTCTCTGTATCTTATTGTACGATAATCGTTACTGCAGCCGTTTCAGCACGTCATTTTTCAGAATTTCTAACGTAAGGCATTACAAATTACAATAAACTAAAACATTTTAAACCGTCACGGTTCAACCGCGATCGAATGAAAACCTGCATCAGTCATTGTACAGTATTTTGTTTCTGTTGCCATCATCACGTCGTGACGTTTTGCAAAACGCATTATTTGTATTATATACGGCGCTGAATTCAATATTTTGAAGCAATGCGGTGGACTTTTTTTTTATAATTTTTAACATTTATTTTTGAATAAATCTTGCGTATGAAAATAAATAAAAGCTTTATTATTTATTTTATACTATCGCTGTCTTTACGTCTAGGTACGCCAAAAGTATAAAGCGTAAAAGTTCGAAACCTTCAAACAATAACACGACCACTAGTAATTCTACAGTAAAAACGTTTTGCGTGGGAAAAGACCATTCGGGCTATAGACTTAACATAATATATAAACAAAGTTTATAATTGTTTAAAATTCTGATAAATTCAAGTTGTTTAAACTCGAATAAACTCATTTTGTAATAGTGCCATTGAAAAACTAAAACCAACGTTGCAAAGCGGAAATTTCCTTTGTTTCATAGTGAAAATTTGGGAGTCATAATACCATAAGTGCACAGTCCTAGTAATTTTTGACCACGTGATAAAGGTTTTCTTACACATTTTTGTTAGTATCATGATCAAACAATAAATACTTGGTGCACGGGACAACTTGTAAATGTATTTACAAGTCAGTTATTTGAATAATTAATAAAATTAAATATTTCCAAAAACGCCGAGAAAATCGACTATACGCAATCCTTTAAACGCGGAAGGTAACACGTAGGTCTTACTAAACTCCTCGTAAACTGTGGATACCGCCATCGGACCGGCAACTCGAACGAGTGATTCGGTTTGAAGACACTGTTTTTGGGTTTAAAATGTATAATTTGTGTCCTCTCACGAGCGCTCCGGGATTATGCGGTTTAATTAATTATTGTATTATATCACTCGAGAGGACAGAGAATTGCATAATTCTGATCGACCATAATAGTATATAATTCCCATCAAACAGTCACTGTATCACTGCGAACTTGTTTTTTTCGTGCAGTAATAAATTCAGGCGTGGTTCGGCGGCGCACTAACGAAAATCGACTGTGGAACGCGGTTGACAATTTGCCAACTACGGAAAGTACATTACATTCATCGAATTTACAAACATCGGAAAACCCTTATAAAATACAAAAAAAAAAAAATAAAAAATAAAAAAAAATAAAAATAATAAACCGAAGAAATTATCAGCTTCGCCAACTATGAAATTAAATTGTCGTTGAACAACTGCCTACTCGGTAGTGAGTGCTATTGTCCCGGTTCGGTTGGGGGGGGGAGAGGTTGTAAGTTTGTCATACGTATTCGCTCTTCTATATTTCCGGCTCCGGTTTACACGAACTTTGCTAAAATATATTTGTAAACTCAGATTTACAGACTGTTTACGTTTTATTCGAATTTTCTTTTTTCCCGGTTCAATTATGTAGTTCACAATTTTTTTTTAACGTATATATTATTTATGTATAAAATATTTGTGAGATTTTTTTTTAGTTTTTCGGTACCTACGTAATAATATAATATTATGTTACGCACACGTTTTTTTAAAAATGTACGATATTTCCCGTGTTACGGTCTGATATTACTGTTATAAAGCATACTATAAAATTAATGGGTTTTTTTTTTTTTTTAATTTATCAAAAATGTTATTCGGGTTTGGTATAAGTACGCTTATTTTCGTATTTAATTTCATCCCGCGAATATAACGCGTTTGTATATGTTTATGATTGCTATTATATCATTAAAATTTATTAGAAAACCAGAGGCTTCTTTAATCAAATAAATACTATGATATTATTGTGTACGCGTTGAATTTGACTGAACTTTCGAGAAATCGTTTTATATCCGTTACCTAACTATACCCAGCAACCCATTTAATAATATAATAAAATATGTACCCAAATGGAAAACGTGTCAATATCCGTAACAGTGATACGGTATAATACGATATTATATTATTTATAGCTGAAAACTGAAACCTAAAATAAATCCGTATCGCACAAAATCGAAATATAAACGAGACTCTGAGAACGGGGGGGGGGGAAATGGAACACACATTTTAAATGGAACGCGAGAAACATGTTAATAAATAATATTAAAAACTTTTGTCGCATTTCGTTTTCGGTTCCGGGTTTGACGACGACGACGACGACGCGACAGTGTAACTAAATAGCGTTTTAAAAAAGTTCGTAAATTATATTATAATTTATTTAATTTTTTTTGTTCTAAAATAAAAATTCCCAGGAAAAATAAACGTAAACAATTTCCATAGTTAGGTGTAAACTGTATGTTATTATTGTGACCTGCGCACATCATTTACAGTAACACGATAAGAACCTATTGAATAAGAAACGAAATCAAACGATAAAAGCTGCGTGAAAAGTTAAAATTAACCGAACTTTTTTCCTCGTTAGCGCCCAGCCTTAAATTTAACAGAGATGTCGGTACTTTCGTCCGTAATCAACGTATAACGTGTCGAAGAAAAATCACTAGAAAAAATGTTTGAAAATCGGATTCAAAATGAACTAGTTTGTTTAAAAACAAAAAACTATTTATTTATTGTAATTGATTGTAATAAATAACTTGTATATATAGTATATGTACCGGGTATCCATTTAAAGTGTTCAACGAGTAAATCGTACTGCGACATTTTAATTCGCACAAAAAATATTTAATTTCTTTGTTATAAACATTGAAAAAAAAAGAAAAGAAAACATTACTGGCATTTCGAAAATTTTAACGTGAAGTGAAATATTGACATTGCGTTTGGTAATTTCACATATGGTACACAACATGTCGGACTGATTAAACGATGACAACTGTCGAATTACAAACAGTTTAAATGAATAATTCGAGTGTATTTGGGTATTGATTTAAACGTCAACAAAACTACGTGTAATAATATGTGCGTCGTTGTGTAACTATTAAGTATAAAATATTATTATTTTTTTTTTTTATTTTGAAAATAAATACATATTACCTACGTATAGTATATAATATTTAAGTATGAAATCTAACACTGATTGAAAACGTAACCACGTATAATGTGTTCATGGTGATAAATTACGCGCACAGCGTTGTATAAAGACAAATTGTAAAATATCTAGAAAATATATTTTTTTTTTACTCAGATTATTATCTATACAGATGAATATAAAAGATACAGACAGGGAAACCCGTCGTAGGGCAGCGGTTCCCAATGCGTACGCCGCGACGCCCCGGGGTGCCTTGGTGTCTGTACAGGGGCGCCACGGAACTAATTTGAATATTTACTGGTCTAAAAATGAATTTAAAACTCAAATGATAGCGGAAACTGTGAGACCGGCGTCCTTTTTTTTTTAAATTTTTCTCGAAAAAAACTCTTCCGGCTATTTAAAATGCTCCAAATTATTCGCTCTGTACATTGAAAGATGTGGATGACCAAGTAGTACTTCATTGTTTTTAACCAATGTCTAGATTCCCAATACTTTTACTTTAAAATTAAAAAAAAGTTTACCTTTGGCTGTGCAATGGGTTTAATAACGTGACTAAAACATTACTCCGATCAGTGAAGGTTTTTGATGGCGAGGAATTGCAAAGGCGTCCTGAGAAAACATTAGTTTAAAAAGGGAGCCTCGAGTCGAAAACGTTTGGGAAGCACTGCCGAAGGGTAAGTCGACTATAGCAGTATACAGCTAGGTAAGATAACGGGTTTATATTATAACTCGTAGTGGTTATTTAATATTATATTCAATGTTGAAAGAAAACAATAAAATTATGATAGGAACAGCTATTTTATTGATTGTATAATTGATTTTAATAAAGAAAACAATACGGTTTGGTTTACGAGTTTCCGTTACAATCGCCATAATTCGAAAATTAATTTCCGATCTTTTCGGCCCGTAACAATGTTATGAAGTTTCACAATGTATGTGATTTACATTTTTATCTTTGTATTTAATACCTTAAAAATACGTTTACCAAAGTCGCCAACTTACCCAGGTGTCCCCTTTGGAAATAAGTTATTGGCAATAACTGATGTTGAATTGATTACTAATTCATAAACCGTATATTAATGTGAATTAAATATTTTATCTGATGTTTCTATTAAATTTATTGATTGCGATTCGAAAAGATTTATCTAGATGATATTTTACTTATTCGTCCTGGATTAACGGCTCAGATAACGTTTTTCCTGTTTATAAAGAATATATAATATCTAGATCGCTTACCTATATAGAAAACAGTCGGAGAATTGAAAATATAATTTTTTCTTTTTTTTTTTTTGCTAGAAGGAAATTGTGATGGTGTTATAATATTATGGTCCTTTGATTTCAGTTATTGTGCGAAAAAAAAACAGACAAAACTGATCGTATCATTGAAATTTGCAATTCAATTGAACCGTAAGCACAACTACCTACATAATACAATATTATGTTTATTTTCAATAACGTGTTTTATTTTTATGTAATTTGTACAGGATATTTTTTTTTTGTCGGCTGTCAAACATGTCGGATAGGTACGTGTTTGATACGATTGGATAGAAACGTTCGTGTTTTCAAATCGCGTCCGTGTATTTTACACAAGTTTCACGCCATCGTGCAGTATGGAAGTCTGTTGTGAATAAACCATGGGTATTACTGGATGTATTTCAAGAATACATTATTATGTATTATGTATATTGCAGTTGTACGTGTAAAAAAAAAAAAAAACCGAAATTCAAATATACTAACGTGAAAATAAACAAAGTAACTGTAGAGTTGGGTGAATACTCGAATTTGGAAAAGTGATCTGCAAATTCGACAATTTTTTTTTGTACTTGTAATGGCGAGTACAAAATCACTCACTCGACTGTTTTGTTTAAAAGAAATAAAGTAACACAAAGTACAAAAAATGATTGTTATTGTTTTGTTTTTAGTACCTATTATAAAAACATTCATTTTTTTACCAACTTTTCTATCAGAAATATCGCACCAATCAAAGAACGACAAAATAGTTTTTTTTTTTTTTGTATCAATTTGTATTTTTCTGGCTCCGATGGGGCTCGATGTATCAACTATTAATTTTTTTGAATTTTTTTTTTTGTTGTTTTTTTTAATAACTGGAAAAACTAAGAAAAATGAATGACAATTTCATTATTTTCGATTTTGTAATTTTTGTTGTGATTCGTATCGAGACCTGAAATTTTTACAGAAATTAGTTAGACATTAATATAATAATTTTCAAGTACTCGAGCAATTTCAATTATACGACAATATGCGCGTACTCGACTATTTTTCAAAAAACCTATACTCGCCCTACTCGGAAAGTAAATCGTTTTTTCATTTTTTTTTTCTTTTGGCAATCGGTTCAATGTATTTATTATTATAATAATATAATACTATATAGGCCCGCTGATGGTGCACAGCTTGGGATTCCACCTTGACCGTATTTTTCCGACGCAAATCAATTGCAGGCGTTGCTATAAATTATAGCATGTTTTATTTTGTTTTGTCTATATATCACTGAATTCATTTTCGACATTGGACTGTGACGAGAATAACGAGGTGACGATAGGTACTAAGGTACCTCGTAGATACATATTATTACGTGTTACATTTGTTTGGGGTTAATATGGAAATTTATCACCTGTCCGTAAAGTATATACCTATGTAGGTACTTGCAATTTGGTTGAAATTGATAAAATTCCGTGTTTTGCGATTATTTGTGTGCTGCTATATTTTTATTATTTTATCGTTAAAAAAAAAAAAACTTCAAAAAACACGAAAACCTACAAACGTTAAACTAAATAAGTTGTTTGAGAATACAATAAATCGTTTTTGGTATTTACTTCAAAAAACGTACGGCTTTTAATACGCAGTTAAATAATAATAATAAAAAAAAAACATAAGCGAACGTAAATAATTATAATTTCGTAAAAAACAAACCACGGTTAAAACAATCTCGTTATAATAAATAAAACATAATTATATGTGATAATATGTGTGCATTGTTATATTTTTAAATTTTTAAGAAATTGTCTATCTTAAGAATGGGTGAAAATATATTTCGCCCCCCTCCTCCCGTAAAAGAGACCTAAGTATGCCGTTGTTAATGTCTGTACCGTATATTTGTTATTAATAATTAATAAACTCACTATGGGGAGCGGGTGGGTGATAATGATGAAATATTGCGTACTAAATATTTATGTGTTTCAAAAGCGAAATAAAAAAAAAAAATCTATTGAAAGCGATAGAAATGAAATAGATTTTTAAAAGAGTAAAGAAACGACGTTGCGCATCAATTCCCACATTATTCGAATCGATATAGAAAAATACTACTAGGATAATAATTATCGTTTCATTGTGCACAATCGAAAAATACCGATTGTTATCAAACTATAATGTAATATTATTTTATTCACAGCTGCTGCAGATTTAATCAAATCCGTAATATTATCGTTTGCATTTTATACGTCTATGTGATTATATCGTTATAATTTTTGTATGCATATCATTTTCTTTTTTATCAAACGGTCCCGTATTATTTTACATAATAATTGTAAAAAAAAAAAAACCGACTACTACCGTAGGGGAATCCGGGGTAGAATGGAGACGTGGGGCTCAACGGGGTCACAGATTATTTCCATACGCAACGTTGCCCGTCGCTTATTATCGGCGAAAATAATAATGTTTTTCCTCCATGTAGCCATAGATAATGTTATCACAATCAAAAACAGTCGGCAGTCAATCAATTTTCGATTACCTAAGTATTGTTATAGATAAATCGGAAAACGCACTAATGTTAAATTGTTATTCTCGTTTAATATCGAATACCCCTAATTTGCATTTTTGTGATAAAAACGTATAGTTTCGATGTAAATACTATTTTGGGGCGTAACGGAATCGGACAGTATGGGCTCTATTACGAATGCATACCACATTCCGTCCCGTTATTTTGTATGTTTTTAAATTATTAAGGTACGAAAAGAAAAAGATAATCACGCGTCACGGTCGGACAGTCGTGTCATCTGATTCGTTGATTGAAGCCGCAGTACGGTCGGAATGGGTTCGAACCGCGATTTTGATTATTTATTTGGTGGACCTACTATAGATAATTTATGTAGAAAGTGGGCACTCAACATCTGCGCAGGAGTTAGCAGCGATGATGAAGCATACATTTGAATATCGTGGAAAAAATAACGTAACTTTAATTAGTCAATTAATTTATTAATGAATGAAAATAAAAAAAATTTATTTCAAAAATGTAATATATTTAAAAGTTAATGTGCATACCCTATTCCCAGTGGTAAGGGTAGAATAGGCCGAATTATTTTTTTATTAAAAACAAAGTAATACAATATGTTTGAGTTATTTATTTGATCACTGAAATGGATTTCCAATTATATTGCTAAGCGTTTATTTGCTGAGGATCGGGAGCTTTACAGCAAGTAAAATACTGTACAATTGATTTTGAACATTAAGTTCCTCATTGTACCTCGGGTTCCCCTATATTATTATAACTCGTCGTCGTCTCCAGTGCGTGTTGTTTTTCTATATTTACAACGGTTTTTTTTTTTCGTACAACTCGCGACATACTTTGAAATACAATATAACCTCGAAATGTAAATACGTTAAATATGACACTTGTGGAAACAAAACAATAATTATTAATTGTTTGATTAAAAATTATCGTTCGTATTCTATGTGTTTGTAATATACAAGTATTGTTTGGTAACTATGGGCAATAATAACGGTTTGAAAAATAAACCTACTGGTACATTATTATTGTTTTGATCTTGTCGGTCTTATTTTTGATGATTATTTATCGTTCGTTTTCTGTGCAATTCTTCTTTCGGATAAAATATAGTTTGGTGTTCACAAATATACTCTAAATAATGGTTACAGACCCCTGAATCAAAAATCGAAAACAAAATATACTCGATTTTTTTGTTTTTTAAATTTAATGCACGGTAGTGGATATCGTGGAAATTGTTAGAAACAAAAAACTAGAAAAAAAATAAAATGTTTAACGAATTACTCCCCCCTCCTCCCATCAAACAGTTTTAAGCTCTCTTCATGAATATTTCATTTTCCAAAAAAAAAAAAAAAGAAAAGAAGAAAAATACGAATTACGTTGTTTGTTCATATGTAATAATACGTTTTTGGGTCGTCTAACATTAGACCGACGAAGACAATATCGTGGGTGTCTGGTGCTAGGCATTATAATATATTATTTATGCGTGTGCAAAGTCATTTTAAAATTTTGGAACCACAGACAATTCGTATATAATATGTCACTCGCGTAAAGAATACAATTCTATAGAACAAACAACGAGCCGTGAACATTACACACGTCATCGTCAGCCGTCGCTACTAACGTACCTACTGCGGTTTCAATAAAAAAAAGCTCTCCTAGGATAATGGGTGATTATTTTTTCCAGCTATCATAAATTAATTTGAGGCGAATAATTAGCGAATGAGTAATGGCTAGTAACTGTAGAAGTGGATAGATTAAGGATTAAATTTTATTTTTTATTTTTAAAGAAGTAGGTATAAAGGTTTACTTATCAAAATAATCGTTAGCTCTCGCATTATTTGTGTTTTGTGTATTTAGTAGTCTTGCGATGTATTTTTTATTATGATTTTTCCTTATTTTATGTTTACATTTTCAGAATCCTCGATTGTTGAGGACCGTATACCAGTATTCCGTGTTAATAATGACCGCACCAGTTTTTCGTTTACCATTCTAAATAGTCGGGGGAAAAAGCGAAGAAAACGAAGACGAAGAGGTAGAAGAAAAAGAAGAAATTGTATAGTACAATTTTTGAGTAATAATTGGTAATAATTACCTTATAGCCAACAAAAAAGAGCGTTCGCACGGCTGTAGCTGATTATTCCATTGAGTAACTGACATATTCGGTTATTTACTTGATCGATTTGGAGAGCGCTGTTAAGAATAATAATAATAAAAACGGTTTTATGAGAAACTCGATAAGCATCAATTTGTTAATATAAATATAATATAATATAGCTGTATTAACACGGTGATCATTATAGTAAATCGAGCATTATTCATAATGGAATTATTATAGGTATATAAAAACGTATACTTACATATTTGTTTAATGTTATTTTTCATTATTGATTTTGTTATATTATTAAAAATAAAAATAATAACAAACAATGGTAATAGGACACCCATTTGCATTACCGTAGTATAGATAACTGATGTAAAAGTTAAGTGAGACGGTCATTCGACGTTCTGATCGACTTTTCATAAAAAAATAAAATTTGTCACAAACAGCTTTTATCGGATTTCGTATTACATAGAGAGAGCCTGCGACGGAATACCAACTGCAAAGAACATTGGTCAAATTTAAATACGATTATAAACGAAACGACATTTTATTTCACTTTGAATGAGTATCGGGTCAATAAACCTTCCGACATTATCGGTACTTATTTTATTTTCGATCGAAATAAATGTCCGTAAGAAGATAATGTGTTTGCAGTGGCGTATTCAGGATTTGACGGTGGAGAGAGATATTTAATTTGGAAATGGTGTCATATCGAAGAACGTGTGATTATACGTTCGGGATGTTTCGGTATACTAATATAATTAGGTACCAACACGTTTGTGATATTCCCGCAGTCTAAGAAGTAAATACACATTTTGAACTCAAAAATCAGGTGATCATATAAACGCAATTAATAATAGATATACTAAAAAATGGTCAAAGGGAAATATATTATCTCTATATTATTCCCTAATTTTCCCCTTAAAATACGCCACAGTATGTTCGAATAAAAGTTTTTATAATATTAAATAAAATAAATAATAGTACATTACGTTTGTAAAAAAGAAAAGAGAATTCATTAGACAATTGATAAAAAAGTTACATTTTTCGGTAAGTAGTCGCTTATAATGACCACGAGAAAAATATACAGGTAAAATTGACTACACCAAAATGGCCCGAGGAAAATATGGCCGAATACAAAACTGGCTCGATGAAAAAATGTACATTAAGTAATTTTTTTTTTTACAACGCTCATTTTTATCCATATTTTCCTCTGGCTATTTTTGCTTTGACCATTATTACCAAATGCCGTTACAGCAGTGAATCTGTATATTTATGATTTTTGCACAGTGTATTTCATACTAAAATTTAATATTATAATATTTGAAATTAAATACTTTTTATTTATATTGTGAAGAGATAATATAATCTTCACACAGTCTTCAATCAAGAACGCGGTTTCTTAAAACTCGGCAATCTTCTCCAACGAGTGTATTGATATGCATAATGTATCTACCCGTTTACACACTTACAGTAGTAAATATTTGGTTTGTAATTTGTATAAACTTAACATAAATAAAACAAACAAAACCGTCTATAGTACGAGTATGCGTACATCTGAGCTGAGATAGATCGATAAACTTATTTAAAATACGCATCTTGCAAAATCGTAGTTCGGATAGCCGATAGTTACGTATCTATAGATTTTCAATAAACTTAGAGTGATGTCTATTGTTTGATTCAGTCACGTATTTAAGGACAAGATTGGTAAAATATACCTGCTGACCTAACCTAACCTAACCTATCTATTATTTTTATGGCAACCTATAGAATAAAATACTACGGTATTTATGTTTTTTTCCATTACAAATGTTTTACTTTATAGCCAGAAGAATCAAAAGCGTGTCGCGTTATACCTATGACCAATTTATCAAAAAAACCAGAATCTAATTTAACCTTACCTGATTATAATCAATGTCTGAATGTATCTACATCCGAAGTATACATATGTCACAAATGCGTATGCATACATTTTCAACAGTTTACAATGAAAACTAGGTATTCAAACTCGGAACTACTAATACAGGGTGATCAATCTATCATAAGACAATCATTATCTCGGAAATTATTAACTTTTTTCGAAATTTGTTTTAAAGAACATTTAAGAAACAATCTTTTCTACAATATAACATTTACATTATTTGTTGTCACTATAATTTTGTATGGGTGAAACGACGACTTAGATTTGATTTTTAAACGGTAACCTATATTAAAAATCCCATAAATAGACGGAGTAGTAGTTTAAATGAATTTAGGTGTTTAATTTCCGTCAATCTTTTGACGAGATATTCCACTTTTAATTTTGAGCCGGATGTGAGTAGTGGAGCATCATTTGTATGGCGGCAAAGCAAGCGTTTTAAGAATGTACCACCATTCTCCCCCGACCAAAAATTTAAAGTGGAATATATCGTCAACGGATTGATGGAATTAAAAAATTTAAACACTAGCATTTATTTTAACTACTATTCCATCTATTTATGCAATTTTTATTATAGGTTGCCATTTTAAAATCAAAAGTAGATAGTCGTTTTAGCCCCAAAAATTAGGATGACAAAAAAACCATAAATATAAAATTTAAGAGTAGCTTGTTTCTAAAATTTACAAATCAAATGTCGAAGTAAGTTCATATTTTCTGAGATAATGAGTGTCTTATGATAGATTGATTACTTTGTATAATATTGAAAGAGGTTAGATCAGTACCTACCTACTTAAATAGTAAATTAATTAATAATAATTACTATAGCTAATCCCGGTTATAGTAATTTAAATGCAGTGATAATTTTGGAGTAGGTTGAATTTCACAACTACAAAAATATACAAATTAAAAAGTGATTTTGTTTCTCTAGCTCATAGGCGCACGTTATATAGTAAAACGCAATTTTCAAATTCAGTATTTCCCGACTTAATAACGGAGGTGTATAGGATTGGACAAATTTAATTTATTTTCAAGTGGCGCTAATTTAATTTATTCAAGTGGCGGAATTAAGAATATACTAACAAATCAAGAATCGTATAATCGAGTCAATGCAAATATTTACGATGTTCGGTTGTATATTTTAGTACCTATAGGGTAGCAAATATTCGTCAGTAAAAGTTGTCCTGTTTACATTAAGCAGGTACACACAAACTTATGCTATAAAATAAATATATATATATATTGCCTAATAAACAATTATAATATTAAATCAATTTTCTTCGCGGAGACGTTGATTAGAGTCGGTTTTATTTATTATTACAATAGTATATTATATAGGCCAAATGGTGATCTAATTATTTAGTAAATATCGCCACTTGAGGCGTACGAGTCTTTTTTTATTTTAGACTCAGCGTGAAGCGAAAAAGCCGTAATACTTTTACTTATGTGTGTGTGTTTTTTTTTTATCGGAAACACTGTTTCGATTTATAAAAGTGCTTCTACTGTTTCATGCCATGCGTAATTCCGTTCCTTCAAAGATGCGGATTTTTTACTAGATAATACTTTATTTGAAATTTAGATTTTCTAGACATTTTTAAAAAGTCGACAAAATACAAAAAAAAAATAATACCGAAATACCAGTTTTAGTTTAGCAAATTTCTAGGTTACTTTGGTTATTAGAATGAGAAAAACATCAACATTACTATAACCTTATTAGTTTACAGCTAGAACGTTTTCTTGATTTCAATGATTTATCGCTGTTTTTTGTACGCATACTAAATCGGGTACTCTGTACGATTATTATATCATATATACTTTTAAAATATCGTACCTATACAACAATGGCGTACCGTGGGATCGCGGTGCGAAAAATATCGTTCTTTTAAATATTACAATATTGACACAATACAATAATAATTAAAAATCTATCGCTGTATGTTTATACATTAAACGCGTACGAAATTCATAAAAACGATACAATAAAATGAGAGAACTTGTAAATTGTAAATCGTCAATCAAACCCAGAGCACCCATATGTAATAGCATTGCTCAATGATATTAGTTAGTTTTCAGTACATAATATTCAGCTATATAATTAAAACTTTTAAATAAATCACTATTCTGATGTTTATTCGAGTTGAAACAACTCGTAATCACTGTAAGTTTACATGTAGCAAATTATTAAATCAATATCGTGTGTTTATTTAATATTTAAAATCACTTCATGTTTCGTTTACAAATTAATATGGCGCCAGTTTAAAAAGCGTTTTAAAAAGTTTACAAGTGTAGTCTTGTGTACGAACCGTGACACGTTAAATAAGTGGTGTACGCGAATTAAAAACACCCATAAGCAGGAGAGCTTCGTCACTAGAGTCGAATTTTCTTCTAGCTGTCTTGTGGTTACAATATTTAATTTGTTTTTAAGTTTTTACTCAAATATGACATCTAAGCATACAGACAGTTGCAGAAGGAGTTGAAAGTTGAAACATTTAAAAGGCTTGATACTTGCACCATGCGTTTACACAATTTCATCTCCTTGGCTTCATTAGGGGAGTTTGTATGATTGTAAAAAGCTAAAAAGAACACACTCCTCTCGTAATAAAAAGTGGATTTTTCGATTTTAAATTTAGTGATTCATATGTGTCTAAAATAAATATAATTACTGTACTGTTGTTTCAAAAATTAAAATATATTAATTTCGGAGATCTTAAAAGTTGGAAATCGACTTCCCAAATAACCTAGAAAATTTGTCAACAAAACCATACTAATTATTATAAAAAACTTCAATTAAACATTGGGAAGTATATCTATAATGAACGACCTCCTATTGATCTGAAACGTATGACAAAAAAGGGTGTCCCAACCTCTTTTTGAAAACACTGATGTTTGGTGGATAAGGGTTTCAATTCAAACGAAATTCATCATTAATTATTTTTACCATAATACATGAATTATTTTTTTAATTATATAATACATACTACTCTGGTACTTACAGAAATCATTTTACACACTCGAGACCGGTAATAATATAATAATATAATTGAAAAATATAACTAGATAACGTAATAGCAATATACAGGGTGAAAAATTCTGTACAACGCACGTATTACTTCAAACAATTATGAACTAATCGTTTTCGTTACTTTTTGTTACCTTTATTTTTGGGAGTGAAATCACTAACCACTTTCGATTTTAAAATACCAACCCATATTAAAATTTCGACAGATAGATGTAATTTAAGTTAAAATTTATTTTGGTTTTGGAATTTTCAATTTCCGGCACCCCGTTTGATGAGGTTTTTTCTTTTCAAGTTTGGGTAGAGTGAGTGGAGTGGAACACCATTAGTGTAGTGGATGGCGATGCGGCGTTCGGGTTTTAAGGTTATCTCGAGTTATTGATGAAAATTCAAAATTGTATATGTATTTAAACTAGATCTACATCTATTTTTGGACATTTTAATATACCTATAGGTTGCTATTTGAAAATTAAAAGTGAGTATTTATTTCGTCACAATAATAATGGAAATGTAACTTGTTTCTTAAATTGTCTAAAAAAGAAAATTTCGAAAAAAGTTAATAATGGTGTATCGAGGATGGGACATCCTATATAATACTAGATACCTACGCGTAAGCTGCAGCTCTGAAAAATAAAATATACGATGTTAACTTTGAACAATGATCAATATAATTGTAAAGAACTCGAATGAGTGTTGTTGTATTATAGCTTTCGGATTTGTAAACACTATACAGATAGGTACTTAAGTGAGAAATATTTGAAACGTGTAGGTTACTTCTTCGTTTTGCGGCTTTCGATAATAATAATATATTATACTACAGGAATCGCTAGTATGTATACGAACAAAACAGAGAAGGGCAAACGGAAAACAGTATTCTTGAAAGTGTTTGGAGCGCATAAAAATCTGGGGAAAAAATCGATTAGGAAAAAATTTGATTACATACACACGAATAATAAAAATTAGGAAATCAGTTTCTTATCATTAGGTTATTATTGTAAATAAT
Organism: Cinara cedri; assembly: GCA_902439185.1. Lineage (NCBI taxonomy): Eukaryota > Metazoa > Arthropoda > Insecta > Hemiptera > Aphididae > Cinara > Cinara cedri. Next base: position 589,083 of record CABPRJ010000950.1, read on the forward strand.
ATAAGTGACAATAATTATTTTTTTTTTATACTCAAAAGAAAGACAATTTAAGTTATAATAATATACAATAAGATCATATATTATTACCTACCTACCAATTTCTTCCTATAAAAATCTTTGAACACGGATCAGTTATGTACGAAATTAGAAACCATTCGATTTTCTCATCAAAAATAAAACGAATAATATGAAACTGATATGAATTTTCTAATTGTATACTATAATTGAGTACTTTTTATAAATCAGTCATTTACATTTGAGTAATCGTGTTATTTTGGAGTAAATAGAAAGAAAGTCTTAGAAACTGTGAAAGGATGCAAAAGATGTATTTTATTCCGGTTATATTATTTCTGAATTTTCGAAGACGGACGCCTTTGTCTCTATAACTATAACATAATACTCGCTAGGTAGGCATTTAAATCATAACTACATTGTGTATACCGAAAGCAACGAATAAAATACACAGGTAGATAGGTAATACAATCTATATTATTAATAAAATAATAATAATAATAAAGTAAAAACAAAATTATTAAAATGGTTAATACTCGTAAATAAATATATAGATAAAAAAATGTATGTATAAAAATAAATAATGTTCATAACATATCTGTGTGAAATATAATAACCCAATTTAAATAATCTCCCCTTATCAATAAAATTATTTCTACGCAAAACGACTAATTTGTATACATTTTTCTTTTCTATGTAGGTGTCCCTTCGTTTAATTTTTTCTATTCAGTCGCGTTTTACATTTTGACTGTGATATACCTGATGATGAATTTTTAATTCGAAACCGGTCGTATAATATGCTTATCATAATACTCCAGGCGTGGCATTCATTCGTTTATTTATTTTTTTCCATATAAATATGAATTCATTTTTATATATACATTTTTAATTTATATATTTTGTTATTATATTTATATTATTACATTATAGCTAATCGGAACGTCGGGTGGCGCAGTTTAATAGTAAATTCGAAATTATTCCCACGTCCTGCTAATTGTAATTTTGCACATGCCCGCGGGGCCGCAGCACTGGTTCCGGAAAGGTATTCCGCTATATTCTAGATGGAAAATTATTAATCTAAACGAAAAATGCGAACATTTAACGCTAAACAAAAACTGCCGAGAAATCCTGCTCAACTTAGATAATATATCGCTCGTCCGCCATATAATACGAATGGGTAATAATTATTATTCTAAACTATACGGAACTATTATATATTATATTTTATATACCTACCGAGAAAGGAAAATCAATTATTTAGCGCCCGAGTTTATAATGAGTTGCAAGGGGAAGTGTATAATACTCGGATAAAACTATTATTCTTGGTACCTATATTATATAATTGGTATGTTTACTTAGACCCGAGTTTAAAACTCTAGATTTCGCGTCATCTACGTCATTGTAAACACGTATTATATCTATCTACATCACTCGATGGCTCATCGAAGAAGAAAATTCCACTCGACCGTAAATAATAATTTTGACTTTCTTTCAGTATACAAGATTCGTATGTGTATTAGGTATGCACAGTGATGTGGAAACGATGATAATTAAAAAAAAAAAAAATAAAACACTCAGTCTCTCGGCGTTGAGTTATGCAATTTGAGTTTTGTTTACTCAACTCGTTGTCATACTCGTATAGTAATACACTTATGTTTACGGTTGCATAATTGTTTACACACGCTCAGACTTGCCGACGTTCCTACAAACTAAGTTCGAAATTAGCTGATTTATACTAGGCCGCATAGCTACTTGAAGTTATTAAAGAGTGTTAGCTAGGTAAATTCGTGTGACCGAGCTAATGTTGATTCAACTCTCATAGAAACACCTGCCGGGCACGCCACTGCCTGGCATAACTTGATAAAGAAAATTAAACGACACGTATTTATTTTCGACAAAATATCGAATTAATTAATTAATTAATTATTCGCGCCTTCTTTATTTGTTATACATTGTATCGAAATGTTTGTCTTCTGTGTATTCATATCCCATAGATACAATAATAATAATAATTGTATGCAATTAATGCAATTCCATGTTGTTTTTGACGTTCAACGCTTAAAACGATTATTTTACACATCTGAACTATATACCAAACACGACAAAACATTATTCAACAAATAAATAAACATTTCGCGTACACAAAGATTTTAAACAAATCAGAATAACACGATTCAATAATATTTGAACAAACAAATTTCTATTTCGCAGAAAACAAATTAAAATGTATAGAAAATTATACGAGCAATTTTATTCTGATTGCTACCAATTATTATTCACTAATAATATTAATTTTAATATTATTAATGTATACGTGATATTTTACATTTGGACGATTTTGGATAAATCAAAAACAGTTATTTAGTTATTTGCTCTGTAAACGACTTGAAAAATATTTTCCCTTTTGTATATATTCAATTTGATTTTAATATTTATTTTAGTTGCTTCTTACAAATACATTTAAAATGAAAAATTTTAAATTTCTTTTAAATTGTTCGCTGTGAACTGCCTTTATGTTTTTTACACGTCAAAAAATATGACGTAAGGTTTTTTTGCTTGTTATGTAACGATTTTTTACTATCCGCATAAAAAAAAAAATGATTCGTCAACAAAAGTTTTCAACTTAATGCCACTCAACTATTTTTATATAATATTTCTGCACACAAAATATCTGATATACTAAAAAACAAGACCAACAAAAATTAACAAGTATCTTTACTTAATAACTGTCCGATTTGAAATTTGTTTTAAAAACCTTCTCCGAAATTGTTTCAAATATATTTAGACAAGTCGACATTATTGTGCGATTTTTTTTTTCTGGGGGGCGTGGGAGGGGAGTAGTCAGAATACGAGATTTAATTCTACCAAGTTATCTCTAAAATAATTCATTATTTCACGATAAAATTATTTTATTATAAATGCTCAATGGAATGGTTGCGATTTATTCGTTTTCGTAAAAGTCTATAATAATAGAATGAAAATTTATTTTTCAATAACATTAAAATATAATATAATTTCCAATAAGGAGTAGTCGCTCATTATCTCGAAAAGAGAAAAAGTAATTTATCCATAATTAACTTTCGAAATCGATTTAATTATGAAAATAGACAGAAAAATGCGATACCGAGAAAAGTAAAGATAGTAGGACACCCTATTATTTTTAAAACTTCCGACGGTACTGGACACACGGTTTTCATACAATCATCATTCATTATACACATTTGTGTTTTTATGTTCAAAATTTTAACAAATAATATTATATTATTGATGATTGTCTTCATTGTCGTTCGGCGACTATATTCCGACGGGTGGTTCGTTTTGTTTCATAAATAAAAGTGCATATTCCGATTCTTGCACAATTTGTGTTTTGTATATACTTGCCAAACTATATCAACTTTTAGAGTTTTTCAGCTTATAGCTTACAAAGAATAACACTTACTGTTTCGTTATACACTTTGTACAATAAATATCCAAACGTCTAAAACTCTTAGAATATACGTGATAAAAAAGCTGTCGTCGAATGTAATGTGTTATCAGCTAACATTGAGTTTTAATTTATGTATGTAATTAGAATTTTTGAAAAAATAAAAATAAGTAATCAACAACATAAATTAAAAATAAGTTTAGAATATTTTCACAGATTCTCTTTTCAAACGAAAATTTAGCAATTAATGTTTTATTTTTTAGTTTAATTTATAATAACGTGATAAATATTGAAATATCATTAGATGAAATCGTTGAGATCTAAATACATATGCAAATTCCGTTTTCCGCTGTAGCGTTACAAAGTATGCAAAGGACGTAGGAAGACACTTTGATCAAATTTTACTTTAATTTAGTTACAATATTGTTTAAGTTACAAGATATTCGTGATCAGTTATTATATTGTATTATTAATAAAGTTTTTATTATAATAATACAATTTAATTTCCTCGCGCTATTTATGAATAATTTATCTGTTAATTAAGTTAATTTCTATCAAAACACCTTTCGCGTGGAACAAAGTTGAAAAGAACTTAACTAAATCATGATAATCTTCGTCGAAGTTTGGGTGATATTACTGGAAATACAACTAAAAAAAAAAAAAAAAAAAAACATTTATAGTTCAATCATCTTTTTTTCATTAAATATTAATCTTGAAGAACTACGTTTTAAATGTGTACCCGAACAGTTACAGAAAATTACTATCAAATTAATTGATAAAAACACATGAATTGTGTGTGTAGTTAAAACGAAGAGGAGTTATAAAATTTTAAAACTAAACCAATAAGATCTTGAAAGGTATATGGCTGGACAAGAAACGTTTCCAATTATTACTATAGTTCTGGGTACTTGTCCTAGTTATTATGAAATTACTTGAATATTAAGAGTGTATTGTTCACATAAATCGTATATATGAAAACTGATGGCTTGAGCACTGTAGTATAAAGTATTTTTCCGATTTAAGCCGGACATATTTCTTATAATATTACGACTAGAAAAGTATAGGTTAGTTTTGGAATTCGGCCAAATATTACAGATATTTTTTTTTTTGTTGGATGTTTTCGCAATTCAAGGAATTCGACACGTTAAAATATATAGACTTTAGATTTTATATTATTGTAGAATTGCAGCTGAACGAATCGAGCGATAATGCCGTAACGAAAAACATCCAATCATCTCGATAGAATTTCGTATATTATTTTTGTGTTGTAAGGGCACGAACGAGAACTTGTTGAGTCAAGTTACCTTAGGTATGTGCTCGGAGGTATTTTCTGTAGGGTTTCGAGTAAATTATAAAGTAGGAACCTACCTATAGTTTAATCTCGATTCAAAATTTCAAACTGTCAAATACAATGTGCAGATGTGTGATCATAGCACGTCCTTTTCGGGACTGATAGGCGAGGCGGCAAAATAACATTATGTGTATACAGGGTGATTTGTTTGTCACGACCCAGCGATTTTTTTCGGAGGATTTCATATAAATGCGTTTTCTATTTTTTCGCTTTTGCGAATTTGTATGCTCCTTAATTATACCTTAAATGAGTGTGAAATTTCGATTTTCAAATAGGAACCCCCTCTCCTTTTTGAACACGGATTTGAATAAGGATATATTTCTGGACATTTTGATACACATAACACGTATACCAAATTTAGAGTTTATATGAGTTATAAAAATTTAAAGTTTAAACTGAAGGAGTAGGGAAGGGTAATAAATTTCATATCTATTTTTGAATTTTAAATTAGTAACCCTTCCCTACTCCTCCGTTTTAAATTTAAAACGGTTAAAACTCATAAACTGTAAATAGTGTTATGTTATTAGTGTTATGCAACTAGTGTTATGCATACCAAAATTTCTAAAAAAATATTCTCTATTCGAATTTATGTTCAAAAAATGTGTGTGTGTGGGGGGGGGGTTCCAATTTGAAAAACAAAAGTAAGTATTTATTTAAAGTATATGGAGTAGGAGTGAAAATTGGGAATAGTTTTGAAATAAAACTTCAACAATCCTACAATGATTAAAAAAAAAAAAAAAACAAAAATTAAATTCACTTAAAATTCTCCGAGATAATCGCTGGTTTACAATAAAAAAAATATTCTGCGTAACGCACTTATCTACATCGGATACACCGTTAACACAATTTAAAATATACACCGGATAAGTACAAGGAAAAGGCAATACATTTTGTATCGATTTTTAGATAAATATTAAACTCAAAATCAACATTTTTAGTGATATTATTTTGAAAATCAAAAACCGACGGTTACGATAATTTTAACGATGGGATAAAAGGCTGACATTTTTGAAAATATTTTAAACAAGATCGTGAAACATTCTTTGTACATAACAACGAGGAAAAACCGAAATTCATTTTACCCGAGGTCCTAATGATGACAATACATACAAATTGCCCTGTATACACTGTATACGTGAATGTTATTCGCACCGTTCGATTATTTACAATTTTAATTGGGGGACGGGGCCGGTTTACCGGAATCGGACACCGCGTAATGCGCCCATTAATTACAAGCCGCTGAGCCGCAAGTGCAGGCGACTGCGGTAATAATGCGACGACGACCAATCAGATAACGTGTTCCGCATCACTAACTGTTATGATGAATTATGCAAGTATATACGTGAAATGTCGTCTCGGTGTACAATATCATTGGAGTCTAAAGTGCTCGTCTAAAAACAGTTCTCTAAATCTCGGGCGGTTTTATTTTATTATTATTATTTCGTTTTAATTTTGCGCACCATCTATGTTGAGACCGTAGCCGCTTTCGTTATGGCGCGTAATTTATGTGAAATTATCGGTTAAAATGGAAACACAGGAGCTGATTGAAAATCAAAAACGTAATATGATTTAATTCATATTAATTGATACATTCGTACGATTCACACGAAATGATAATGGAAAATTGTAAATATAAAAAGTACACATCTATGTGGAGTTATACAAATGTAGGAACGAAAATAAACCAAGCAACGGACGAGAGTGGTCTTTTGTTTTGGCCCGAAAACTAAAATTTATTCTTGAATAGAATAATAGATTTAAAATATTTCAGATATTTTGAGTTAATGGAGCTGCTCGATAGATAATCGAAAGAGGTTTTTTTCATTTTCAAAAAATTGTCAAGAAATTCTCGCCTTACTGTAGTTTGATAAACGTTTTCGTGGTTAGATATGCAACAAAAAATGTAAGTAATATTTTTGTTTAATGCACTTATTAATGCAATAATGTTAGAGCCCTACTACACGTACACACATAAATGTAGAAAATAAACGAGTGGTAGTATTATTTGGTTCGTACGAGTGATCTTTGCTATTATTTCTCGTCCAAATTACAAAACAAAACAACCAAAATCGATTTTGACAGCGATTTGTCACGTATTTAATATTTTATTAATATCTTTTTACCCATAATAAATCTCAGGGGACTGCGTTGTTAATAATTTATAACTACAGTATTTATACAAACACGTCGATTTATGTTAGAGATGAAAAAATATTTTTCATTATATAAAATGAAATTTAAATAATCAGTAGGCTTACCCTCCGTACTTCACTAATCCACGCTGTTTTTGTATTTTGAATGTTTAAAATCAATCCTTACTACAAGCACGACAAAGCCCGCACACACAACGTACATTTATTGCGAACAAATTTAATTTAAAAAAAAATAATAAATCAACAGAACTTCGGCGGTTATATACTTGGAAAAATTTTTTATAATCTGCTAATTTTCCAAAAAATTATTGTACTGCAATATTGCGAAAATGTTGGCTGTAATAATTCAATAATAAACATTAACCACTGATGAAAATATACTAATATCGCAAAAAATAATTAATACTGTACCTTAAAAATCGTTTAATAAATATTACGAATGCAGTTATGTCCTGAAAATTAATAAAACATAATAATAATAATAATAATAGTAAATTGTCAATTCATCTCAAGCTGCATTGTTATTTGTTGATAATTTTTTTTTTTATATTTGTCATGAAAACCAAACACAATTTTTTGGTATTTTGAACAATAGAAAAAAATACCATAGTTGGTAGTGGAGCATCATTTGTGTGGCGGCTTGGCCTTTAAATAGTGCTCCGCTATTATACTTTTCCCTTTTTCTAAAATTGAAAATTTCAGCGCGCCAACATGAATTTAGATAGAAAATCAATTTAAGGTAAATGCCACATTTACCTATATAGTCGCCTATTTTAAATCAAAAGTGGGCAGTGGTTTCTCCGCCATAAACAAAAACTCGGAAATTTAAAATTTTAGTGATGCTTTTTTCACACGAGTAAATTGTAAAAAAAATAAATTCCGAAAATCCTTTTGTAATCCTTTCCGAGATTGGGAATGACTTATCGAGGTTTTATCGCCCTGTATAACGTTACAATATACATTTCGCTGTATAGAACTAAAACGTCTAAAACCGTGTTTTGTTTACCGTTATTTGTATTTAACTTGAATATTTAAAGTGTATTATATTTGGACTTTGTGATTATGTAATGTAAGTCGACCCTTTGTTCTTGAATAATATAATAGTGTACTAGTGTACTAGTACTTATACGAACGTTATCGCCGCGTAGAAGTTTCAATTTAATATTGTATAAATGAGTACGTATATTCGTGATCGAGCAAAAAAACCACAGGATATTTATTATGTCTTCGGAAATACGCGAAATGACCTGTTATAAGATAGGAAGTATGAGCGTTTTTGGATAAAAAAAAAAACCCGTACGAAAATCTTCTGTCGAAAATACCGAGTAGGTACCCCATATGATTTAGTGTAAAGCGGTATAATAATTTTGATGTAAATTATTAGAGAACACGAATTTTTATTTCGTGAATAAAATTTCTATTTCGGACAATTTTTAACTATTAAATAAATTCACTTTTCAACTGACTCTGGTATAATAGAACGTCTAAAATTTTATTGGATATTTTACGCAAACAAAATACAACCAGTGTTGTAGTAGTCTCGATTAGCACTTACTCTGCTTAATAATCAGTCGGTCGAACTAGTGAACTTACCGGATTTGCCTAACTCAGTTTTATCGTTTTTTATCGGCTTAATGTTCCAGTGGTCTAATTCTTAATCAATGAAATATTGTGAAAATAATAACCGTGACCTGTGTCACTAATATACGATCAATCCCCCTCCCACCGTTGCTCTCCTCGATTACGTCACTGTTTCCTTCAATCGATTTAATGAATCGAGAACTATTTTTTTTTTCTTTCTAAGGCCTATATTTTTGTTACAAATTTAATAATAATGCCATTGTTGTACATGAGCGTACCTAAAATATTATGTTGAATATTATCGCGACAGTCGCATATTTTGTTCAAAGTTACATTCAATGTTGTCGGATTCAATTGCATTGTTATCGCGGAAAATAACTCCAATAAAAGAAACGTATTGCAATAGTTATTAATAGTGAAACAATTTTAGTAATAATGTCGTCAAATTGTAGTGTTTTTATCGTTATATTATATCAGGCATTATTATAGTCTCATATACCCGGGCGATATACAATAGTTCTATCGAACTATCATTGTGTAACTTTTACAATTATTATTATTACGTTTTATAGTTACACTCGGCGAAACTTTTACGCGATCTTATTGCCTCTTTAGACATCACAATACGATATTTTGTTACGGGGTCAGCGGAAGAATTTCAATTGAATTTACAGGTGCACAAACATACATACCCACAGCAGTCATATCGAAAGTATCGTTTTGCAACGTCGAACATTTTCAATTTCTAATAATTGTTTAAAAACTGCGCGCTTCCGAAAATTGCACAGCTTACGATGAATAGCGTTTTATTGTTTTCACGAAGACAGCTCTATAACGATAAAATTATTTATACCGATCTGTTTGGTTTGTTTAGGTTTTCTTAGAGATATATTCTGCGTGACCGCAGAATGCGGTTCGGAGGGTTACAAAGATCGTCCGCATTTTTTATTATCCCGGGGAGTGTTCAAGCCTATAGAAATCCCAGTCGTTATATCTCGGAATTTGGGGGCATATACTCGTATAGTTCGTCACGAAATTAATATTATATACTTTAGAGACAGTCGTATACTTACGGTATTGATGATTTTGTAAATTGATAAACAATAACATTCTTCAAATCGCGTTGAATTCTCAATATCCATTTGATTTTAAATAATGGTATAAAAAATGCTGTTAAGTAAAGATGAAATTTGATCGCTGAGGAAAAATTTTGAGACGAAAATATTGAAAAACAGAGTTCATTTCGATTTGCAGAAAGTCTTCCTTTTCAAAAAACCAAAAATAAATAATAAACATCGAATTCGGACATCTCAAAAAGGCATTAAAGTTTTTCCCGTAAGACATGTGTTTTTAGCAAAAAAAACGCGCTGTTACCGATGTGATTATCGAACCCCGTAAAATGTCATTATTGATTTTTTTACCCCCTGACAATTTACCGGGTTTCGTTAATGATATTTACCAAGAGGGGGGGGAAGAGAATAAAATATCACGAGGGTTAATATTCGCGATAATTTTAACACAATTATTTTCAAACCCCAGCGCAAGTTTCTCACAAGTTTGTGCGCGAATAGTGGCAATAAATATTCGTGTATAGTAGTAAAATAACTCGGAACAATATGCAACTCCAAAAACGTACAATGTTCTCACACTAAATTTCAATCCTAAGTCCCACAACACGTGGGTTGTTAAATATTATAGGCGTTATATAAAGCGTGCGTGTATTTTGTCTGGTGATTTATATTCATTAAAATACTTTACTAACTACGCGCGATATTGTAATATAATTAGATTTTTACATTGGATTAGAGTGAAACGATTTATTTCCATTACAATTTCGTATTAATTCTTTGGTGGCGTAAACGTTAGGTAGGTATATTTTATTTAAATAGCAAAAACCTGCGGTAGATGCCGTTTTTCCATGTCCGTATTCGATATTTCGGCGTTCCGAATCAAAACTAACCAGAGGGAAACTATGGCACATAAAAACGTGAGAACTTGAAAACGTTGCCTAAACATTATTCAGCTACATATTTATTGTGTGTAGGTATGTTTGTGTCAAACGGACTTTAACAAAACAGATTTACAACTGAATAATACAATAAACAAATCGGGGTTTTTTTTTTATATATATATATACTTAAAGATGGAGATTTAATTAAAGTATTTGTATGAAACCATGTTAAGTATTTTGTTAAATTTATGTATTCGAACAAAATATGGTTTCTATGAGACGTACACGATGATTGTGCTATCCGGCGATTTTTCTCGGAGGGTTTTGAGCGAATTTGATTTCTGTTTTTCAATCATTATGAAGTCGTTTAAGTTCGTTTAAGTTTTATTTAAACACTGTTTTCAAAATTTTTATTTCTATACTTACTATTTACATTTTGAACTAGT